>CAKNYM010050019.1:0-41749 GCA_932195095.1 Andricus curvator | reverse complement strand
GCGATCGAACTTCACTTACAGGTAAGTTCGTTTGATCGTTCAATTATAGAGGTATTTATAAGATCGGGAGCCAATTACAAGAAAGACACATATTGGATTAACATTAATTGGGTTTCTGAACGACGGCAAAAAAAAGAGCGATAGCGTTGTAGAATAAGTTTTTGCGAAAGAAAATGTCGGCATAAAAATGATCGTATGACGTAAGTAGTTAATTTTCAAAAATTAGGTCTAAAGTAGTATTTGTTATATTTTCCAAGTTTTCTGTGAGAGAAAAATATCTAACCACTGAACTTTAACTTCGAGCGGAAATCACATGTGTTGTCTTTATCAAATCTTTATGATGTCTCCATGCAGTTGAAAAGTTGATATAATGAAAACAGTTTTTTTCTCACTTTTAAAAATCACCTGGCCTTCAAAATAATGAAAAACGAATAACACAATTTTTCTGAACATTGTTTATAAGAATCATCAGCTTTCTCGTTATCGGATTGAGTCTTCGTAGAAATTCAGAAATGTGAATTTCGAAATATTTTCAGGAAAGTCATGTTGATTTTTTTAGATACTCTTAATTTATATGACGCTTCAGTACGCTTCAGTATGTTGATTTAAAAAAATACATATGCGGAAGAATATTTCTCAAAATTAATTATATTTCATGTAAAACTGTCTAAGTTTCTTCTATTGCATCTATTTTTTATTCATTTATTACACTTTACGCGGAAATAATTTATAAGACATGTTAAGAAGGTCTCTGGGACGTCATAACGACAGTGTCCTAAAGACGTCACTCAAAGACATCTTAAGCATGGAAAAAGGCCTGACATTGCACATGTTAAGGACATCTCTAGGCCGTCTTTTAGAAGTCTTTAAGACGAGCCTAACGAGGACAAGGACAGGACGTCGCCTAGACGACTTTAAGACGTCTTTCTATAAAGTCTTTAAGACGTTCTCAAAAAGACGTCCTCAGGACATCTGCCGGACATATGTGCCCACTGGGTATCGGTTAGTATGTCTCTTGTCTCTGCGCCCAGTAAGAAGATGTGATTGAAATGGATTAAAATTATTTCAAATATGGCAAAAACGACATTTATTTAATTTCAAAGTGTTGTGAATTTGGTGTTGGGTGAAATTATTCGCGAATGACTTGAATGCACTCTGATTCAACTAGAATTGTTTTGGATTAAAAATTTGACAATTATACTTTACGGAAGGAATTAAATTGACTTCAACCTTCGTCCTCAACCTATAGCATTAAACAGAATTAGCTTGCTTTCACTTGCTATCCTGTTCAACAGAATTAAAACGTATTTATTCATGGACAAAAATAACCATGGAATTGAACATGATTAAAGTGAAATTTTGTTAATTTGACCATATTTGTAATCATTTTAATCTATTTCAATGTACTCCTTCTTACCGGGCGATTGGAAATTATGTAAGCGGACATGCGCTCTGTTTCGTGTTTCATAGTTTAGCGCCATGGTATGTGGGCCATGATTTTCTGCATAGTGGTTGGGATTTTAAAAGACTATCAGATAATTCCTTTGCGGATGTTTGGCCCTCGCTAAATGGCCTACCATAACCGGCGGAACTTCAGAAAAAATGTTTTGCTCAGCCTGTGGGTAACCATTCCCATAGGCAGATCGACCCACAGTATGCACTGTCTGAGCGCTACTTGGGTATTGTACCCTTACTCCAGTTTGTACATCCTCTGGGTAGCCGCAATCCGAAGCCCTACCTATGTTCCCAAATGTCGTTGAGGGGAAGGGGGTCATACCCCAAACGAAGTGGCACATATCTCTGCTGTTCCTAGCAGATAGACACTTGTCTGACCTAACCCTGCTAAAAATTCCGGACAAATTCTGGATTCGGAAATTTTTCCGAAATTTGTCCGGTCGAAGGAGCACGGAAATTAATTTGAATATCATCCGGTAGAATCCGAAAGTTGTACGGTCTGATGGATTCGATCAGTCCGGTTGAGCCCGTATTTTGCACGGTCTGACGGATGCTATCAATCCGGATTGTGCCCGAGACGTCATCCGGATTCTATCCCGGTGTATTTAAAAATTTTCCGAATGAAGTAGAACGAAAAAAATAATAAATCTGTATATTGTCCGGTAGAATCCGAAAGTTGTACGGTCTGACAGATTCGATCAATCCGGATTGTATCCGATCATGTCCGTTTTTTATGCGGTCTGACGGACCGCCTAAATGTTATATAACAAGGTTATATAAGCAGTATACACACGAAAAATGCATTCTTCATTTATTTGACGCACACAAACCTATTTCTATAGCTTAACTTAACACTACTACATATATAACGCACTTCACTAACGCAGAATATCGCACGCTGAGTATATCGGTCGAAACGGTCCTTATATACTAACCAAGAAAATTTTTAGCGCTTGTGAGAAACGACCGATAAATCCGGATTGTGCCCGGTCGAGTCCGTGTTTTATACGGTCTGAAGGACGCGATCAATCCGGATTGTGTCCGGTCATGTCCGTGTTTTGTACGGTTTTTCGGATGTGATGAATCCGGATTGTGTCCGGTCATGACTGTGTATTATATGGTCTGGCGGATGTGATTAGTCCGATTTTTGCCCGGTCGTGTTCGGCCATGTCCATGTTTTGTACGGTCTGGCGGATGCGATTAATCCGGTTAAGGGCGCAGTCCCATGGAGGTAGATTAGTAGAATAGTGGAGCAGTTTTGACGAATGAGGTGACTGCTAGAGCTTGTGCAGGCACCTCATTGGTCAAAACTGTTCCACTATTCTACTAATCTACCTCCATGGGACTGCGCCCTAAGTCCGAAATTGTACGATTTTTAGGAATTTGTCTAGTTATTCGCGAACGCAATACACCCTAATCTTATCCGGTATAGCAAACTCAACTAAAAAAATAAAATTCGATACACTTATAGAGTATTTAATTATAAATGAGTGAAAACAGACTGTTAAAAAGTTGTACAAGAAGTCATTTCTTATTACATTTTTAATGCACTTTTAGGAAAAAAATTAGAACAATTTTTAACGAAGTATGTTGAATAGTGAAACGACGATACCACGCTGAAAACACCAGTTCTCGTAAGATCACTGAAGTTAAGCATTGTTGGGCGCGGTTAGTACTTGGATGGGTGACCGTTCAGATATACTGCGTGCTGTTGGCCCGTCGTGGGTGTGGTGGGCCCACATTGGTAGTAAATATCCACCTAGAAACACTACCCGAATCGGGTAGTGAGGCAATGAACTTTCGAGTTCGAACTACTAATCTATGTATGTATGTATGTATGTATGTTGAATAGTGAAATATTACGTACAATAATAGCATACAGTTTAGAGAACAGTGAAACAAAAACTATTTGAATCAATAATTATTATCATTCCCATCCACTGATCCTTCTTCCACATCATCGTCAATTCCATCATCATTCCCATCAACTGTTCCTTCCACATCATCGTCAATTCGATCATCATTCCCATAAACTCCTTTTTTACCAAATCATCGTCAATTCTATCAACATTCCGATCAACTGCTCCTTCTTCCACATCGTCATCAAATCCATCATCATTCCCATCAACGGCTCCTTCTTTCAAAGAGAGCAGTAGATTCACTTTCATGAACAGATTCATTTTCTATCGGAACCATATAATTATCCTCATCCTTGTTCAAAAGCTCATTAGTTTCCTCATCATTTTCCTTGTTACTATTCTCGTCTTTATCGAAATTCTCATTATTTTTGTTTGCTTTCGAAGTTTCATTATCGCTTTTGTGGTTTTTTTCTGACGCCCTACCCAAAAACGAAAGCAAAATATTCAATTTTTTCGATACGCCCTACTATGCAGTAGTATTTTCCGTTTTCACTTGAATGTCACCAAATTACAACTTAAACCTGCGGATACATTTTGGATAGAATCGGACTGCTTCCGGAGTCAATGTTTTTGACCGGATGAATTTCGGATTTAAGGGGACGATTTTCCGAGTTCACTTGCAGTTCACGAAATTACAACTTAAACCAGCGGATAAATTTTGAATAGAATCGGACTGTTTTCGGAGTCGATGTTTTGGACCGGACGAATATCGGATTTAAACGGACGATTTTCCGTTTTCACTTAAATTTCACCGAATGACAACTAAAACCTGCGGATTAATTTCGGATAGAATCGGACTATTTCCGGAGTTGATGTTTTAGACCGGACAGACTTCGGATTTAATCGAGCGATTTTCCGTTTTCACTTGAATTTTACCTAATTACAACTTAAACCTGCGGATTAAGTTTGAATAGAATCGGACTATTTTCATAGTTGATGTTTTAGACCGGACAGATTTCGTATTTAATCGGACGATTTTCCGTTTTCACTTGAATACCACATAATTACAACTTAAACCTGCGGATAAATTTTGGATATAATCGGACTGTTTCCAGAGTCGATGTTTTTGACCGGACGAATTTCAGATTTAAGCGGACGATTTTCCGTTTTAACTTTAATTTCACCGAATGACAACTAAAACCTGCGGATTAATTTCGGATAGAATCGGACTATTTTCGGAGTTGATGTTTCAGACCGGACAGATTTCGTATTCAATCGGACGATTTTCCGTTTTCACTTGAATAACGCCTAATTACAACTTAAACCTGCGGATAAATTTTGGATAGAATGGGACTGTTTCCAGAGTCGATATATTTGACCGGACGAATTTCAGATTTAAGCGGACGATTTTCCGTTTTCACTTTAATTTCAACGAATGACAACTAAAACCTGCGAATTAATTTCGGATAGAATCGGACTATTTTCATAGTTGATGTTTTAGACCGGACAGATTTCGTATTTATTCGGACGATTTTCCGTTTTCACTTGAATACCACCTAATTACAACTTAAACCTGCGGATAAATTTTGGATAGAATCAGACTGTTTCCAGAGTCGATGTTTTTGACCAGACGAATTTCAGATTTAAGCGGACGATTTTCCGTTTTCATTTTTATTTCACCGAATGACAACTAAAACCTGCGGATTAATTTCGGATAGATCGGACTATTTTCGGAGTTGATGTTTTAGACCGGACAGATTTCGGATTTAATGAGACGATATTCCGTTTTCACTTTAATTTCACTGAATGACAACTTGAACCTGCGGATTCATTTCGGATAGATTCAGGACTGCTTCCGGAGTACATGTTTTTGACCGGAAGAATTTCGGATCCAAGTGGACGATTTTCCGTTTTCACTTTTATTTCACCGAATGACAACTTAAACCTGCGGATTAATTTCGGATAGAATCGGAATATTTCCGGAGTCGATGTTTTTGACCGGAAGGATTTCGGATTTAAGCGGACAATTTTCCGGTTTTACTTTAATAAAAATAATTTTAGGTACTGAGTTCCGGACTAATTTCGGCTCAAGATGGACTCTTTCGGGAGTGAAAGTTTACTTTCAGATAAATTTCGGATTAGACGGGACTATTTTCCATTTTCAGGTCAACGAAAATAATTTCAGGTTTTAAATTCCGGACTAATTTCGGATCAAATCGGACTCTTTCCGGAGTCGAAATTTATGGTCCGGACAGACCCCGGACATAATCAGACAAATTTCTGCCTGTTCTCGTACAGTTTTCGGATTAGATCGGACATATTTCGGAAAAAATCGTGAATGGGATTGATTTCGGATAAATTCGGACCAATTTCGGAATCCGAAATTTTTAGCAGGGAAGCGATTGTTCGCTGAATTGATTGTGTCTGCCATTCTCATTACAGGTGCAAACGGATTTGCCTCTGAAAAGAAAACGGAGCGCTGAAACTCCGATTGACACATTTCATTTGTAGGCCAAAATTCGGTTTGAAAGTTAAAGTTATGAGGGATTGATTCCATATTACTGACGGATGTAATATTTTGTGCGGGTGGCGGATTCGACCACTCATATACGAAATCAGCGCTTCTCGGATTTACTTGCGGAATTGGATTTACTTGCGGCCTAGGGTCCTTAATCATACTCACTTCCAGATATCACAATAGTTTGCAACAAACTTGCCTAAAGCTTTCGGTGCAAGGTTCAGAAGCTTACACAGGAAGGCTTAGGCAAGTTTTCCGCAAGTAAGACAATATCCGCCTTACGGCAAACTTGCGAGGCAAACTTGAGGCAGGCTTGCATCGTAAGTTTGAGGGAAGCTTGCGAGGCAAACTTGAGCTGTAATTCGGTACTTTGATTTTCTAACACTAATTCAAATGTAGCCACTAGGTTGGACAATAAAAGACATTTTTGAATTTTTTAAGTAAGACTGAAAAATATTGTAGGCTACATGAAAATATAAGACACCTTTTTTTTGGAAAAATTAACTAATAGGACTACGAATGTCACTTTTCCCTCTTGTGGATTTTAACATCATCATCTGCAATTCTGCAATATAATTAATGATTGATTTTTTTTTTAATTTTCAGGCATTTATTTGCATAAGAATGAAAATGCATTTTATCATACTTTCATATTTTAAAAATGTTATGTACGGATTTAACAATATTTTAAATGTTCATAAAATCATAATATTCCAAACCCTACAACGGGCTTTCTACATATTGTTATCAGCTGTAATTTTCATAAAACATGATTTACTTACCTCAACAGGTTTTTAAAGAAGGAAATGAAGACGTATACAAATTTACAGGTGAAAAAGACTATTAAAACATAAAGCATCATTAAGTTTGAGTTTGGCAACGCCTTTGATTTGGGTATGAATTCAATAGACACACGTCTATTCAAAGAATCGACTCTTCTCTTAATTCAAGTAAAATGCTCCTTGGTGCTCCTGCTACTTATTTATGGATCATATTGCCTGAGGCTTCTTCACGTCATAAAGTGAGTCAGAGGCAGAAATGAAGTAAATTTAAACAGAAAATCAATGAAACTACATATTTATTGTAGTTTCATTCACAAAATTAGATAATTATTATATATAATTACATATGACTGAAGAAATTTGTAGTTTTCTAACGATATTTTGAGCGATTTTTGATCAGAATCTGGTACATTGTGTCAATGAAAATTTACGTTTAATAAGAGATTCTGCAGTTGCTCTTCATCGCGAGTAATTTGTGAATTATATTCACTTATTAGTGCCACTTCGCGTTCTGCACTATTATTTGTGACAGACAAGCCGCGGATCACTTGTAGACTAAATTGGTAATCCGCTCTTGATTTCAAAGGTTCTGGATCAAAGTGCAAAAATTCAGTAGGCATATTCAATTTTTCAAATAATTTTATTATGTGCATCGTAACAATTAAGTTAAGTTTTTTAATCATACTTATTGTTCTTAAGATCAAGTACAAAACGCTTCGACGAAACTGAAATACCGGATCGTTCTTTAATGGCTATTGCTATTTTACGCTTGAATTTCAGCGAAAAATGTTTATCGAAGAACGCAAAACTGATTAATTCCATGCACAAGTACCAAAGATGGCCTTACATTTTTTTTTGGCACGAAATTACAAAATTTTTCTTCGAGAACAGAAAAGCCTACTAAAATAAATTCAGGAATCGTCAGAAAAAAGGCAGGACTTCTGACCACTTTTGTTACGTTTCTCGACAGAAATCGTAAGGAAATGTCAAAATTCATGAGAAATGTTCAGAAATCATCAGAGCTTGGGTTTGAAGGATAATCCTTTTATTAGGGGTCCAAGAATAGAATGCCATAAAACCTAATCCCTTTTATATTTGCCAGGTTATTTATATTATTTATTTATATTTGTTTATGCATATTCCCTTTTTACTTATATTTAATTATTAATATTTATATATTAAATGACTCTGAAGGTGAATCTGAAAATTTTGACCGTTTGACGTATCTCCCCTGGTGGAAAAAATTCTCTGCAAATTCTCTGCAAATTACTTCATAATATCCCTGCAATAGCTCTGCAAGTCCTCTGCAAACGTCTCCTGCATTACTGCTTAAATTGAAACACTTTAGCATAAATGCAGAAGAACTCTGTATTACTCTTCTTCAAAAAATGGTCTGCATTCTCATGCATTTCTCAGCGAGTTTTCTGCAAAGAATATTCGCAAATACTCTGTAAAAGTCTCTGCTTTACTGTTCAAATTGAAGCACTTCAGCAAAAATGCAGAGATGCTCTGCATTACTCTGCGGCAGACAATTCTCTGCATTGTTCTGAAAATGTTCGTAGAATTCTTGAACCGGACAGTAGTATAAGCAACGAGAATCTTCAAAATTTGCGAAAATAAAGTCCGTTAAAAACAAAAGTGCGCCGTCGTTTTCAACACAAAAAAAAAGATTCCGATTTATATGGAGGAGCGGCTTCCACATTTGCCCACTTTGTATATCAGAAGGAAGGAAGGAAAGGACGGACGGAGGACACACGAGAGACACATTCTTAACTTATTGTAAACACATAGCCTAACCTAATATATATATATATATATATATATATAATGCACGCAACACACTTCCCTAACGCAGAATATCGCACGCTGGGAGTATCGGTCGAAATGGTCCTTATATACTAACCAAGAAAATTCTTACCACTTGTGAGAAACGACCAGTGCCGGACCAAAAGTTTTTGGTGGCCCGAGTTTATTTAATTTTCTTACTTGAGCCGGGATACTTTTCTAACATTTGTCACAGAAATGTTGTATAATAACTAGGGGAGAGTTGGGTATAATGGCGGGCTTTGTATATAATGATTCTGGTTGTAAAGAAAATACCTTGAAATGAAAAGTCTGAACTTAGAAGAAATAGGTTTCAAATATTTAAAAATTTCTTATACTTGAACACTAAATTTATGAAAGATTTCACATTTTGAAATTATTACGACTTATTTGTTCAAAGTTCAGATCTTGGCAGAAATTAAGAAAAAATCAGCACAGTTTTGTACAAAAATCGATTATATTCGAAGGTATATCAACCAAAGAAAATGTTATTGTTTACACTTTTTTCCCAAAATTACTGAAAGAGTGGTCAAAAATATTTCAACCTAATACTAAATATTTGATGCAAAAATGTTGTATCTTTTACCCTATCTTGAGAAAAAAATGCAAATTGTATCATTATGAAAATTAAATGATTCATTTTTGAATTTGTGAAAAAATGTTTAATATGAAATATTTGCTTTTCAAATTAAGGATCACGCAAAACAAAATATACAAAAATTATAAGAAAATTAAAAAAATGTATGGATAAAAAATCTGCTATATATGCGTTGATTAAAAATAGTATAACAATTATTAAAATAAATACTAACATGAATAAAAAGTAAAGTATGGAAAAAAACTTCTAATTGAAAATTTGTCAGAACAAATATATCATTTAATCTGCTTTGATGTTCACAAAATGACGAAGACAATTTTTGGAAAAATTCATTTTTTCGACCTTTTTGAATTTTGAATTTTTTACCCTAAAACTAATAATTTTAAAATGTGGTAGCCGCTGGACCGGGAAATGAGCAGGATTTTTATAAAACCGGAAAACCGGAAAACGACCGTAAATTTAGTGGTTAAACAAATGTAAACGTCCGATTGAAGCTTTATCAACTATTTTCAATTTTAAAATAATTTAAAATGAATAAACTCATTATCAGACTCTTTTATTCAATTTCAAATTACACACGTTCAAATATTGTTTCAGTTTTAAATACTCCATTTAACCCATTGCGAATTAAAATTTTCCTGCAAATCTCGGTAAGACCTAGCTTGCAGAGAAATTGTAGAAAAATCATAGCTTCCCTGCATTTGTCTGCAAATTTTTCTCTCTACCTGGTACTTTTTCCTTCAAATCTCCGTTACATCTAATTTGCAGAGAATTTGCAGAACGAAGCCGACTTCGTCTGCTTCTTTCTGCAAGCAGTTCCTCTCGATAAATTTCTTCTAAGTCCTTTTCCTGCAAATCTCGGTAAGACCTAGATTGCAGAGAAATTGTAGGAAAAAGCAGAGCTTCCCTGCATTTGTCTGCAAATGTTTCTCTTTACATGGTAATTTTTCCTGCAAATCTCCGTTACATCTAATTTGCAGAGAATTTGCAGAACGAAGCAGACTTTGTCTGCTTCTTTCTGCAAGCAGTTTCTCTCGATAAATTTCTTGTGAGTCCTTTTCCTGCAAATCTCGGTAAGGCCTAGTTTGCAGAGAAATTGTAGGAAAAAGCAGAGCTTCCCTGCATTTGTCTGCAAATGTTTCTCTCTACACGGTACTTTTTCCTGCAAATCTCCGTTACATCTAATTTGCAGAACGAAGCAGACTTTGTCTGCTTCTTTCTGCAAGCAGTTTCTCTCGATAAATTTCTTGTGAGTCCTTTTCCTGCAAATCTCGGTCAGGCCTAGTTTGCAGAGAAATTGTAGGAAAAAGCAGAGCTTCCCTGCATTTGTCTGCAAATGTTTCTCTCTACATGGTACTTTTTCCTGCAAATCTCCGTTACATCTAATTTGCAGAGAATTTGCAGAACCAAGCAGACTTTGTCTGCTTCTTTCTGCAAGCAGTTCCTCTCGATAAATTTCTTGTGAGTCCTTTTCCTGCAAATCTCGGTAAGGCCTAGTTTGCAGAGAAATTGTAGGAAAAAGCAGAGCTTCCCTGCATTTGTCTGCAAATGTTTCTCTCTACATGGTACTTTTTCCTGCAAATCTCCGTTACATCTAATTTACAGAGAACTTGCAGAAGATAGACAGAGAAATGCCGAGATTCTCTGCATTTCGCTGCAAATAATTTTTCTCTACATACTAATTTTCACGCAAATATATGTCAGACCAAATTAGCAGAGAAATTGGGGAGTTTTGCAGATAAAAGAAGGATGATTTATCTGCATTTATCTGAAAACGTGATTACAGAAAGGCCGCGGAAAAAATACAGGAAGATTTTTCCACCAGGGTCTTTCTCTTTACAAGATACATTATATTTATCCTAATTTTTAATTTTTTAGGAAAATTTTTAGGTATCTGAAATCGTCGAAACCCGTAGATTCTGAATTTCTAACTTTGGAATCTGTATATGCCACATTGAAAACAAATTATTTTCAATTATTAATCCTTTTGGGTTGGCCTACTTGCGGTCCTAGCCGATGAGCTACCTGATAGAATGTGAATGAGCATATCTTCAGAAATAGTCAGACTCGTCAGGAATGGTCAGGATGTTCAGGAATCGTCAGAACTTCTGACCATTTGTGACGATTCCTGACGTTTTTTTTAGTAGGGAGTTGAGAAGTTGCTGCCCATAATGAAGATCACTGCGTACAGCTGCATCTAGTCTTTATGTTGTAGACCCAACTTTTTGGTAGAAAAGTACAATGAAGATGCAAACTTTACTATGACCATTGATTTCACTGATAGTTAGATGAAATTCTTCTTGAAACAGGAAAATTTTGAACGAGTAGACAGTTTTCCCCATCCATCGCCATCAGTAATATGTGTGTGCATCAGCACAAATTAATTTCAGTGTCAGCCAATTCAGTTTAATTTGCCCGTTTTGAAGTCGAACTCCAATTCGCCGAAGTTGAAACCAACGCGCTAGCCATAAAGGATCCGTTGTGATTATATATCAATGAGTCCTGTAGCTCAGTGTTAGCCCTCTGGACTTATACACTTGCGATCGCTGGATCGAGTCTCGAGGCATGCCGTGAACACAGAATTGGCATTTAAAATATTCTGAATTTTTCCTAAGTTTGTTTTGTAAGGACGCTGTGCTATCGATGATTTTCTTCTCCCAGTTCTCCTCCATGGTTTCCCGATTCCTGTAACATATTATATAAAAAAAGAAAAGTTGTTGTACAGAGTTGTAATTGAGTCGAAACAGGGATTTTTATTATACCGAACTGTTTATTTTAGTGAACATAATTAGTTCATAGGTTACGAAGTCGATTAATTACTTATTTTGGTTATAGACGTAGTTTTTAAATATACATTAGGGTGACCCAAAAATATACATTTTGGAATTTTCGACCCGCGTCGACGCCAAATCGTTCTCTCGTAGAAACAAATGAATAAATATTTTTTTATTTTGAAATAAAATGATTTTTAGTACGTTGTAAAGTATTTTGAAGTTTTCTCCTGATGTAAGAATTAAAATAGAAAAGTTTCAAGAGAACCTGAAGCGAGCCCTGAGATTTAACCCAGACGGCAGTTTTAGTGTTATTACTCTGTTATTTAACTCATTGAAGTCAAGTGTCCCCTAGGGTTGGGGTATTGTAAAAAAATTAGTTGGTTCCCCAGAAAGTGCGAAAAAATTGGGGAAATGTGCTGGGTTACAGGTTTGGGCCTGTAGCAGGGAGCTTTATGGTCGAGCCTGCATCTGGAAGTCCTAAGCCTCTAACAATAAGCCACTCTGAGTTCAATGAACATTTTTTTCTTCATAAATCTGTTCTCAATATCTTCAAAAATGCTTCTTGAAAATTTCAAGTTGAAAAATCATATCAAAGGCTCGCTACGAGTCTACAAATATTGTAATTTTCTGCAACTTTCGAGATGTCTCACATTTTTTTATAACTTTGTTAATGTATTAAAATTTGACCAAATTCATCTTTACTGAGAAGAGAACAAGTTTATTTATTTATAAAAAAAGTATAAATTTTACGTGTTAAACTCCATAAGACACAAAAATTGTTTTACAACGTACTCAAAATCATTTTATTCTAAAATAAAAAAATATGTATTTATTTGTTTCTACGAGAGGACGATTTGGCGTCGACACGGGTCGAAAAGTCCAAAATATATATTTTTGGGCCACCCTAATATACATATTCTAAGTTCTTTGGTTGGGTAGACTATTTTTAGTCTTACGACAAGTGTAGTCTTCAGTATGAGAGTGAGAAACAAAATTTTGATTGATAGATGAGTAAATTTTTGTAAGTTACGAAATCATCATCTTCTGAACTTCGTCTGCATCAAAAAACGCTTCCATTCAGAAGGAAAACTGCGGAAGTGAACGAACACTGGCGGACCGGCCGAACGCAAGCATTACGCTACAGCGTAATGCTAAAGTAATGCTACAGTAATGCTAAAGTAATATGGCATTATAATTAATAAAAGAAACAAAATAAATATGTAAACTGTTGCAATTATAATAATACGTTAAAATTTACGTTAAATGGTCATGCTGTAATTGCAACAAGTTTCTTTTTCAGCGTTAAAACCTGAAAAAATAATGTGGCTGTCATTGTAGTCTGCTAACGGCGGCTTCAAGCGGGTTGCCAACATGCAGGGGCCCGACTTCAATGACAGCCACTTGGTTTTTTTTAATTTTTTAACGCTGAAAAAGCAACTTGTTGCAATTACGGCATGATCATTTAACGTAAATGTTAACGTATTATTATAATTGCAACAGTTTCCATATAGCGTAATGCTTGCGTTCGGCCAGTTCGCCAGGGAAACGCCGAAGCGAAGGTGTTCCCGTGGCGACATTTACATTTTCGCTAGCAGAGCTAGGAAATGTACAGTATAAAGTTAATAAAGGGACAGTAAGAAATTTTATTTTGCCAGACATTCGTTTTTTAGCTGTTTATTTTTTTACGTGAAATTTTATAACATTTTTCTAAACTGAAAATTAAACTATTCCATGTTTGGCGGAACATTCATCTTCTTCAGTTGAAAATTCAACTGTTTGGTTGAAAATTCCTGTATTTTGATGAACTTTGTTTTATTTGGATTTGTCCAATCAAGTCAGCCTTGGACAAACTTTTTGAGGGTCCTAAAATGAAGGTTAAGTTCGTTAATCAGATATTTCAAACCAAAATTAAAAATTTCAGAACATTTTCAAAATTTGAACTTTTTTTTTCAAGTTTCAGAAATTTTTGTCCAAGTTTCTTTCAGATGGGAGAATTTCTTGAAAATTATCCTAATGAAATTTTTAATTTCGATAAAAATTCAAAAAGTTATTTACTTTTCAACATTTTGAAAATTTCCCAAAAATAAAAAAAAAATATTTTTCTGATAGATTAAAAAATTTCAATCAAAATTTCTACTAGATATGAAATATATTTCGAAACTATCCTTATAAAATTTTTTGATTCGATCAAAATTCAAAAAGTAAGAGCATTTTCAAATTTGGAAACAAAATTTTTTAAAGAGTTTCCGAAATTGTTGTGAAAGTTTCTTGTACACGACAAGAAAACTTGTCTATATTACTATATTTTTGTAAACATTTTCTAAAATAAACTTCTTTTTCGTACTTTTTGTATTACTTATTTCAACAATGTAAATTATATTCAATCAGGAAATCTAATTTTTAAAAACATTTAAACGAAAAACATACCAATTTCTCATATTCCGTTCCATTTTGTTTACATAGTTTTATTTTTTAAAAGCAATCGTCTGTATAACCTAGCTGTAGAGCGCGAAGCGCGAGTATCGCAATGAGACTGTAACCGTCAAGGCCGTAGGTGCTTTGAGAACCCTCTTCATAGTCAAATTGAAAAAAACATGCTTAGTTTCACTTCATGATTGTATTTTATGAGGGGGTGAATCGCAGTTTTTGATTTGCGTGCTCAAACCGGGCACATTTTCAGGGCAGCTGAGGATAAAAATTAGTGCAAAGTAAGGAAAAATATTAAAGTCATCATGAAAAATAAAATGTGTACATTATGTTGCAATATCTAAATAAGCAGTGCCAGATCGAGGTACAGAAATAAATATAATATACATGAGATCTAATAGTGTTGAACATAATGTAGAAAAGTTCACATTTTGGACGAAATTGAGTGCGAAGCACGAGATACGTGATAAGAATGTGTTCTTAAAGCCGAAGGAGCTTTAACAAAAGAGAATTCACAATCATAAAATTACAGTTGTTGACGCCTTGACCTTTAATTTTAAAAGGTCTGTGCACAAATGTGTGGGAAATACAAAGACTGAGCGCGTAGCGCGAGGTAAATACATTATCGAACGCCAAGCGCGAGAACCAACAGTCGCGCGCCTTAGGCGCGCTGAAACTTGCGAGCCGCGCGCGCAATGAGAATGTTCCCGCGCAGCGGGCATATTTTTTTGATTGAAGAAGCATCGGTTTCGTTAAAAATTCATTTCTTTGGTTACAAAAAAAAAAAAAAAAATTTTGAATTATTTTTTTTTGTTGAAAATAATTTTTTTTACTAAAACTGCAGCTATTTTACCTTTGCTAGAAAATGGATCTTTTTTAGTTGAAAATTCGCATATTTTTGGGTTCTAACTTCAACTTTTTTTCAATTATTCGTCTTTATGACTTAAAAACTCAACATTTAGAATGAGAGTTTTTTTCTTCATTGATTGAAAATTCGACTCTTTTATCGAAAATTTATCTTTTCTTGGCTTAATTTAACAGTTTCTCTATGAAAATGAAAGTATTTTTTGGTGGAAATATCAACTATTACATAATTATATAATATCTTATCCTTACTATTTACAGTTATTTACATAAAATCTTATATCCAGATCCTTACTGTTATTTTTAACAATAGCGCAATTTGGTTCCCTTTTTCTTTCACTCCATTTTGCCTTTTTTTTACATCTGTTCTTTTATTCTTTGTCATTTGCTCCTCTAGCCCCCTCCAACTCCTTCATCCACTCTTCCCCCAATCCATCCTCCCCTAGAATCTTTACCAAATTCTCTTGCCAGCTTCCTTTATCTTCCATTCCTCTCGTACATCCTTCCCATACATGCTCCCATGTTTCCTCTTCCCATTCACAGGTTCTGTACTTTCTGTTCTCTTACTTTTCCCAATACATCCTTTTCCTTTCCTCGTTTCCCAATATAAATCTTGTTATTTATATTTTGAGATTCCTTACATTTTCCTTAAACTTTTCTTTACCTTCTATTGTCCAATTCCCTCTTCCTGCTCTTTTTACTTTTGCTTCCTTTTTAGCCATATTGTTATTACTCTTTTCTCCTTCTAGTGTGAATATTATGGGAAAGTGATCCGAATTATATAATCCTCTGCCTCTAGTTTATTGACCTTCTCTCTTACCTAATCGTCCAGAACCACATAATCAACTACCGTTCCCCTTTCTCCTCCTGAGCGTGTATATTCCCCCTCCTCATCACCCTCTATATTTCCGTTCAGGTTAAACCATCCCATCACCTCTAGACTCTTTAGAAATTTATTTCCCTTCCCATTTAGTATCTTGTCTTTGGATTTTCTTCCTCGCTCTCCGCCCCAGTCCCTTTCTCCTCTATCTCCTGTTCTCGCATTAAAATCTCCTCCTATTATAAGTCTAATCTCTTGTTTATTTTCTTCCATTAGTTCTCTCATCTCCTCTGATTTCTCTTGCATATCACCGTACACATAAACCCCCACTATGTTCCACCTCTCTTCCTCCATATTTATCTCCTCTAATATTATTTCTTCGTTTTGTTCTTTCAACTCTTTCGTATCCTTTTCTGTTATACATTCGTTCCTTACTCCCATCGCAATTCCTCCCATTCCTCTGCCTTTTTTATTCATCCTCTTCGCATTTTGAACCTGCCATTTGCAACCTCTTGGCAATCTTCCTCTTACTCTTTCCCATGCCTTTTCATCTAGCCACGTCTCCATCATCACTACTACATCTCATTGTGTCAAATTTCTCATAAACTTCCTATCCTTCCTTTCTAATCCTGCTATATTCCAGTAGCATATCCTTGAATCTTCCCTACCTTCGTTTCTCTTCTTCTTTCCTTTTTTCTTTCCTCTTCCGCTATTTTTCTAAACTTATACTGTATATTCCTATCTACCCATGTCAAATCATCCTCTATTCTCTTCGAGCTTCCATATAACACCCTCTTCTTTGTCATCACTTCCCTCTTGTATTCCTATTTCTTTTGTTTCACCTATACCATTCTCTCTCCTTTCCGCGCTTCCCTTCCTACACTTCGCACTTCCTCTGTCTCAACCTTAGCATCAATCCTTTTCAGTACTTCTTCCACTGATTCCATCAGCTCCTTCCAATCTAATCTTAGACCCGTTATCACTATATGTTTTTTCTTTCTTCTCCCTTTTTCTTTTCCATTCTTTGTTCTATTTTTCTCAGCCTTTCCTTCTCCTTATTCCCACTCTCCCGACCTCCAAACCCCCGGTTTGATCTTTCTATTTTTATCCTACCGTCTAACTCCTCTACCTTTTTATTAAGGACTTCCTGCTTTTCTAGTCTTTGCTCCAACGTCTGCACCCTTTTCTCTAGCTGACCTGACTTCTTCCCATTTCCTCATTTCTTTCCTAAGTTTGACTTTTGCTTTTCTTCATATATCCCCATTACTTTTATCATCATTTTACGCATGTCATCTAACTGTAAATTTTCTTCTTCTGTTGGCTCTCTATGTCCAACTCTGTCTCCGTTTTCCCCTTGTCTTTCTCCCACGCTCCATTTTGATCTTTTCCCGGTGGTGTTCTGTACATTTTTGGATTTTTTAGGATGGATCCTGCTTCTACCTTATCTTCACTACTTCCTCTCTCCGCCCTATCCCTCTTCCTATTTATGAATAGCTCTATTGAGCCAAAAGTATCTGCCCTCAATTTCTCCCTTTCTACCGTTTTTCTGTACTGCCTTCTCCTTTTTGTCTCCTGTTTCAGCGTACAGAATACTTCGTCGTCCGAATCCCTTTCTTCTTTGCTATCGCTGTCCTCGTTACCCATCAAACCGATTCGAATGATCCTCTGTCCGTACCACCTCACCTAACTTTCGTAAATTCCATCTCCACGGTGCTACCCCTCCCTGCTACCGTACTTTCTTCCGTGCTTCTCTCTACCTATCCCTCCCTGTCGCCGCTACTCGGCTGTACCTGTTACAGAGGGTCCAGAGACAGTGTGGCAACCTAGTGTCATTCTTGCTGATTGGCTCAGTTTTCTTATAGATATTTTGGTATATATAGATATACTACACTGTAGAAAACCTCAACGTAAAATAGTGGCTTCCTTTCGCAAAATGGCGGCATCCGGCTCCTCACGCCAAACAAACTAACTTCTCAGCCTACCTAAAACAGTCGCAAGGTCCCAAATTATGACCCAACTCTTCACTTCTATTATATTTTACATACAATCTAACACTCAGAAAACCCTCAAACACACCGAAAACGGAAGTCCCACTTCTTGTTGCGAACTCATTTTTTTATCAAAGATTCATCAGTTTGGTTGAAAGTGAATTATTTTAACTAAAATGTGCTATTATGCACACAAATGTGACATTCTTTGTCACCGGCCTTCAACTGAAACTCAATTCTTAATTATTTGTGTGAATTTGGCAACATACCTTCCTTCGAGTTTTTCAAATTACCCAATGGGCATTGAGAAAAAGCGATAACAATGCTTCCGAGATTTTCGTGACACACCTATTTTTTAGAGAAAGATTTTAATTTGAAAATTTTTCAGATTAGGTCTTTATTTCTAATCGTACATTCTCAATGTAAAGAATTTTAAAATGCAATGTTGAAGACACAAACAATTAAAAATTAAAAGCGTTTCAATTCAAAATTTGGGATGAGGAACATTTCTCATTAATTAAATGCGAATATAAATTAATTCATGATTTATAAAATGAACTGCAGTTCGAATATTAACAATTTATCAATAATCAATTTTACAAGAAAATTTTAAATCTATTCTAAATTAAACAATATACAGGTTTTGAACTTGAAAATTAAACTGTTTCAATTAGAAATCGTTAGTAGTTAAACAATTTAAAATATCCAATTTTATCTTTATAAACTATTACCAATAGGTTCATAATTATTACTTTTATTTAATCTAAAATTCTAATAAAATATTGTTATAGTCCAAAATATTCAATTTTTAACGCATTAAATTTGAAAGGTTGTACTTGAAAAGTTTTTGTATGTATTTTGCAGGATTTATTTAAAGTTTTATGAAAATTTCGAATTATTTGACAAGTGAAGATTTCTAAATAAAATTTTGAAGCTTTTTGAGGATTTTGAAAGGTTACAACAGCCATACCACGCTGAAAAAACCAGTTCTCGTCAGATCACTGAAGTTAAGCAGCGTTGGGCGCGGTTAGCACTTGGATGGGTGACCATTCGAGAAAACTGAGTGCTGTTGGCACATCGTGGGTGTGGTGAGCCCACACTTGTAGTTATTTACTACAAGTTATCAACCTAGAAACACTACCCGAATCGGGTAGTGTCACGCCTACCCCGAAAGGGAAATGGCTTAATGGTATACAACAGCCAACAGCCATACCACGCTGAAAAAACCAGTTCTCGTCGGTTTACTGAAGTTAAGCAGCGTTGGGCGCGGATAGTACTTGGATGGGTGACCATTCGAGAATACTGCATGCTGTTGGCACATCGTGGGTGTGGCGGGCCCACACTTGTAGTTATTTACTACAAGAAACTATCCACCTAGAAACACTACCCGAATCGGGTAGTGTCACGCCTACCCTGAAAGGGAAATGGCTTAATGGTATACAAGAAAATAAAAAAGAAATTGCTTAAGATTCCTGGGAAAAATTAAAGTGATTTGTTATTGAAAACAGTCATTTTAAAGGAATATTTAAAAAGATTTCAAGACACATTTTGATCTATAAATTACAATTTCAAAATTAAAAATTTGTTAGGAGTTAAAATAAAAAAAATTGAACTTTTACTTTAAAAGTCTTCAGTTTGGAAAAAAATTGTAATTTTTAATGTTTCTAACTTAAAATTATTGCTCAAAATGATATAATTTTCAACATTTGTTTATTCATACTTTCATTCAGAGCAGTGAAAATTATAGCCTGGAATTATTATTCTTTAATCTTTCAGCTGTACAATTTATAGAAGTATAAAAAATTTAATTTTGTAGTTTAACGGCATTTAATTAACAAATATTCAATGAAAAATGTCAAAATCTTCCATTTTAAGAGTGCTTTAAGATTTAAGAGTTCCAATCTTTAAATATTAATAACCGTGAAAAAGTTTTGTGAACCTCGATTAAAACAGCCACTCTGAATTATATTCCAAGAATGTGTGATTTAAAGCACTATTGAAGATAAATATACATTTTTTAAATCGTTAACACCAATAAGTTAAGTTTCTTCCAAGATTTTGACGATATTCACTTTTTGATATTCCTTTTTTGATTTACATCGTAAATACATATGACAATGTCCTATGACGATGACTTAAAATATTCAAGAAAGTATAAAAAACAACCGCCTGTTGTTTATTGCGTTAAGTTCTGACGAGAAAAGTATGTAGGAAACCCTCACTTTATTTCGATGGGGGTTTAAAACTATTGTGAGAATTAAAAAAGTATAGAAATCTAATTAATTACTTATAATTAAACGTTTCAGAATACACTTTCCGCAAAGGTGTAATTTCAGCTCTCAATGAGCTTCAATTACTGTTAAACTAACGAAAGGAACAAATCGATGGAATCGAAGAGAGACAACGCCAGATTCAAGATAATTAAATGAGGGCAGGAGGAAGTCAAACTGTGCAATACGAGAAGCCGATTATAGAACAGAGTTCCGCGCTATCCTTCCTCTGAAAAGCTTAAATGATGTTCAGGCTGTAAGAGGACTTTCTGACGGAAGATAGTTACAAAATAAATTTAGTAAGTTGTAATTAAGCAACTTCAATCGAAAGCGTCAGTAGTTCGTTTGATCGTAAGTGGTTACAAATTGAGAGAGCTGTATTTTTAATTTTGAAACCTATTATACTAATTCTTCTGCTTCATAGGTTTTAAGTTTTCCTATTATAATTCTGTGTTAGCCCTTTATCCAATTTTGATGGTGATTTTGAAAATATTTATTTTATCTCAGAGAAGTATCGATAAGTAGGATTTTACTAAATCTAAACTCAAGATAATTTTGCTAATCTTATAACAATGAGGAAAACTCGTTCTAAATGATTTACCGTTGACCGAGCTTCAACAGAAAACCTTCTTATTTTTCTTATTTCCGATGAAAGGTTGCTGATTAAAACCCAGTGCACTTTTTAGAACTGGTCTTTCTTGCGTTTTTAAGTTCATTTTAGAATTACAAAAAACTATTATTTGTTGAATTATCGGAATTATTTTTTTGTTATTCTAAACCTCCCAAAAAAGATTCCAAATGAAAATTGGAGAAAGTGAGGAAAAAGCGTTCGCCCCAAAAAAACGTTCGCCCCACATAGGAAAACTAACCAAAAAGAACCAAATCTCACTCACTTTCCCGCTTTTTTTACTTTTAATAGGCATATTTATCTGAAAATTGCGACGCCAATTCAAGATTTAATTGACAAAAGTGTTGTTCGTCATAAGAAGCGGGAAGCTGCCCTGGCGGACCGAACGGAACGGATACGCTACAGCGTATCCTTATAGTATCCACATCGTATCCTCTCCGTATCATGCAGGAAAAACTCATTAAAAAAGAAAGATTAACATTTCACTAGCATTTCAGTAGCAGTTAATAGGCGTTATCCGTCGACGATGCGTTTGAAGTCGCCTTCAGCCCACGTTATCGATAAGTATTATATTTTTAAAAAGTTTTTAATGTTGCAAGAAAAACTATTGCGATTACTCCGTGACCTTTTAACGGAAAATTTCACGTAGAATCCGAATTTCAACAAGTGAAATGTTCATCTTCCTTTTTAAATGAGTTTTTCTTGCATGATACGGAGAGGATACGATGTGCATACTATAAAGATACGCTGTAGCGTATCCGCTCCGTTCGTTCGGTCCGCCAGGGTGAGTTATGCGAAATGGCCAAGTCCAGAGTGACAAGAATGAAACGACATGTACAGTGAAATCTATTAATGCCTTCATGCAAAGTTACTCTCATTTATGCACATGCGGAAGATTTTGTTCTTTTTTATTAGTTTTCCTATGAGGGGCAAACGTTTTTTGGAACGAACCCTTTTTCCTCACCTTCTCCAATTTCCATTTGGAATGTTTTTTGGGAGGATCTGGACATTTTTATGAATTATATGAGGCCATAAAAATTTATAATTATAATCATCACAAACAAACATAACGATTCAGTAATATATAAGAATTTTAATGGGACGAAGTTCCCGCTGAAATGATAATGAGTGCAAAAAAATAAAAGGCTGAACTTTTCTTACAGAAAAAAATAACTCGACTAATAATTGTGAGTCTGGTCTGGTAGTTTGTTGATTTTTTTCTCACCTTCAATCAACTATCGCTAAGCATTCTTTACTAATGTGAATAATCATTAAATAGTATATTATGCATCTAGGGGGAGAGGAGGGTCTTTTCCGACGAGTGTTTGTTTTCAGTACAAGTTGTAGGCGAGCTCGTAGCGGGAGCCGGAGACGAGTACAGAAAACATACACGAGTCGAAAAACTGCCTCTCCCCCTTGGCGCTTACGATATTTGTTATAACGAATGGATGATTTCAGACATTCCTCGAAATACAGTCATGATTTCAGTCCGTATTAGATTTTGAATAATGAAGAATGAAATTTATGTGAAGTTGTAGGTTCCGGCAGCTACGATCATGGTTCCTTAAAGCAACCAATCCCGACGCAACTGGAACGTGTACGTCATTCACTCCTGCTCCTTCTATCTCAGAAGGTAAGCAAGAGCGGGAAATTTACACAAGAGACTTCGTACAACACTGTTCCTTGGAGTCCGTCTCTAGCTGCGTATTCCCTTACGCAGCAGACGGCACAGTTAGAGATGAAAGTTTCACCTCTGGATACTTCTTAGAGCTACCAATCCTTGTAGAATGTTATGAAGAACAGTGTTGGCGGACCAGATGAAGTAAAAATATATGTTATTATCATTATTATTATTTCCTGGGTTGAGACCGTAAGAGCCCCTGGCGCTTGGGTGATCCCGTTGCGTGCCCTTGTAAGCCTAAGCGTGACCCCAAAGCCCTCTCCATACGGCGAGGACCGCAGCCACGCTATTGGCCGATATTTCTGACTCACTTATGCAGTTTTTTTAAAATTCTATTATTCGCAACCAAAACTTCCTCACAGTTTTTACGGTGAGTGAGCTGATCATCATAATATGCGACCTCATAGATGTATAATTTTCATTATTCACATATGACGTCACTTTTCAGTCCCCAGGGAGTAAACAGTAGAGCTTCAACTCCGCTTCATAGAAGTCGCAAAGGGCTCAAATCATCCATGTGTCACAAAAAAAGCAGATCGTGGTAGTGAGGCTACACGGCAGAAGTGAGCATGAGTGAGGAGTGGCGGGAGTTTTTTAAAGAATCATTTCTGGGCTCAGATGCAAGGAAGAGGGATGGTGGCAGTAGAAGAACGGGATGGCAGAGATGGAGGAGTTGAATGACGATGAGATAGAGAAGCAGATAAGGAAGTTAAGAAGGTCTAAAGCAGCAGGGCTGGACGGGGTAGAGAACGAAGCATGGCTGTTTAGTACACAAGAGGTTAGGGAGAGGCTGAAGGAGGTAGTGAAGAAAGTATGGAGGGGGAGGGATTCCCAGGAGAGTGGAGAGAAGGATTAATAGTGCCACTGTATAAGAAAGGAGATAGGGATAGACAGGAAAATTATAGAGGGATTACGCTAATGAATACGGCGTATAAAGTATACGCGATGGTGGTGGATAGGGGGAGGTTGTGGGAGGCGATGGACGATAGGGGAGTGGAGAGAGGCCTGATCGAGAGGGCAAGGGAGATATATGAAGAGACCAAAGATAAGGTGAGAGGAGGGGAGGGGATTTCGGAGGGATTCTGGATGGATAGGGGGTTAAGGCAAGGGTGTCCGCTTAGCCCAACGCTTTTTGCGATTTTAATTGCGGATATGGAAAGTAAGCTGGAGGCCGGGGTGGTAGGAGGAGTCAGGATAGTAGGGGTTAGATTTGGTCACTAGCGTATGCAGATGACATAGTGTTGCTGGAAAGAAGCGAGGAGGCCTTAAAGGAGATGATGAAGAGGTTGAGAAGATACCTGGATAAGAACAGGTTAGAGCTGAATGCGGAAAAGTCTAAGGTTATGGTGTTCAGAAAAGGAGGGCGAAGGGATAAAGGAGGGGAGTGGAAGTGTAAGGAAAAGGCGGTGCAGGAGGTGAAAGAGTTTGAGTACCTGGGCTTCTTGTTTGGGAGGAATGGGGGAGTGGATGGTCACATAAAAGAGAGAGTGAGGAGGGCAAATGTGGTGATGAGCCAGGTGTGGGGGTTAGGAAAGAAGTTATTCGCAGATGATTTTGGAAGGAGGATGAAATTGTTTAACTCACTAGTGATGAGTGTGCTATTGTATGGAGTAGAGGTGTGGGGGTGGAAGGAAAGTGAAGAGGTAAATAGGACACAGGAGAGGTATGTAAAGTGGACACTGGAGTTGGCAAGGAATACGCCTGATTATATTGTCAGGAGGGAGACGGGGAGAACGAGTTTAGGGATTCTAGCGGGGAGTCGGGCGTGTAAATATGAGGAGAAATTTTTGAAAGAGGAGGGAAGTAAGCTGGTTAGGGAGTGTTGGTGGGAGAAGGAGAACAGGAGAGGGGGTGGGAAGATGGTGGTTGAAAGAGAAAGGTATTTTAGAACGAATGGACTGCAGATGGATGAAGTGAGAAGGATGCACGAGGAAGGAATGAAGGTATATGAGTTGGTTAAGAAAAACGGCATGAAGAGAGAGAAGACAGCAGGGGAAGAGAGAATAAGAGAGTCAAGGTTTAACGGGAAATATGTGTGGATCATGCCAAGTGCGAGAGCGCAATATTTATGTGAGAAAGGAGAGAAAGGAAGTCAAGAGCTGATAGCGAAGACGAGATGTGGGTGCATGGAGGGTTTTAATAGGTACTGGCTCTCGAGGGAGATGAGGATGTGTGAACTATGTGGGAAGGGGGATGCAAGAGTGGAGCACTGGTTGGAGGAGTGCGTAGAGGTGGAAAGGAGTGGGATAAGCATGGACGTATTGATGCATGGTGAAAGGAGTGTTGGGTGAGATGGAGAAGAAGAGAAGGAAGGAGGAAGAGGAATGGAGAAGGACAGATTGTAAATAGGAGAGGAAGTAGATATAAGTAATCTGTAAATATTGTAAATAGTAGATAAGTATTAGGTATTAGTCGCGGAAGCAGAGTTTGACAATGCGAGGCAATGCGAGGTAATGCGAAAAGTAGGGACATGCGAGCAAGGCGAGGCGAAGCGAAGCGAGGAAAACAAGGCGATAAGAGCGTGCGGTCTTAGATCTGTTACATTATACTCTATTATATTTTATCATAGAGTATCATTGCATATCATAGTGTACCATATAGCATCATAGAGCATCATCATAGTGGATCATAGTATAACTTGGTACAACATACTGTATATCATATCATACTGTGTCATATTTTATGATATTTTTTCGTATTGCATCATACTGTATAATTTTGTGTCGTTTTGTATCATATCGGATCATATGGTATTATACTGTATCATATTCCTCCATATTGTACCATATTGTATCATGCAGTGTGATAGTGTATCGTAACTTATTGCAACATATTGTATAATAAATTGTGATACTGTATCATATTCCATCATATACATGATATTGTATCACATTTTATGGTATTGTATCATATTGTATTGGATTGCATTATGGTGTATTGTATTGCATCATATAACATCATATTACATGGTACTGTATCAGAGAGAGGGCGGTAAGAGAGATGGGGAAAGAGAGAGGGAGAGAAAGGGGCGGGGTTGTACCCCACTCGGTGGTGCGTGCAGTCGTCCGATCATACGGTCGTGCGGGCGTACGTTTTTTCCAATTCACTCCCATCCCACGGACAATTCACTAGCGTTCCAAAAGAAGTTTCACTTTAAAATATATTAAAATTTGAATTGTATGGAAATCCCGCGTGAATAGATAGTTTTAATCAGTAACAAAAATGGGTGAGTTACCGACTGTCGGTAGTTTCTTAACGAAAAAATGTTGAAGAGTTTTCTTAAGAGAAATCACTCGATCGCGTTATCGTATTTTTCGTATTATTATAATCGCAATGTTTAGCAATGAAAAAACTATTGCATCCGATGGAAAACCTCGCGAAAACGACAAATCTGCCCTTAAATTGAGGATTTGAGTTCGCAATAAAAAGATATGAGGGAAGCAAAATTCTCCTAGCGCTGACCATGATTTATTGAAATGATGCCTTTTTCAGGGTACTTCAGAATGAAATATAATGCAAAATAAGGAACAATTATTCAAGTAATCATGATAAATAAAATTTTTACTTTATTTTGCAATATCTGAATAAGCAATTCCAGACCGAGGTACAGAAATAAATGTAATATACATTTCATATAAGTGTTGCCCAGTAAAAAAAACTAATTCGGGAGGATTGCCGAGAATTAACATGTTTAAATTCGCCCGAATTCTGCTTTCTGATTCGTTGAAACGAATTGAGCCAGAGCGAATTGAATGCGTGTCAATTCGCCTTATTTCGTGGTCGAGGTCATTTAAAAAAAAATAATAAAAATTGCATGCCTCGAGGCTCGAACCAGCGATTGACGCAAAGCAAGATTCGCGGGGGCTCCTGGCGAATTCTTCTCAATTCGTCCCAATTAGTTTCTTTTTACTGGGTGAACATAATATAGAAAAGTTCGAATTTTGGACAAAATCGAGGGCGAAGGACGAGATACGTGATGAGAATGTGTTCGTTAAAGTCGAAGAAGCTTTAAAAAAAGAGAATTCACAATGACCAAACTACTATTGTCGATGCTTTGATCTTTAGTATTAAAAAGTTTGTGCACAAATGTGGGGGAAGTACAAAGGCCGAGCGTGTAGTGCGAGGCAAATACATTATCAAGCGCAAAGCTTACATTCTTATTTTTAAATAATTATTAATTTCCCTATAAGACTCAATACTTTTGTGGAACAGGACAAACGTAGCGCCGTCTATCGGCGGACGAATGACATACAGGGTGTCCACGTTGGGGCTTACCAAATATTATGCAACCCGTCTTACACGCCAATGCTATTCTTATGGCCGTGTATAACGTGTTGCATACTTTTTGGTAAGCCCCTGCGTGGACACCCTGCATGTAATTTTTGAACTATTACTTTTTGTAATTAAGGCTATAATGCACTTATTCATTTATAGAAGAAACACTATCAGACGGAAGTCACATAGATTTTGAGCGTGGCATTTCTTTGATGGCATACATTTGATACATTGAAGCATGAAATTGGGCAATAGCTATACATGTTCGAAGATCACCTTTTCACATTATCTAAATGATCAGTTATATCAATAGTGAATGTCATGCAAAAAACGTCGTATTGAAAAGTATTAAAATGTATTGACATTTTGAATGCGATTCAATTCTGTTTTCTGTTCCGAAAAAAAGATTTTAAAAGTATTAGTTCGTACTGGTTCGCATTACACTTCATCACGCTGAATGCGAAACGGCAGTGTCGATGATTCGCATTGCAAAGTATTGGTTCGCATTAAGGCGCTTCCTCAGGCTTGATTTTTAGCCCATGTATTCGTTGATCCCATTTTCCTCCTACACGGATGAATTGTTTGATGTAATATTTTAACCACATAATCTCAATGGCATAATGCATAAAACTAAAGTCTTCGTTTTTTGAAAAACTGTCTTGTTTTTTTGTTTTTTTAATTAATTGAAAATCTGCTTCATTTATGCGCCTGGAAACGAGCAATCCGCCGCTGGGAAAGCGCGCACAGTACACTCGAAAGCAGGCGTTTCAAAGTAAATGGAAAACCCTCGTCTAATTCACCGTGAACTTTTTCGAGGATGCTTGAACCCAGGGGGTCGGTCGTAACTCTTCCGTCCTTCCCATTGTTGCCGTGCGACACGATTCGAGCCGCTTGAACGAAATTGATAATTAGTCAAATATGCAGAAATTGAATTTTAATATGCTGCATTAGGTTCGTTACATAATTACGAGACGATCAAAAAAAGATAGAAAAAAATCGGTTAACCCGTTCAATTTCTGTTTGGAGTTTTCCTTATTTTTGCATTTTATTTAAGATTACCTTCAATACTGAGAATATTGACAGATTTTCCTACTAATCCTTTTTTCCATTTCTTTCAATTATATCATTTTAAAATTTTATCAGCTAATACAAATTTCATCGAGCCATGTTTTCTTCAATTTTAGAGATATTTTAGAGTATTCTAGAGTATTTTAGAGATTTTTTAGAGTATTCATTGGCGTCGGGTGATTTTCTTTGGTCTTTATCGAAAGACAAGAGCAGATTTCAGGAGATCAGATAATTGCACATCGGAGTAATTCATTAATTACTCCATTCATGATTAATCAATTCATTATTGCTTCCTCCTAGATGAGGGTTTGTAATTACCTGAATTTTAGAATATACTTTTTGATATATCTTGATATAATTCGATTATTCCAAATATTTCGCTAACATTGGGGAAAGATGTCACAAATATTTTACTGAATTTACAAAGATTGCACGAAGCTTTCAGTCACGTCTCCAAGAATGGATTGATATCATTTCACAAAGAAATAGAATAAAAGTAAGAAATTTTGTAGACATTTCAAATAATTCGGAAAGATTTCCAAACCAACATTTCACAAACATTTCAAATGTTTCGCATACTTTGCAGATAGATTTCCATGAGTGCACTAAAATTTTTATGATTTCCCGAAGATGTCAAAAAATTCATCAAGTATTGCGCAAAGATTTTGAATGAATTTAAAGCATTTCCCAAAGATTTTAAGGATTTCACGGAAATGTTAGATAGATCATATTAACAAACTTTCAAGGAAAAAAGTGAAATAATTTTTAATCTTAATTTAAATGAAAAAAAATACTTCAACTCTGATGTTTTTTATTATTATCTCAAATATGTGTACAAAATTAATTTTCAACAAAAAAAAAAACAAGTTTAAAAAAATGATTTTTCAACAAAATAATTAAAGATATTTTCTTGTAAAAGTACAAAGTACCTATCAGACCTGGATCTCAATTCGAGATATCAATCTTCACAAAAATTTCTTGATTGCAGCTCTTTTACTTTTCCAGATATGGTGAACAGAAAAAAGTTACACACACACGGAAATTTTTTAAGAACTTCATTTTCGGGCTCCTGGGGTCGAATTATATCAAAATATATCAAAAAGCATATTCTAAAATTCAGGTAATTACAAACCCCCATCTATGAGGAAGCAATACTGAATTGATTAATCATGAATGGAGTAATTAATGAATTACTCCGATGTGCAATTATCTGATCTCCTGGAATCTGCTCTTGTCTTTCGATAAAGACCAAAGAAAATCACCCGACGACAATGAATACTCTAAAAAATCTCTAAAATACTCTAGAATACTCTAAAATATCTCTAAAATTGAAGAAAACATGGATCGATGAAATTTGTATTAGCTGATAAAATTTTAAAATGATATAATTGAAAGAAATGGAAAAAAGGATTAGGAAAATCTGTCAATATTCTCAGTATTGAAGGTAATCTTAAATAAAATGCAAAAATAAGGAAAACTCCAAACAGAAATTGAACGGGTTAACCGATTTTTTTCTATCTTTTTTTGATCGTCTCGTAATTATGTAACGAACCTAATGCAGCATATTAAAATTCAATTTCTGCATATTTGACTAATTATCAATTTCGTTCAAGCGGCTCGAATCGTGTCGCACGGCAACAATGGGAAGGACGGAAGAGTTACGACCGACCCCCTGGGTTCAAGCATCCTCGAAAAAGTTCACGGTGAATTAGACGAGGGTTTTCCATTTACTTTGAAACGCCTGCTTTCGAGTGTACTGTGCGCGCTTTCCCGGCGGCGGATTGCTCGTTTCCAGGCGCATAAATGAAGCAGATTTTCAATTAATTAAAAAAACAAAAAAACAAGACAGTTTTTCAAAAAACGAAGACTTTAGTTTTATGCATTATGCCATTGAGATTATGTGGTTAAAATATTACATCAAACAATTCATCCGTGTAGGAGGAAAATGGGATCAACGAATACATGGGCTAAAAATCAAGCCTGAGGAAGCGCCTTAAACTTCAGGACGCCGAATGCGAGATGGCAGTTGTGAATCTTCCGCATTTAAAAGTATAAAAGTAATGAAGCGGTTCCTGTTTATTGTAAGACTTTTTTTAAATAATGTAAAATAAATATATAAATATTAATAAATAAACACTTTATAAAATATTGAATAAAATTTTAATCCGCGGTTACGAATTCAAAAGTATTCCAATAACTTTTGGAATTTGCAAAATTTAAACCAATGCGACATTTCGCATTAAAAAGTTTTCAATTCACGCACAACATTCTTCTCATTCGATCGCTTTTAAAATCATTAAAACTAATGCGAACTTTCGTATCAAAAAGTTTTCACTCAACCGAAACATTTCCATCATCAATTCGTATTGAAAAGTATTCAAACCAGTACGAACTCTCGCATTAAAAAGTTTTCACTCGATAAAAAAATTCGTCTCATTCTATTGCATTCAAAACTATTTAAACATATGCGAACTTTCGCATTGAAAAGATTTTACCTCGCTCAAAAAATGTGTCTCATTCTTTCGCTTTCAAAAGGATTCAAAGTAATGCGAACTCTCGATTCAAAAAGTTTTCATTTTGCTCTGAAATTTTATCTCATTCGGTCGCATTATAAAGCATTAAAACAAATTTGAAGTCTCGCATTAAAAAGTATTGCGTGCAAAAATTGTTATCTTTCGTATTCAAACGCATTCAGGAATTTAATGTTATATAAGAAGTATCGCATTGAAACGTTTTCGGCTAACCTCCAATGCGAAACTGACACATAACAGACTTCACGGAAACAAACCGTGAATGCGAAACAATACTTTTGAATTTTACGTTTCTTGCAGGGTGCATAACAAGATATATATTTCTTTATTTTAATTGAAAGATTATTTATCTGGTTTTATTTAGTATCTGAAAAATAATATTCACATTTTTCGATGTTTGGTTCTGTTGTCTAATGTCTAAAATGGGCAACAGAATCTGCTCTGAGTTTTGTCTGACGAGAATAAGAAATTTCGAGTTGAAAGCCAAATGTGCGTGGAAACAGTACATCTTAAGGTTTGTATTCCGGTGGAGATGGAGGTAATATACTTCTAGATTTCCCGGTATTATTTTCGCCTAATATATTTCCTATATATCGCACACTTCTTCTGAAGCTCTGTCTCAATAATTTAGCCACCTTAGCGCCAGTTGCCGTAGTATAACTTGGTGGTGGTGTATATTTCGGTGGCAAGTCTTCAGGAATTAATTCTGCGGTACAACAAAAATCTTCGTTTTCTCTCCTGCTGGGAATGTTTGCGGAATTTTCTTGAGAGTGTTGAGGACGTGAAAACTCTAAAGATGGTCTGCATAGTGACTGCAATCTCTGAAAAAAATGTTGTGTATAGGCACCGTCGCAGAGTTGTCTGGAATAGGAATTTACTGTTCATAATCGCTTACAGGTTGTATTTCTTAACCGATTAAAGTTTTTTTTAGATGTGCTCAGCATTAGATTTTTAAGAAAACTGTGGTTATCAATTTTTTAATTTTTTTTTAAAGAGTAACAATATATAAAAATTGAGAAAATTGCCCATTTGAGCTTTGTGTCGGCTTGCGGGTTCGATTCTCGTCTCGCACTCTGGAAGAGCCTCGGCGGCACATGTGGTTAACATTATCCTACTAAGGGATTTGTTCATCTTCCGTGAGTCGCGGGACCAGTACCTTTATAGAAAAAGATTCTCTAAGTAGTTAAAGCCGTTGAGCTTGGTGGTTCGGAGCACATCTCAAACTGATGGGTCCGCGCCCACCACCATGTAAGTGTGTGTGTGTGGGGGGGGGGGGGGTTAAAGAAATTGGGGAGAGGTACAAAGAAAATGTAAACCGTTAGGGGACACATTAAAAACTTCTTCTTCAATAGAAACTCACTATTAGCCGGAATTATTGAACCTGCACTCAAAGGATAGAAATGATTCTAATAATATTTAACTCAATCATTATGAACAATTTTTGTAAACTAATCCGCAATAAATTCGCTTTTCTCATAGCTAAATGGATTTTTCTGACCAAAAGTGATTCACGATTCTCTTTCCAGGCATTTACATACTTCAAGCTTCATCAAACGTAAGTAATATGGATTGTTAATAATAATTTTGTTAAGAAAATGTCCCAACCGGCCGTTTCCTCGTAGAAAAAAATTATTTTGTTTTATCAAGGGAATTTTGAGCAAGGAGAGACTTTTCGCAAGAAAAATGCGGAGAAAACTGTGATAAAGTGTATTATATTATGTTATGCGCTGGATTGTATTATAGGACTCTGGGGCTTGCCGCCGTGACACGTTCTCGCGCTAGTGAGTTTTTGCTTACAATACGATATTAATCAAAATTCTTAGTGAATAACAATTTAACGACAGTAAGTTGACAAAACACTCATGAAATAAGGAAAACATCAAATTATTACTCATGAATTTTATTCAATTTTTAATGAATTAAAAAAAAAGAAGGTATACAATTAAATCTTCATCAGAAGAAAGAACAGATTCATGGCTCGCTTTGCTGTTCGTTATCGACTCAAAGTATTCATTAAAGAAGTCTTTTCCTTTTGGTGTAAGATACTTCAATAAGCTTTTTACATCTTTCATTTTGGCTTCAGTTATTCCAACGGATGTAGGGGGATTCCTTTCTATTTCCGCGAGTTTTACTTTCGGTTCAATTTTAAATTGAGAAGGATTTGTTTTTGCGTAATTGTCGAAAATTGTAATATTTCCGTCGGGTAAATAAATGATAACGTAAGCTTGGCTTATTTCCATGCCCATAGGGTGTGGTACAGTCTTCTTAAATGACTTTTCATAATCGTGTAAAAAATTATGAGCACACTGCACGATAGTGAATGGAGGATCTCGAGAGTTTCTTATTAATTTAATGTACTCGTCTGCAGTTTCGATGCGTTCTAACTTTTTCTTTTTCTACGAGTATAATCCAAAATTCCGATCGCATTGACAGTATGAATGACCCCGAACAGAAAACACATGCCAGATCTCAATACCCAATTTTATAGAAAGTGTGAGAAGATATGCAAATACTGTGTGCTTGAGAAAACTGCACGCAGTAGTTGCCCTCTTTTTGGAACCTTCCCCTAAAAAAGGATACGTGTAGCTCTGTTTGCAATCGTAAACATGAACGTTACCCAGCGGACACGTTCTGTAAATGTTACATAACAAAAAAGGAACATTTATACATAACATTGTTACAATCGTGTGTCATAACAATTACACAACATAAAGGCCACACTGTTCTGTAACGCTGTTACTGTAAGGATACGTAACAGTTCTGGAATTCTGTAATGTAACTAATATAGAACAGAGTTATAGAACTGTTATGTCACTAGAATGACACACGTGTTCCAGGAACGGAACATAAAGGTCACTCTGTTCCGTAACGCGGTTACTGTAAGGATGCGTAACAATTCTGGAATTCTGTAATGTAACTAATATAGAACAGAGTGATAGAACTGTTATGTCACTAGAATGTCACACGTTTTCCAGGAACGGAACATAAACGTCAAACTGTTTTGTAACGCTGTTACTGTAAGGATACGTAACAGTTCTGGAATTCGGTATTGTAACTAATATAGAACAGAGTGATAGAGCTGTTATGCCACTAGAATGACACACGTGTTGCAGGAACGAAACATAAAGGGTAAACATGCAAAAAATGCCCCCAACTTAAATCAAATGTTGAGTCAGCCATTTGAAAGCATACAATCAAGAAAAAATTTTCCCGAAATTTGAAACCGTTAGCTTTTTTTTCCGTTTTTAAAAACTAAAAACGGAAAAAAAGCTAATTCGCAAGACTTCTTTCAATCATTCTTAACGTGAATGGTTCTTTCGAAGGAATTTTGGCGGGAAATTTCAACTCCAAAAAATTTTCAAATATTTTTTTGAATTTTGTTGTGCGATAAAACTCAAGTACTATTTCAGTTTTTTTACCACATTTATACATTATTAGATACATTATATATACATACATACATTGATCAGCAGTTCGAACTCGAAAGTTCATTACCTCACTACCCGGTTCGGGTAGTGTTTCTAGGTGGATATTTACTACCAATGTGGGCCCACCACACCCACGACGGGCCAACAGCACGCAGTATTCCTGAACGGTCATAAATCCAAGTACTAACCGCGCCAAACAATGCTTAACTTCAGTGATCTTACAATATAAGATCTCACATTATATATAATGATAATCATTGCAAAAGAAAAAGCTTCATTTATTTCTCGCCGACTGAGACGCGAAACAGATATGCTTGAACATTTATGTCATATCTTGAGAACCGGTAAATATTTTCAAAGTTTCATTAGCTTAAATTAAAGATGAGATTTCACAGATTACGTCCTGTCAGTTTCAGTTATTTCCATTAGTATAGGAATTCACAACACGTGTTGAAGTTAAGAATCAAAATCTGAAAAATTCTCGGCATTCACCGCTTTCGCGGTCCAGAGCAGTAATCGCCGAATGAAAATTGAAGTTTGAGACTTCGACATTTTAAGACGTATCTCGAGAACCCGTGGAGCTTTTTCAAGTTTTATTGGCTTAAATTAAAGATAAGACCTTAAGACCTAGGTCGTGTCACAAGTTCAACTAGAGGAAATTCAGAAATTCTTGCATTGTTTAAACTTCTCACGTGGTATATTCTCTTCAAAATATCAAAAATATCTTTATTAGGGCTTATTCAACGCGTAATTTAATAGGCTTTATAAACAGGTTTTAACCAAATTTCTCGCTCCTTTCGGGAAAGTGTAATCACGTTTCAAATTCAGCAGTGATTTTTAATAGTACTTTCGCTGATCATACCGACAGCTTTCGATGGTAGTGTACTATTTAGCTTATGGTCGATATTTGTCGAGAATCATCAGACAGGCAGACATTTTGAGGAGTTTCTTCACAAAAACAAAATGTGTAACTGTGATAAATGAGGATAGTGACGAGGATTAGGTTTTCAATCAAAATGAAACTAAATCAGATATATAAATAAAACTTTCAAAAATTTTCAAAAATGATAGTACTACGAATAATAATTTTATCTTTTCTGTTACAATGTATTATATATATATATATGTGTGTATATATATAATATATAATATATTCAGGTATCAATGGGCCTCAGAAGTTGGAATATGTGAAAATTACAGTTTTTAATTTTTTACACTAAGATCCTCCAAATTTGAAAATCTGAAAAAATTTACAATGATAGCTCTTTGAGTGACTACTCCGTGGTAAAAAAAACTGAGATAGTACATGAGTTTTATCACACACAAAAATACACAAACAAATTTTGAAAATTTTGTTTGAGTTTGAATTTTACGCCGAAAATTTCGAAAAAATCATGCACGTTCAGAATGACTGAAAGAAGTATTGTGAATTTCTTCAGTTTTTTTCCAACGATAGAAACAGAGAAAAAAAACGAAAATGAACGTTACCCCCTCTAACTCATCCAATATGGCGGCTAACGGTTTGAAATTTTCGACAAATTTGGACTTTCAAATGGCTGACTTAACATTTGATTTCCTTTGGGGGCATTCTTTGCATGCTTACCCGGCTATATCCTTATTTGTACCTTACAATTTTTTTAATCCATCTTCTCATAATATGTCTAAAATATGAAAATAATGAATATATTCCTGAGATGACTCTGGCTTTTTTCAGCAAAAAGTGTGGCCGAGATTTCGTCATGAACGTTCAAGCGATTCCATAGCGCAATTGACTAAGGCATCGGCTAGGTAAATACGGGTTAGGTAGTTTAGGTAGGGTTCGAAACCCTTAGCGAATGCGATTTTTCAGCGGGTTTAAGCGCGCGATTATATGTGTAGGGGACCGTGCGTGAAATTGGGTTATTAAAAATATAAACTATGTGCAGCAATAATACAAAAAACATTTTTTTTGTCACATATCCTTCTAACACTGTTACGGAATTGTTACAATAAATGCAAACACGTTGTAACACCGTCATGGAATTGTTACGGATCGATTAAAGAACAAATTTACATCGTAACACTGTTACATATGTGTTACAGCACTATTACAGAACATGGTTACTCTGTAACCCTGTTCCTAAACTGTTCTAAAAATATTTTTGACATATAACGCTGTGCCAGAATTGTTACAGAACGATCAAAAAACAAATTTACATCGTAATACTGTTACATGTGTTACGGCACTATTACAGAACATGGATACTCTGTAACCCTGTTCGCAAATTGTTCTAAAATAGTATATTGCATTACAAGGGGTAGGCGATGGCCTTTTCGTGACAAGTGCAGTGTTTTTAGGACGAGTCGTAGGTGAGGGCACCGAAGGTGCCCGAACCGTAGACGAGTCGAAAAACATTGCACGAGTCAAGAAAAGGGCCTACCACGAGACATGCACGATACTTTTTACAACAAGATCATGAAAAGTGTGAAAAAAACGCTACCTGATCGAAGTTGCGGGGGGGCGGTCCAGGGTGCAGCCCTGGTGGGGGTGCAGGGGGCGAAGCCCCCCGTCTGGAAAAAAACCAACCAACAAACGCGTGACAGCATTCAGAAATAAGGTTATAAAAGCCGGTAGCCTCTCCGTCGCTAGGTGCGCTATAGTTGCTCAAGTCAAAGTTGCGGGAAAATTTAAATTAGATAAATGAAAAATTACTTTTTTATTACAAATTACTAATAAAAGTTTATAGTTTACTCATAAAAAAATTTTATCAGTTTGAAAAGACAAAATTTAATATTTTAAGTACTGATTAGTTTTTATAGCGTATATATTTCTGCACGGTATGTCGCGAGACGAGCGCGCTACAGTTGTCGCTGAAAACATCGACCTATTTCCGTCTTTATCTAACTATCTTCCTTTCACTGATTGTGAAAATGTGGAATGCTTACGAAAAGAGGCCTTTTCGTAAGCATTCCTCATTTCGTACGTTCTTTATTCGCATCGTTCGAAATGCGCCACATTACACACAGATCATAAGTACGAAAACACGCCATTTTCATGATAGTGTTGTAAAAATATTATTTTACAGATAAAGCTGTTCCAGAATGTTACAGATCTCTGGCAGAACATGGTTCTGTGACAGCGTTACAGAACTGCTATGTCCATTTGGAGACGACATTACTAAACCATGGTCTAAGTTTGTTCTAATCCTGTTGCAGAACCTGTTCTTTTCTGTTCTAGAACTGTTACATCACTGTTATATGCCAGTCTCTGCTGGGTGAATAGATAAGCCGCAACAATCTCTTGTAGAATTGATCATTGACCGGAATTTCGGGTAACGCAAGTTTATGAGCATAGTCAAATTCGCAGCAGAGTACACCTTCCTGAGTCATCGGCATATCTCTTAAAATTGCATACTCTTTTACTTCTTGTTTACGAAGCGCGATGCCTAGAGATTCCAGATTTTGCAAATAACTTTCGTAGCATTTATTATATACGTCAGTACGAGATAAAATAAAACTGAAATTCACATCACGATTGAAGTTACACTTCCGTAGTAGTCACAAAATTCGTTATGCAATTTCGTTAAATTTAGTTCCGGATTAGTAAAAAAGTTTAGGTCAGTCGAATCTCGCGAATAATGTGATTTTTGAAATGGCATGGATAAACAATGTTTCTTAATTAATTGTTTCATTTCGTCTGTTAATTTTACTTCATGTTTCTCATGCCTCCCCCTGCCATCGTCTAAACTTTCACCATTTATTATTTCATGCTGTACTACTCTCAATATTTTCTGTGACCAATTCAAAACATCCATGATAAATTGCTTACACACAAGGATTACATTTTGAGCAGTAGAAAATAAAAACTTCCAGGTTACTAATCTTGAAACTTTATGAGCATTAACTTCTTCAGGATCGTTGCACTTCATCAACGTACTGAGAAAGATGGATTACTTGTGATAATCGCATAATTTCCGAAATTTTGAATGCAATTTTTATTTTGCAGTTACTGAAATAGTTTCGTAACATTTCCTTTGGTAACACGATTTTAATGGACTGAAAAGTTTCTTTGGCACGTGTACCTTTTCGGGATTCTTCGATTTTGAAATGTATTCTTCTCCCTACAAATAAATTTAAAACTAACATTCTATATATTTTTTTTTTAATTATTGATTTTGAGTATTTATTGATTTTGTGTACAATTTAATTCTATGAAATTCTAGTAATAAAAATTATTAATTCAATTAATTTTATAAATTTCAAAGACCTCATTTATTATGTTCTTTATTCATATTTCAATCGAAATAATTCCACAGAAAGTTTTACCATGCAAGATAGACGAAGCAGAAATTTTCTTACACTTCATTTTTCGGGAGTTGATATAACAGCAGTAATTCCTAATTTGAATAGAAAAATTATTCAAACCTTTACCTTGTTTTTGCAAGTTTTTTGTACATATCGCGCCCATTTACTCTCGTCTCGGTTTCGTTTTCTACCTCGAAAAGCTTGCGGTATATTTTCCATTTTAATATAAAACGAAAAATCACCACTTTTTTAATTAATCACTTTTATTTAGCAGTATAGTGAAGAGTTAAGGACTAACTGATCTGTTAAATCTATTAAATCTAAATAAACCGCGAAAATACATTAAAAATTTAATAAAATTCACGAGCGTTTTATCAACTTACTTTCGTTAAAATTGTTATTCACTAAGGAATTAAATTATTATCGTATTGTAAGCAAAAACTCACTAGCCCGAGAATGTGTCACGGGGGCATTGAATTGAAAAACGGATTAAAATTGAATTTCTTTAAAAAGTCAGTTTTTTGGCTTTAATTTGTAAAGTAAAGAAACTACAACTTTTTGTCTAATGGAAAAAAGATGCACAATAAAATTTCACATCCAGATATATCCCTTCAAAATTAAAATTCAAAAAGTTTGTTGAAAGCCTCTAGGGGACTTCGTTTTTTCACGAGAAAAGTTTATGTGCCCTTATTGCATCCGTACACTATTATTAAACAACGAAACTGATTAAAAAATAATTTATGTGATTATTATAAAAAATTTTTTTAACAAAAACTAAGATTGATCATTTTTACATCCAAAAGAGACGTTCTTTTTCATTGAAATTATACGACAATAAACTAGCAGAGATTCAAAAACTGGATATGAGACACTAATGATTAGAAAATCGAAGAACTAATAGAACAATTTGAATCCAAGATTTATTCGAGTGCTGAATATTAATTTTTTATTCAAAGTTTTTTATAATAATCTTATTATAAATAACAATTGATACTGCACTTTGCTGATCTTCTTTCTATGTAAGACCGATAAGCATATAGTTCTTGTCTAGATAATTATTTATAACAAACAGATATGTCAATTGCTAATCAATTAAGTTAGTTCAATATCACAATTAAGTTTATCACAAAAATTATTTAAGAAAAAATAACTTTTTTCTACGATCAAAAGGCAGATTGTGACATTTTTTATAGAAATTGTTATAAACAACCACGCAAATTGTTATTTAGTGTCTCGTATCCAGTTTTTGAAAAACTGTCAGTTCATTGTCGGATAATTTTAGTAAAACAACGTCTCTTTTGTATGTAAAAATAATAAATTTTAGTTTTTGTTCTAAAAAATGTTTATAACAATCACAACAAATATTTTAAAAATAATTTTGTATGTTAATCATCGTAAAAAAGGTCATTTCAACAATTATTTGAGAAAAAATAATTTTTTCTACGAGGAAATGGCCGGTTGGGACATTTGTTTAACGAAATTGTTATTAACAATATATATTATTTAGGTTTGATAACCCTTAAAGTATATAAATGTCTTTGAACACAATTGCGAATCACTTTTGCTTGGAAAAATTAATTTAGCTATGAGAAAAACTCATTTATTGAGAATTTGTTTATACAAATTGTTTATAATAATTAAGTTCCATTTCATTGGAACTATTTCTGTTCTATGAGTCCAGATGAAATTATCCAACTAAGAGTAAGTTTCCTTCTGTATTTTTTTCTTGAGATAAACATTTATGAAGCTGAAGATATGCTAATGTATGTCCAAGTGCTGTCATGTGGACGTCACATATTTCTAAAGAAGTCCTCAGGATATAAGACTTCCATTCGACAGCAATCAGATAGACAAACAACACCCTTTGGATGTCTCTAGAATGTCTTAAATACGACTCTTGCCTTGTTCTCATTCCTCATGGGAAACGCTCACTGTAACGTGATAATTTTTCATGCCAGGCAGTTATAAGACCGATGCTCATGAGACTCTGTATTACTGTCTCACTTCATTGTCTAGTGTCAAGACATCTTTAGTATAATAATTTTAAAATTGTATGGAATGGAGCATTAGCTTAGTATAAGTAAGGATGGGTTGAGAGAAAAAAATTGGAATTCAAAAACAGCCTAGCAAGGAAAAGTTTCATTTTAAGACTCTTATCGCATGTGTTGAATTTCAAATAGATCGCTCAATTTCCTGAGGTTCTGCGGGGCAAGCATAAGTTTTAAAAATTCGTAATTCTCAGAGTTGTGCAAAAATTGCTAAAATTAATTTTTTTCCGTAATCGACATAAGCTTTTCTAGGCAAAACATCATTTATAAGCCTAAAAAAACTACAATAATTTTTTACAGCTTGTCAAACTATACTTAATTTTTTTTGAGCATGCAGAAAGTTTAGCGGTCTTAACATTTAAAAAAATAAGAAGATGTTAGCAACTAAAATGGCCAGACCCTGCATTAAACCAATATCCAAGCATTAATAATTCGCATAGTTTTGCAGAAATCGCTAATACTTTTTTTATTGTAATATACATAATAAAACCAATTTTTGAAAATCTTGTAATCAATATTTTCAGTTTTTTAGCATGAAACTCATGTTTGTAAACTTGAAATAACTAAAATAATGTTTAAAAGCTTTGCAAACTATCCTAAATTTTTTCTTCTAAATCAGATACGTCGTTTGATTGATTTTATACGTCGCTAACTAACCTCCGAATCGATTTTGGGGCTAATGTATATCCGTAAATTGATTTGCCCAGCCCAACTGATGTTTTTCCTCACTAATTTTTTTTGTATGCTAATTTGGCTGCGATTATTCTTATTCTTACCTAATTCTTATTATAAGTTATCCTGTGATTCATCATTGACTGCTGGATAAATAAAGAACCAAATAAATCAAATTAATTTAGTTTTTTGAGGTTTATGAAAATAAGATTTTAGTCATATAATAAATTAAATGAAAGAAAAGAAAAGAAAATAGCAGGGCAGGACAGAACAGGACAAGACAAGACAAGAGAATAGGAGATGAGAGGAGAGGAATGATGAAAAGATAACCTCTCTTCTCATTCTATTCGGATAATAGTAATACGACCTGATAAAATCACATGTTTAATTTTTTACCTTTCTTTTTTTGTATATGCGTATTTCCGTGTACGTGTGTGAAGTTGTGGATGCCTCTCGCCGTCCGATATATTGATTAATATTTTGGATCGTTGGTCTCAGTCCTTGGCATTGGAACTAACGTTAATAAGAAAAATGAATCCCTATAAATAGGCTCTCCAGTATGAATGTTGAATCCCTATAAACAGGCTCTCCAGTAAGAAAGTTGGATCCCTGTAAACGGGCTCTCCAGGATGAATATTGGAACCCTATAGGGCACTCCAGTGTGATTCTCGGATCCCTATAGACGGGCTCTCCAGTATGTATACTCACGAATTATGACAAATGCGCAAGCAGAATACAGAGTTCCGAAACAATAACTGACACCAGCGAATCTACTAAGCACTTGCCGCGTTTCGCAACCGTGTTTAGTAGCGAAGTACCAGGTCATGAGTACCTGTGGGTGGAAGCTGGACCGACATAATAATAACAATAATAATAATAATAATAATAATAATAATATTAATAATATATCTCTTGCAGTCAGCCACGTTGCTTTGGGCTAACTCCCCAATGCAAT
>CAKNYM010050017.1:216916-252832 GCA_932195095.1 Andricus curvator | reverse complement strand
ACAATGGTCTAAAAAAGAGACCTGCGACGAAAATTGCTGTATTGCCATTTGAAAATAACAAATAATTTATTGTTAAGTCTATTTTTTTATATGTATACGCCATCAATTATGTATCTCATATGGATCTATATATATATTAATGCCATTTTTATTTTATATGTGTTGAAATGTAATACCAATTTGTTCTCAATCTATATACGTGTTTGTAACCTATGCGTAATGTATGAGCAAGGAACGTTGGTACACGTTTGTAAAAGAATGCCGATATGTTTTTATGTTTGTTGATCGCTACTCTCTCAACGGGGGGAGGATGTTTGAAAATGAATGAATTTATACGTTTTACCTGTATATGTAACACGCGCAAGTTTTAGCTGTGCGAATGATTGCAAATACTAGAGTATGTATGTATACCATTAAGCCATTTCCCTTTCGGGGTAGGCGTGACACTACCCGATTCGGGTAGTGTTTCTAGGTTGATAACTTGTAGTAAATAACTACAAGTGTGGGCTCACCACACCCACGATGTGCCAACAGCACTCAGTTTTCTCGAATGGTCACCCATCCAAGTGCTAACCGCGCACAACGCTGCTTAACTTCAGTGATCTGACGAGAACTGGTTTTTTCAGCGTGGTATGGCTGTTGGTCGTCTCATATATATTTCTTTTTGAAGTTAAAACCGCTTTTGATTATAATTCTACGAAATCTCGATCACGCACACATATCGTGTACTCATGCTGACGGCATTGTTTAATGTTTATAGTATAAGATGACGAGAGTAGGACGTCGATTTTGTATGGTGTACGCTGTATAACGAAAAGTCGTACGAGACGTACGGGTCAGTCTTGTATCAAAGCTCATATGATACGCACGCTACTCTGTTATATTTTCAATAAATACAATTTACATTATTTTCATCGTTTACTCAAATTATTCATTTTACAATTGAGATTCGATTGGAATTTATTCACGTTATTTACCAATACGTTAAAATAATTAAACGTAAATTCGTAACTAGTCTTCGCGGATTAGTTTTCGCGGAGTCGTATCTTCGGATAAAGAACACTATGCAAGATACGACAAATGATGATTACACACAAATTTTGCACTCAAAAAAGATCTAAAAATTTGTTATCAGTCAGTTTTCGACAGGATGTGTAGTTTTTGTTTTATTCGTAAAAAATAACATTAACAGTGAAAAAATTGGCCCGATAAGCGGGCACATTCTCATCAAAACTTTGCTTATTTACTTTATTTTTCATCTCGGTTTTGTTTTTTCAGAATATTTCATTGTTTTTATGTTCTCAATACTATTTCTAACGATTGAAACAATAAAATAAAATAATAATTCAAACAATTTATTCTGACTGAAAATCTGACTTTTATTTCAGAATGCGTTTTGATCTTTGTTTACTAAAATAATTGCTCTGAAAAAATTCGACTATTACATTTATATTTCAAGAACTATGCTCCAAATAGACGAAATGAATATATATATATATATATATAATTTAAAAAAAAAGTTAAACAACCACCGCAGGGTCCCACTAAGAGCAACTGCCATCCAAAAAATGTCAATAGCCCCCAGTAGCACCGCGGTAAATCACACCCACGGCCACGTCTCACAACCGTGAGATGGGTGGTCATAGGCAACAACGAAATCACAACGACAGGCCGGCGAAACCTTCGTGTGTCTTAAGGACACGAAGCGACCCAAGGATGAAAGCTTTCTGCATCCATCTCGCAAGTGCCTTGGCATATTTTTGGCACGCGGGTATGGCTTTAAGGTTACGAATCAGTGATAGTTTCGCACCTCCGAGAGCAGCTATCACAAGGACAATTACTTGTACCGAATATTTTGGGTACAGTCGTTGTAGCTCTCTTTTAAGGTCTTGATACCTCTCCTCTTTTTCTTTCTCCTTTGCAGTGATGTTGTATTCGGACGGAGCCGAGCATTCGATCACGAATATAGTTGGTTTCTCGAAGTCTTGGAGAATAATGTCAGGCCTCGGATGCGCAACGGAGACTGCTGCCCGAAAATCGTAGTTCCAGAAAATTTGGCACTTCTCTTTTCAGACAATCGACTCTATCTCTCTTGGAGCGTTCGGCAGGGCAGGGTCGCGGCCAACACCGTAAGAGCGACAAAGATGGTAATAAAGCACTCTTAGGGCCGTATTATGTCTGTAGATATACGTCGTTCCCGCGTGGGTCGGACATCCTGATAGTATGTGTTCTAGGTACTCAGCGTGTGCATGACACGCTCTGCACCTATCACTGGGAACTTCTTGACATAAAATGCGCTCACGGTATGCTACGGTGGAAATGACACCGTCCTGGCATGCGAAAATAAAACCAACTGTACCTGAATCAAGCCCTGATGATTTGAGGAAAGCAAAAGTTTGCTCCTGCGACAAGGACTGTTTTTCTACATTTCTGTGAAAGTTTCCGTGCATTTTCTTGTCGATTAGCCCTTGGTGAAAATTTTCAACCTCTGCTTTCTTCACTTTGGTTTTTAGAAGTGAAGCATCTAGATGAAGTAATGCATTCTCCTCACTTCTGATGTTAAAATTCAGGCCAAGGGTCTCGGCCGCTTGCTCCGCGGCTTTGTAAAGGAACGCTCCTTTAAATATGAGGTGAATATGCGGGCCAAACGTGGGTGTGTAAAAGTAAACTTCTTCCACCAAAAGTTTTTGATAAAATCTGGTCCAGCAGCGGAAAAGTTCTTCGTGTCTCTAAGTGCTTTTTTCACCTCTTCGGCAGTGATTGATGGACATTCCTCCTCAGATTTTGTGAGGTTGTCGCAAAACTCTTTGAATCGGATGATATTGTCAGTATCTTCTTTCAACTCTAGTGTTTTCGGGGTCGTGTACACCTCTCTCCAAAAAGTCTCTACCTCCTTCTCCCCCTCTTCTTTATAATCCTCCTTGTGTCAGATAACAGCCGTATTTTGTCAACAATATGCTGCTTGATTGTCAGCAGCTTTGACTTGTTGAGTGTGTGATTCAAGATTCTTAGTTCTTGGGCGAACTTTCGAACCCTTTCCGTAAACGGTCAACCAGATGTTATGTAGTCAATCACACATTGAACACGGGACGCATTCTATCTTGCCCATCCAATCTTCTTGTTCAGTTGATGCAAGCGTCTTTTGGTCTTTTGATCCATCGTCGGTTTCAGCCTTCGATTTGAATCAGCCAAAGCTCTCGCAGCACCATAAACTGAGCAATTGATGGTCCAGAGGTCGGACTCTTGCGAGATATCTCCACGAAGGAAGGCATCCATTTCAGCCAGATCTTGGGGCTTAGGAGGAACTTGCATGTTAATGTTCCTTCTTGTAATGAAATTGCGATCATCTCTCGGAAGGTGCCTGCTTTCTGCGGTTGGTCTCAATGTCGCTTCCTTATCTTCGTCTGCAGCTTGATAAAGCAGCGGTTGGGGAAGCGCTCCGCGTACATATCCATTTTTCCGGAGGTAGTCGGCTTGATTTCGCAAAGACTGATGCGAAACGTGCTGAAGCCCTGGGTGTTTGCACCACAGAGTGTGCATACGCGCCATAAAGCCTCCACTAACAGGGATAATGCTGGCATCGTAGCAGTCTAGCACGTCATCCCTGAGTCGATCCGTCCACTCAATGTGAGCGTTTCGCCGGTTCGTCGTCGTGTTTCCATCTAAATTATTTTCAGCACCCCGAACTCTAGGCTGATCGGCATTGTTTGCCGACCTATTGTCGGGTGCTCTGCGCGTTCGGTTGTCTTGAACCGCATCTACAACATTTTGGTGTTTTGGTGGTTTCATTGTTGTTCCTACGAGCAGCTAGGGAAAGGGTTAGTCCATCCTTGTAGAGCCACGCGTGCAAGGAAAAAGAAAAAAAAAGAAAAAGAGTTATTGGTTCCTCGTTTATAGGTGTGCCGGGAACGGGCAGATGGAAACATATGAACTCCTATCTAATACAACGCTGCTGAAGGCTGGTGACCTTCTCAGCATAAAACATCAACCAATTGCGACTCTCTCTCGGTTTCCTTTCCTTGTCCTCCCCCCCTCCTCCCCCAGTAACAGAACTTTTGGTGCGACTAACGTTACAACTAGACTCTCCACCGTACGACGAATAACTATTCAACTTGTACATGATTTCGACGCGCAAAACAAATGTCGCGCATAAACGTGGTAGTTGGGTGTACAATCTAAACATGAACAATACACACAATAAAGTAGCCTCGGAATGGACTGAAACTTTGATTGACAAAATGCATACACACGGTAAACGTAAAGGTCGAGTTTCAGCCGATGAATGGTGACTGGGTGTCTGGAATGCTAGGGGGTCGAATGATCTTAAGATAAGAGAATTAGGAAAAACTATGCGCGTAAGGAAGCTAGATATTTTATGTGTACCTGAGACAAAGAAAAAGGGATGCGAAAGTAGAAAAATAGAAAATGGGGTGTTGAAAAGCGGTTTTGAAATATGGTCAGGAGTAGATAGGGAATCACATGGTAGTCAAGTGGTCGGTTTGATTATGAATGAAAAAGCAAGATATATGTTCCAAAAACGACTTAGATACTTTTTTTCTCCCCTTTTAGATAGTTGGAAAAAAATCTTCCTGACTGTAGGATTTATTAGAAAGATACGGAAATATACGCTGAAGTAAAGGAATTACCTTCTTCATTTTAAATTAAATACAACTTTAGTCATTTTTATCTGAAGAACATTGAACATAACATATGGTCGTTGCGAAGCGCGACGACCAAATTGCGCGCAGCAAGTGCGCTCAAACTTTTGGGTTTCTATAATACGATGAACAGAAACGAGCGTGAAGCGCGATGTTCACATGATGTTTAAACCAAATATCGAGCGCGAAGCGCGAGTGTCTTGATGATAATGTGTTCCTTAAGGTCGATAGAACCTCAAGTAAATTAGTTCTATTTATGTAAAACTGACATAATTAAACCAAAAGCAGGTCATAGCGATGAAGCTTACTAAGAGAGTATTAGCTCGCGAAGCGCGCAATAGCGAGCACACGAAGTGTGAAAACCTAGACGACAATTGTGTCCGAGCGCCTAGCGCGAGGTGAAAACATTATCGAGCGCGAAGCGTGAGATGAATGCCCAATCGAGCGCGAAGCGCGAGATCCAACAGGTGCGCGCCCTGGGCGTGCTCAAACTTGCGAGCCGCGCGGGAAGAGCGCGATGAGAATGTGCCTTTACACCAGGTATACGTGTGGATTATTTTATGTCGAAACCAAGTATTTGTAATAAATAGGCCCTTTTCTAAACATAAGCTAACTCATTTTTCCCCGTTATAATTTTTTTTGTTGGATCCCCAAACTTACCTAGCTCCCTTTCCGTATATGTACCCTGACGTTGGACGCAGACCCATCCGTTCATATCTCCTAGCAGAATCATTCTTTCACCTTGATCGCAAGTACTTATTGTATCATTTGAGGTGTCCAAGAAGGCGTCTTTGACTTCTCTCGGATCTCTATCAACTGGTGTGTAGCACGCTATGATAAATAATCTTCTGATTCCTACCTTCTTTCTAGCCCACAGCAATCTGGGTGATACAAAATCATGATCTTTGAGATGCTGCCTTGCTTTTTCATTCATAATTAAATCGACCTCTTGACTACGATTTGATTCACTACCTACTCCTGACCAGATTTCAAAACAGCCCTTCAATAACCCATTTTCTATGTTTCTACTTTCGCAACCCTTTTTCTTCCTCTCAGGTACACATAAAATATCTAGTTTTCTTATGTTTATGGTTTCGCGTAGTTCTCTTACTTTAAGATCATTCACTCCTCTAGCATTCCAAACACCCAGTCTCCATTCATCGCCTGAAACTCAACCTTTACGTTTACCGTGTGTATGCATTTCGTCAATCAAAGTTTCAGTCCATTCCGAGGCTACTTTATTGTTTGTATTATTCATGTTTAGATTGTACACCCAACTACCACCTTTGTGCGTGAAATTTGTTTTGCGAGTCAAAATCATGTCCAAGTTAAGTAGTTATTCGACGTACGGTGGAGAGTCTAGTTGTAACGTTAGTCCCACGAAAACTTCTGTTACTGGGGGCGACTTGGTTTATTGTGAGAAATTTTTTGGAAAAGAATAGGATAAAAATATTATTATAAAATTTAAAATTCAGTAGAAAAAAGCCATTAAATTAATCCCTAGAATATGTCAAAAGAGCCCTAACATGTCAGCATTTTTGAGAAAATAAAGAAAGATTTGAAATTTCTTTCAAGCGATCAAAATCAATTGATAATTTCTTCGAATACCTCAACTGAGAGAGGGAAAACTTTGCAATATTTAAAAATTTTTGAGATTTCATGAAGCAACTCTATTTTCTCGAATAAACTCTTTAAAATTCGATAAAGAGTTATATATAAATATACATATTAAATGTTCTCCTGCTTTAGATATTAAAATAGTTATAATAATTGAACTGAAATTTCAGATTTAAAACGCCCCAAAATCCCTGAAAAATATCTTGAAATTCTTTTAAATCATTGAATTCAATTGAAATAAAAAGGCAGATTTTCCATTAAATTCATCCCATTGAAGAAAAATTAAATTAGTCCCTGGAACCTGTCAAGAAGCCCTAACAGGAGTGATAAATTCCAGGTTAATTTATTTAAATAAATATAATTATTTAAATTATTCACAAATATACTACGATAAGAGTATCGCAATTATTATGCAGACAGACCATAATAATTTATTATATACAATTGAGCAAAGCTACGTTTTACAAAATTTCGCGACTTTCTTTTTTTGCACTAATTATTTAACATCATTTTTAACTTCAGTCTGTGATTGAGGATGATTTAACATTGTGATTTGACACTTATAAATAAATAATTGTGTTTGACTGAATTTGTATATGTATATTATGTTAAAAATTCCATTTCTATACGTTGCTTTAGGACAAATGTGAATTTGTGAGAGTACCTGAAAATATGTCAATTTTAGTGAAAATTTTATTATTTAAATCATTGTTATTAAATCATGTTAAAATAAAATTTTATTATTTAAATCATTGTTTAAAAAACTAAGATACAGTTACTCTCTAATAGATCTCTCACATGTGGAGAAACAGATTTTTTTGAGAAGAAAATGACAATCATGCGAAAGAGCCAGTTTTTCCATTCTTAAAAAATCTTTATCAACAGATCTCGTATACATTGTTGTTGAAAAGCTGAATGGTTGCATTCTGCGTGAATATGATTTTTAGTGGCTGTTTTCAGTTTGTTCTTTGCTGAGATTTCAAATTTTTTTAAACAAAATATAGATTTTTCAAGATTTCCAAAAAGAATGCTTTTTAAGAATTTTAAAAGATTTGAAGAGGATACATTTTTTTTCTTAAGTTTCCTAAGAAAATGTATGTACAATGGTTTTTTCATTTAAAAACATTAATTTGAAGAGAATATTAAAAAATATTTTAAAATAATACAAACATTTTCTCAAGGTTCCTGGGAAATTGGAATTATTTTTTAATTTTTAATCATTAATTTTAAGCGAATATTCAAAAACATTTAAAAACATTTCAAATAATTTAGCATAATTTAAAAAAAAAATCAGGAAAAATTCAAATTCATCTGAAACATAGTTTTGAAATTATTAAACAATAATTTGAATATTAAGAACATTAAAAACAAATTAAAACAAAATGTAGATTCTTGAAGATTTTAAAATAAAATTTTGGAACCTTTTTATGAATTTTGAAAGGTTTCAAGAAAATAAAAATTTGTTCTTAATATTCCTGGGAAAATTTTTAATTTTTTTTTAATTTTCAAAACATAATTTTTAAAGACAATTAAAAAATATTTTAAAACATTTCAATACATGATAAGACTGAAGAATCCGAAAAAAGAGTCTTAACCCGTAGAGTACACACTGGGGGGACGTCCATAAATCACGTGACTCGTGAAGGGGGGGGGATGCTAGAAAAAGTATCACAGAAAATCACTCGGGGAGAGGGGGTGGGGTTTTTTTAAGCCGATCACGTGACGTTTTTAATTATACATTTATTTTCAAAAAAGATTATAAGAAACACAATTTCTAACTAATTAACCTTCTTATGTAACAAATTACATAATTTTCATATAATTGTATTTAACAAAAGTTGGTACATTTAATGAATTAAATTATTAATTTAGATAGAGGTAGTTTTTAATACTTCAAAATTCATTTTAAGTCCTTAACTATTAGTTCAAAAATATTTTTATTCTGAGAAAACCCCCTCTCCCTTGGGGAGAGGGGGTGGGTTTTTTTTTATGTCGATCACGTGACGTTTTTAATTATAAATTTATTTTCGAAAAAGATTATAAGAAACACAATTTCTAACTAATTAACCTTCTTATGTAACAAATTACATAATTTGCATATAATTGTATTCAACAAAAGTTAGTAAATTTAATTAATTTTTTTATTAGGTTGAATAGAGGTAGTTTTTAATACTTCAAAATTCATTTTAAGTCCTTAACTATTAGTTTAAAAATATTTTTGTTTTGAGAAAACGGAAATTATTTTAATTGTTGTAGCATTGTTCATATCCGAATTCATTTCACTTGTTCCTTATGTGTGTTTTCTGCATTCTTAAAGCTTTTTTATTTTTACAACTAAATATATGAATTAAAATACCACTAAATACAATCTGAGGTTAAAATCTCGGATAGTTTATTTTTATAATAACTTGGCTGAAAATAATTGTTCACATGTATTTAGATATTATTTTTCATTTTTCAAGAGCTGTTCAAATGATTATTAAAATTGTTAAAAAAAGTTCGATTATCTTACTTGACTGAATAGCTTTTGTAAAATAAAAAATAATATCCAAATACACTTGCGGTGGAAAATCATTTTTTTCCAAGTTATTCTATTCTGAGACCAAGTTTATTGTTCTAAGAAGAAATTAATTTTTCATTCCAATTTCAGTGATGCTGTTACATTTTCCAATCATTCGGACATGTCAATAAACCAGTAAAAAAAGAAAATCACAAATTTAATTTTTCATTCTAATTAAAAATTCCTGCCAAGACAGATGCTACTTTTACCGACAGCGCATTTTCGTAGTATGATCAAGCACGGTTCAGCTATCAGCGCCATCAGCTGTGCGTCGGCTTCCTGTGCACTCCACGTCGTTGCTTTGGTTACTACAACCACTTTACTCTAATTTTTAGCAGTGACCGGATTTTTTTTTCGAAAAACCAGAGACTTACCCCAAATACCGCCACCGCGATACCCCTCCCGGAGTTTAGAAAATTTTCAAAGAGCATTTTTGAAACCTCAAAAGTGAATGATCGTGGGAAGTTAGTAAGTTTTGAGTGCTTCATAGATTTCGCCATTTTTGTGCATCCCGTTCCAACAGCCTTAACTATTTCTTGTAAGGCTTCCGTTTCCAGTACCGATAGAGGTTACGCGGTGTTTCTCACGTGCGATAATTTTTTGGCTAGGGAGAAGGGAAGAGTCGAGTGAGTAAGGTGAGGGTGTGGTGAGTAAGGGACCTGAGGTGAAAGTGCAAGTGTGAATGAAGGGAGCGCTAGAAAGTGCCAATTTAAAAAAATAAAAAAATAACTAAAATAAGGAAAAGGGATTTTGGGGAGAATTGCACAAGTGGGTTGTGATAATGATTAGTGAGACGTAGGTGGATGAGGAGTGGAAAGGCATGAAAAGAATATTACCGAAAGCATATGAGTGGAAGATGCAAGCAGCGAGAAAGGAGCACGTGAAAGTGAGAGGAATGGGTTGCATCGTGTCAGGGGTAAGAAAGGAACTGATGGTAGAGGAAGAAAAGGCAGAGTATATAGAAGAAAAGGACGGAACAATGGTTAGAAGAATGAAATTAGGAAAAGTTATTGTGGATGTAGTATGCGTGTACAGGAGAAAAGGAGAAGAGGAAGGTTGGAGAACAATAAGAAAATGGACAGAGGAAAAAGACGAGAGGTTAATCCTAATAGTGGGGGACTCATATGCATGGACCGGGGAACAAGGGGGAGAGGTATGAGATAGAGAAAAGAAGGTGCTGATAAGAAATTCGAATCAAAAGGAAACGGATTGGGAAGGTAGGGGTGTACTGGACCTGTTGCAAGGGGCGGGATGGTTCATTTGTCACGGTAATACCAGAGGGGATGAGGAAGAGGAATATACGTACGTGGGTATAGGGCACACCGTAATAGATGATATTCTGGCTGAAGGGAGAATAAGGAAGCTGATGGTCAGATGGAAGTGAGCGACGTGCTAGGCTCAGAACACATTTCGGTGATCGCGACAATGAGATGTAGTGGCCCAAAGCGTGGTAGAGGGAAGAGGGAAAAAAATTGAAAATGGGCAGTTGAGGGGAGGAAAAGTTAAGAAAATTTAGAAAAAAATACAAAACGAGGAGATAGGGGGTTGGGAAGAGGAAAAAGTAGACACGCTGCTAGAAAAACTCAAAGGAGTAATTGATAAAGTAAGGGAAGAGGTGAGGATGAATGCAGGGAATGTAAAGATAGGATTAAGGAGAGTGTAAGAAAATGGAAAAAAGAGGAAATGGAGAAAGGAGAACTCAACAGGAGGAAGAGAGTGTACTAAAAATGATAAAGGAGAAAAGACAGAAGAAGAAAGAAAGTTAGAAAGGCGGCGAAGGAAGCGAGGGAATGTAAAGTGATAAACAGGAAAAGAGGAGGAAGGAAGTGCATAAATGAAGAAATAGGAGTGCAAGAGTGGACGAAACACTTGAAGGGTCTGTTGGGAGGGGTGGAAAATAGGTTTAAGGGAGAAGGAAGAAAAGTGGTAGAGGGGAATGAGGACAGCGAAAATGAGATTAGTAGGGAAGAGCTGAATGAGGTGATTGCAAGGTTGAAAAGAAACATGGTAACAGGGGAAGATGGCATGGAAAATGAAGCACTGAAATATAGAGAATTAGGAGCGAGAGAAAAGATATGGAGGATTTGCAACAAGGTATGGAAAGGGGAAGGGTGGTCGGAGGAATAGAAGACAGGGCTCGTAGTACCGTTGATTGAGAAAAGAGAATGCAAAAGGGTGGAGGAATATAGAGGTATCACACTCATATCGGTGGGATATAAAATCATGCGGAAATGCTTACAAGGAGGTTGGAAAGACAGGTGGAAGAAAAGGGAAGTATGCCACACAACCAAATAGGTTTTAAAAAAAGTATGGGAACCACAAATAACATCTACGTGCTCAACTATCTACTCAATAGGAACCCAGGGCGAAAGAAAGGGAAACTAGTCGCACTGTTTGTAGATTTTAAGGTTGCATTTGACTTAGTTAACAGAAGGGTGCTTTTCCATAGGCAGCCATGAAAAAAAGAGGAGTAGACGCAGGTCTAATAGAGATGATAAAATAAATATTTGTGGAAATTAAGATAAGGGTAAAGGTAAGAGATAAGAAAGGAGAGGAATTCCCGACAGGAAGGGGGCTCAGGCAAGGATGTCCGTTGAGCCCACTCCTGTTTAGTATTCTTTTGGCAGATTCAGAGGAGAAGTTGGAGAGGAAAGGGAAGGGGGGACAATATTAGGAACAGGCAAAGTGTATTCACTAGCATATGCAGATGATGTAGTGTTAGTAGCGGATGATGAAAGAGGTATGAACCTGATGTTGAGAGTATTCGAAACTATGTGAGAGAAAAGGGTTCAACAGTGAATGTGAACAAGACTAAGATGATGTGTTTCAGAAAAAAAGGGTCAGATTAGAGTACGAATGGAAGATAAATAGCACGGTGGTGGAGTTGGTTGAGGAGCTTTGCTACCTAGGATTTTTGTTTGAAACAAGAAGAGGAAATAAGCTGCAGGTGAGAAAGAGATTTTAATGCGCGAGAAAAGTAATGGGCAAATATGGGGTATAGGAAAAAGAAGGTTCAAGGACGACTGGACGCTGAGAGTGGGGATGTTCGATGTGTTAGTATCGTTAGTTTTAAGCTATGGAGTGGAAATTTGGGGATGAAAAGAACATAAGAGAGTGGAAAGTTTGCATGAGAAATTTTTGAGATGGGTTATGGGAGTAAATTGGAGCTGCCCAGGTTATATGCTGAGGGAAGAAAAAGGAAGTGAAAAAATGGTGGTCAGGCAAGTGAAAATAGCCTGGAACTTAGAAGAGAAACTAATAAGGGGAGAGCGAAGCAGAATTTCATAAGCGTGTGCTCGGGAGGTTAGAGATAAAGAGAGGAGGGGTAACGTGGGGCGTTCAAAATGGGAGGATAGAAGGTATGAAATGAGATTTGAATGTGGTATGCAAGTGAGGAGTAGAAAGTGGAAGGGAATGGAGGAAGAGATGAAGGCAAGGCAAGAGGAGGAAAGATGGGGGAAAAATCGCAGATTCAAGGTACAACAGCTGGTATAGAATGGTTGAGAGGCAGGGGGAACCAAAGTACCTTAAAAAGATTAAAAAGAAGAGTAAATGGAATAGAGTGGTAAGATTCAGAATGGGAGAGGGTATAAGAGCACGTAGGTATTGGATGAATAAAGAAGAGAATCTGTGTAGAGTATGGAGGTATGAGCGGGAAATATGGTTGCATGTGTTAGAGAGGTGTACAGGTGACGAAGGGGGTGGGAAGAGTATAGAAGAGAGAATGAAAGGGATTCTGAATGAAAATGGTCAGGGGGAAGAATGGATAGAGAAGCTGAAAGATCTGAGAGCGAGCGGGTTGCACAGGGTAATAATAAAAAAAGCCAAAAATGACCTCTAAAGAAGAAGAATTACGAAGTGGTGTTGCGGAGTAGAGTCGAATTTTGAGATTAATAGTGGTAAGATGAAATGGAGGCCCAGGGCAAAGTCTCAAGCGTTTAGAAATAAGAATAATAATTTAAGACAATATTTAGGAAATAGTTAGTAAGATAGTATAAGGCTTGTTTGGAAGAATACATGTTATGGTTATGTAAAGACTCTCAAACCCGTAAAAGGGAGAGAGTATAAACGAATAAAGAACTCTTTCTTGAAAATTCGTTTTTTTAAATAATATTTCACAAATATTCAGACATCTTGTAAAGTCTCCAAATTTTGAAAAATCTTAAAAAAATGCCCTAAAACATTTCGGATTTTTCTCTCGGAAATTATAGAAATCTTTTGACATGTCTGAATAGCTTTTTAAATTAAAAATAAATAAATTTTTAAAACAAAAAATCCTTTAAAATTTTCCTGTGAATCTTACGAATATTCTTCCATTCTGCTGAAACCTTTTAAAATATCTAAAAAGATTCTAAATTGTTCATCCGAAATCTTTAAAAATCTACATTATGTTTTCAGTTTTTTGAAATCTCTTCAAGTTAAAGTTTGAAGGTTAATTTGGAAAACAGATTGGGCATCACGCAAGTTATTTATTATGTATTTGCTTTACACAAAAACTGGAGGACCTGGAAAAATCATGGAATTTTGAAAAAAATGACTGGATTATTTTTATTCAAAGATTAATTTCAGTGACTATTAATATCTTTTGAAAATTTGCTGTTTTTAGTTGAAAATTTAACTATTATTTTTTCTTTTTTAGTTGTTGAATATTAATCTAAATTGGGCTTCCATTTTTTGGTACCGATAGTGAGAGAACTCTTGTGTATCAAGTGTTGGTTTTTTGACTTAGGGTAAACGAATAAGGTTGTGCGGATGCAGAAAGGGCAGTGTGTGCGGAGTTCAAGTGTAAAGGAAGAAGGATGAGTGAAGGCAAAGGCGTATAGGGTGAAAGTAAGTTCTGTGAAGTGGAAATTGGAGCGTGCGAAGTTTTTGAGGTTAGGAGTAGTAAGCACTGGGTAAGGTAGGATGCCGACGGTACGAAGTCCAAAAACGGGCGCCAGTTACTGGACGACCGCATAGAACAGCAGGCAGTAGATGAAACAAGAGGTGACGATGTTGAAAGCGGGGATAGTGGGGGGCAGGGGGACGTTGACTTTAGTGACAGCGGGCGATTGTCAATTCGCCGACGGCAACCTGCGACCTCTTCCCCCTCTACTGCGCTTGTCGGCGACGAATTCCCCTTCCGTGCTGCTGACTGGAAGCGTAGTCGTAATATAAAGTACAAAAATATATACAAAAGTTTTTTAATGTATTTCTATTACAATTTTAATTAAGAAATAAAGAATATAATATAAAATATCATAAGAATATCAATATAAGTATAATAATATCATGGAAATATAAATGAAAATTTTAATGTACAGTATACATAAATTTAAATATTAAATTAATGAAGAATAAGAAATATTAACATTTATCTAATTAATTAATTCAATTAATTCATCAACATATTAAAATGAATTTTCATCCGAACAGGTAAATTTTCGACTAAAAAGATAAATTTCCAACAAAATAGTAAAATTGTTACCTAAGAAAAAAATTCCTACCAAAAATGAAATAGGTAAATTTTTAATTCAAAAAGTTAATTTTAACCAAAATAGTTGAATTTTGAACAATAATGGAAACTTTCAAAAAAATAGTGTCATTTTGTATCGAATTGTTGAATTTTCATGCTAAAAAACTTTTCTATAAAACAGTTGAATTTTTAACCAAAAAGATGATTATATATATTATACTAAATAAAGAATTTGTATTTTTTGTAGCATATTTTTTAATTATTATTATTACAAGATTACCTAAATTAATAAGATTTTTCATAAAGAGTTTTAGAATTTACTGTTTCATAAACTATAATATTATATATATTTCACGTTTTACTATTAATTACATGTATTATATTTTTGTATTATTTGATATTTTGTATAGCTTTTCTAATTTTTAAAAATTATAATTTATTATTTAATATAAATAATAATCCAATTAAATATTATATCAGTGAGAGCTGTAAGAAATAAAATTAGTTTGTTTGTATGGACATGATTATTTCCTCGTTACAAAATTTGGTGGCCTCAAAAAGAATAATTATAATAGAGATCTGTAAAAAGATTGCTTTCGGCTGCTGAAATAGCTGCCATCAAAATGGTAGTGGAACAGCAGCTTCCTATTGATGAACTCCCCTTGAAAAATTTGGAAAACGATTACTTGATTGAAGCTGAAGGCATAGGTGCTAGGGATAATAAACACCAAGTATCGGATCCACTAGAACCACATCCGGTCATTAATAATGTTGATGCAAATAGCGAAATTCCAGAAAAACTACAGCACCTTGAAAGGAATTTTGGTCATGCTTTACTAGCGTTCATACATGTAGAAACAACACAAAAGCATTATCTGCCCAAGATGAACATCATAAAGGATCTGCGTGCACTAATAGGACACCTGAACAGCAAGGTTCTACCTATGGATTTGAACGCAACACTAACTGCGTTAGAGGTGCAAACTCTTGTGTATTGTGCAGCTGTGGCAACCGTTAGAACGTTGGATCGCAGAACTAGGCCTACAAATGCAGTATTTACCCAAGGAAGGAATTGAGATCCACCATGGAATATTGCATGAGATTATAGACACCCAACGGCTGAGACATGATGTTCTTACTGCTGGACTGTGTAGGTACAAGAAAACTAGAAGGTGTTTGGGGAAAAACTATCAGAAGCAATTTGGACACTGCGTGGTTCCAACTGGAGAAGGCAAGAGCAAGCAATAACCCTGAAATGGAGCTGACGAACATCACAGCTTTAGATGTTTCAACGGTTTTAAAAAGGGCAAGTAACTGGAAAGCTCCACGTCCGGAGATGGTGCACAACTTCTGGTACAACCTGACAAGTGTGCATCCTGCATTGGCCAGGTGTTTTCAGAAGATCATAGAACACTCAGATCTGATTCATGGTTTTATGCTCAAGGCAACGTATATGTTGCCTGAAAAACCAGACGCTCAAAATCCATCTGAATTGAGACCTATAGACTGTCTTCCAACAATTTATAAATGCCTTACAGCCATCATTGCAGATAAGGTATATTCTCACTGCGACGAGAATGACATCCTAACAGAAGAACAAAACTGATATTGCAAAAACTCGCAGGGCAGTAAAGATCTAGTCACCATAGATGCTGTTGCCATGACGTAAGCTCGTAAACATCAACGAAACTTGCACATGTCATACATTGACTACAAGCAAGCGTTTCCTGCCGTACCACATGACTATTTGTTTGGAGTCTTAAAAATATACAAAATCTGGCCATGCATCATCGACTTTCTAAGTCGTGCCACGATGCTTTGGGGTACAAGAATCAAGAATTTCGATCATGAACAACCAAGGATAACTAGATTAATACGCATGTGTAACAGGAATGTCAAAGGATCTTCTATCCTCCCCACTCTTCGAGTCCCAGAAGCAGGGGCCCTTTGCCACTGCTTCCCTTGTGCAGGGTAGTCAGTCCGTTTGGTACCCCTGACCGACAAAGATCTTTTACAATAAAGAAGTCCTGCGATATAGTTCAGGCACAATAAAAAGTATTTAAAGTGATTCTTCTGACCCGTTACAAAATTGGCGATCCTGCCAGGATAGGAGTACACGATCTTGTCTCTACGGAGCAATTTAGAGATCAAACGACCCTATCTTTGGAAGACAATCTGGAAAGCGGAAATCAATACGGTGGTTAAAATCGAGGAACTCCGGACTGTTACTACGGTGCAGCCCGACAACCAGGAAGCAGAATTTGCAGTAGTGGCAACGAAATCTCTACGGAGGTTAATATCGAGGGATATATCCAAGACTCCGGACTGTTACTACGGTGCAGCCCGACAACCAGGAAGCATAGCACGACCCCGTAAGCGCAGAATTGATTTTTGAAAAATAAATTATTTAGAAAATAAGCTAGAAAATTTGTGCTCAGACGTTGTTATATTTTTGTAATGAGATGTAATGAAATCACGCGAGTGCAGTGCTTAAAATCAATATAAAATATCATATTGTTACGCGTTCGTGACACTTACACCCGACACTCGCAATCAGGTTTAAAGCTGGCTTTCCACGCCTATAGGGAAAATTTAAGTACACACTATCCCACACATACAGGCACTTCCACAGATTCTGATAGCTCCATCTCTGAGCCGTGTACGACCGCCCCCACTATGACTACGGAGAATTCGTCGAAACAAGACCAGGATGTTCTAACACTGATCCTGAACCAACTTCAAATAATCGTTGAGAAACAGGACAGGTTTGAAACTAGCCTCACGACTTTGAACGAAGAAAACCTGAAGCGAGCGGGCGAAGTTAGAAGTCTCGCGCAGTTTAGCAATGCCTTGGTCACGGAGGATGAATCGAACGACCATCCACAGCATTCCAAGTCGTCTGAAAAGGAAGCATTGTCACCACAGCACTCCGAGTCGTCCGAAAAGGAATCGTCGCCAGACGAGGAAACGCACGATCGCGACCAAACAGCAGGTGGTCCAGAGAGACTCATCTCGCCCGGCGTTCCCCCGAATTCCTTCGCACAGTGTAGTGTTCAGTTTCAAAGTGTTCGGCCCATACATTCCGTCCCCCCGGAGAGATCCATCTCGCCCGGCGTTTCCCCAAATTCTTTCACACAGTGCAGTGACCAGTTTCAAAGTGTTCGGCCCATGCATTCCGTCCCCCAGTGGGCTAACACTTACCCAGAGCCGCGTGTTCGACTTCAGCCCCCAAATCCCGTCATTCAGTGTACTAGCCAACAGCCGGCACCCGCACGTGCATCTGTGAGACCTAGCATAATAGGTGAACAGCCCCAAAGTTTCTCCGCACAGGTCATTGACCAGCAATGTGTTCAGGTCCCAAATTCCTTCTCGCAGGATACTAACCGGCTGCCAGCACCCGCTCATCGCACTTTTCCGAGAAACAACCCATTGCTACTAGCGATGCACCGAATGGAAAACGTTGAACCGCTTTCCCAGGCCAAACAAATCATCCGCACGGTCGAGGTTTTAAACGGCCAAGATGATGTTGGCGTACACGATTTCATTAAGACCGTGAAACGCGCGAGGCTAAGATGTTCCCAACCTAGTTTACTACTGGACTACATTTTAACGGAGAAAATAATTGGAAGTGCTAAGAGAGCAATCCGGCACTACCCTATAAGTACCTACGATGATCTTTACAGCGTTTTGAAAACAAATTTAGCTACTACAACCACTCTGGAAACGTGTCGTAGTAAACTTGAAACAATCAGGCAAAATCATGATTTAGTACAGTTTTATAATAAAAAATTTAGAAGCGCGTATAATGAATTGATTTATACAATTCAATCAGAATATTCGTCCGGAATAGAGCGGAAATTAGCTCTTCAAATGGAGGGAAAATCTGCCACGAAGAGGTACGTTATGAACTTACGCGATGACATTAGCCATCAAGTGCGACCCTTAAAACCAAAAAGTTTGAACCAAGCTTTACAGGAAGCCCTGGAAGCAGAAGTGTGGTGTAGAGAACGTACGCATACGAAAGTTTCAATAACACCTCGACCAGTACAACCAAGTGTTCTTAGACTACACATGAGGAACGTAACGGTACCTGCGGCCCGAAATCAACAGCCACAAATGAGAAATCAACCCTCCGATAGTCCGAACCACGGACTACCTTCACAACAAAGGATGCAAATGACTTGTAACTTCTGTAAGAAACCGGGCCATTTGGAGAAACAATGCTATGCGAAATCAAAGCAACAGGGTTTTCGCAATGGAACATCTCAGAGAAGACCGCCAGAAATCAGAAATATACAGGAGATGGAAGATCTACAAGACCCATTAGAATGTTACGAAGTGACACCACAGGAACAAGACGAAATCGAACGCTACGAAGAATCTGCAGAGTTTCTGCAATCAGCGGACGATTGCAATCCATACATGGAAAGCATTCTGATGGACGCACCTATAGATTACTAGTAGATTCAGGAGCCTCTATTAATCTCATTAAACATTCTGAAGTACCCATAGAAAGAACACCATTTGAGATGAGAAAACGTTTTGCCATGGGGAGAGATATTAATTATTCTTATCAAGCAGTAAGAATACCATACTTAGGGAAGTTGAATTTATTTCACATAATTGATAATGATTTTCCCTTGCCAGAAGAAGGTATCATCGGCCGACAATTCTTTAATGCATTTGATAAATATCATATAACTAAAGATTTCCTTTATCTTGATAACAAAAAATTACCCCTTTATGAGGACGGAACATTTGTTTCGGGAAACACAGCACAGATAACTCGGATCAAAGTTGTAGAAAAGGATCAAGATGTCTATATAGAAAATCACGACTCAATCCCCGACGGCGTGTACAAAATAGAGAACCAAGAATTAGTTGTACCCTTATATAATTATGGAAAAAGCCCCTTAAAAATACCAAGCAGTTTGGAGTATGATAAAATAGATCAAATTAAAGAAACAAGTAGAGTCAGTGTCACTAGTTCGGAAGGAAATCAGGCAAAACGGATACAAGATCTATTGAACAAAACGAGATTGGACCACATAGAAGAAAAAAAAACGTCCTTATTTATGGAAAACGGTAGCAGGATACAATGACATTTTTAACCTTGAAGGAGACCCTTTTCCGTGTACCGATTTAGTAGAACATGAAATTATTTTGAAAACCGGCAAGATAGTAAATGTTAAATCTTATCGTCCTCCCCAATGTCACAAAGAAGAAATAAAAACACAAATGCATGACTTGAAAGAAAAAGGCGTCATACGAGATTCAAATTCACCCTTTAATTCGCCGATTTGGGTGGTGCCAAAAAAGGAAGACGCGTCTGGCAGGAAGAAATGGCGCATAGTAATCGATTTTCGAAAGATAAACGAGGACACGGAACAAGATGCATATCCGTTACCCATCATCGAGGACATTTTAGATCAATTAGGAGATGCAAGATTCTTTTCTGCCTTTGACCTCAGCTCTGGGTTTCACCAAATCCCAATGAGTGAAACATCAAAGAAATACACGGCTTTCTCGACATGTGAAGGTCATTTTGAATTTAACAGAATGCCCTTTGGACTCAAAAATGCTCCCGCTACTTTCCAAAGGATGATGGACAATGCCCTGAGAGGATTGGTAGGAAACAAATGTTTTGTTTACCTAGACGACATTGTCGTATTCGGCTCAACTTTAAAAGAACACAACGAGAACCTAGTAGGCCTATTTGACAGACTCAGAGAAACGGGATTAAAACTTCAGCCTGACAAGTGCGAGTATTTACGCCCAGATCTCGAATATTTAGGACATTTGTTAACTGAGGACGGCGTAAAACCTAACCCCGAAAAAATACAGGCAGTACGAGATTTTAAACCACCACAGAATGTCACCCAAGTTCAGAGCTTTTTAGGACTCGCAGGGTACTATAGAAAATTTATAAAAAATTTCTCTCAAATTTGTAAACCTCTTACAAATCTAACACAAAAGGAGACACCTTTTGACTGGTCAACGAATTGTCAAGAATCTTTTGACAAAATAAAAGAACTATTATGCTCAGCACCGGTTTTGAGATTTCCAAACTACGAAGAGAAATTCACTTTAACGACAGACGCATCTAATCACGGACTAGGCGCAGTATTATCCCAAAACGGTCATCCCTGTTGTTACATATCAAGAACGTTAAACAAAGCCGAGATCAATTATAATACAACGGAAAAGGAATTGTTAGCGATAGTTTGGGCATGCAAAAGGTTAAGACAGTACCTTCTTGGGAGAGAGTTTACAATCCAAACGGACCATCAGGCGTTAATATGGTTACACAACGTGAAAGATCCCTCTTCACGATTGTTACGGTGGAGATTACGTTTGGAAGAATATCTTTACACTGTCGAACACGTAAAAGGAAAGGAAAATAAAGCTGCAGATTGTCTATCTAGACTATTTCCAGTTCCACAAGAAGAAAATTCTCTACAAAATACAGCAGAACAAGTTGAGCTGGATGTGGAAAGAGAAGAGGAATTAACAGGACAAGAAACAGCCGGTACGTCCAGAGAGTTTCCTCGTCGTCGCATGGATGCAGATCAACTTATCTCAGATGAGGAAGGATTAACGGATGGGAGAGAAAATTTGTTAAAAGAATACAAAAAATACATCGCAAACAGAATGCCTAGCAGAGAAAATGTTAAACCTAACGCCGGAGGTAATCTCTGGCGCACTATATCCAAAGAAAGGAAAGGAATCCAGGATACATCTCAATATAAACTACCTCAATTTAACGAGGCTAAATGGGTGGAGGTATTGGATAGAATTAACCGAGAGGCCATGGCCTCTAAACTAACAATTACACGTTACCACTTCATAGACCCAACAATTACCCCTTTAGAAAAGGTGAAGATCCGGGACTATCTCAACTTCTTGAGCCAAAAGCATGAAGACCAGCAATTTCACACCTGCTACACACCACGAGCAGAGCTCACTCAAGAAGAAAAATGGGAAATTATAAAGTTATCACATGAATCTATTACGGCACAACATTTTGGGGAGAACAAAACCATTGAAAGAGCTAGAACTCTTGGAGAATGGAAAAATATGGAACAAGAAATCATCCACTACATCAAACGATGTGCTGTTTGTCAACTACAAAAAACGGTTAGAATTAAAAGACAATGTCCAGCAATTATTCCAGACACGCCTGTCAACCCCAACGATAAAATAGCCATGGACATTTTCGGACCTTTACCCTTGACACTTTCAGGAAACGAGTATATTCTCAGCATCCAAGATATGCTCACAAAGTACTTAATCTTGATACCTCTTAAAAATGCGGCATCTGAAAGCATTATAGAAGGGTTATTCGACCACTACATATATCTATTCGGAGCACCAAAGAATATCTTAACAGATCAGGGACAAAACTTTGTATCTGAATTGGTACAGAATTTTGAAAATCTATTCAGGATTAAGCACATAAAAACCACAGTTTATCATCCACAAAGCAATGGAGCACTCGAAAGAGCCCACTCGACTATTACAAATTTACTGAAAACCAGCATCGAAGATCATAGCATTGAGTGGGATCAAAATTTAAAAATAATTTGTATGGCATACAATATTATGAAACATGAAGGCACCGGATACTCACCCTTTCAACTGACCTTTCGGAGAGATGCAAATTTGCCCTCGATGTTAAGCACCACGATAAATGTCAGGTACGAGGAATTACTTAATCTATGGAAAAGAAAGCATGAACACTATCTCCAAAAGGCAAAAGAAAAAATAGAGATACAAAAAATCAAATACAAAAAGTTACAAGATTCAAAAATCTCTATACCACAAGGTATCTTCGAGCCTGGGGACCTGGTCAAGTTTATTAATAACCATCCAGAGAACAAACTTTATCCCTCCTGGAAAGGCCCAGCAGTAATTACAGAGAGACAGGAGAACAATAATTACACAATCCTGTTTAACGACAAACGAACTAGAATACATTCAAATCAACTGATGCCCTATTACCAATGATGTTTCAGATGATGGCCCTAATCTTATTATGGATATTGAAGATCATATCGGCTGAGGTCATCACAACTGACCTAACCGGGGTAACTATTTACTCGGAAGAATTAGGACAGGCTCAACTCTATCATGACACCTGGAATATGATACTAGGAGTAGAGACCAACGAAATAGACGAGCGATATGAATCATTGCAACACATTTTCGCATCCGTGTCACATCAATGTGATGACTGTCTAGAACAATTTGAGCTGAATTTAATAAAATCAAGAATACAGCGTTTAAACAATCAGAGAAATCTTTTAAACCAACTTCTAGGCAAAACGCGAGCTAAAAGAGGGTTTTTTAACTTCATAGGCGATGTATCGAAAACACTTTTTGGTACTCTAAGTGAAAACGATATGAAATATATCAACGAAGAGCTAGATAAACTGTTCAATGACAACAAAGTCATGTCACAAAGTATTTCTAATCAAACTAAGATAATAAAAGTATTGTTGAATTCAGCCTCTACCGATTTTAAGACACTTGACATACACAGTCGAGAAAATAATAATCGCATCAATCAAATAGTTAACGGAACAAACAGAAATACTAAAAATATAGCCATCTCAAACCAAATGACGATTTGCATGATGATAGTTGATGAATTGGGTGAAGACATCAACTTACTGATAAATGCGATAAATGACGGAAAAAACGGAATAGTCCATCCTCAGCTCCTAACACCAGCAATCCTGATAACGGAGATGAAAGAATTCGAAGAAAAGTTCAACGTCAAATACACCATCCCTTTAAAATAGACAAACTTCCAGCATATCGTCGACGTCTCGACAGTCAACGTGGCTATCACAAAGAATAGATTTGTTTATTCCATCCACATTCCTATCCCAGAAACCGAAATCTATGAAATTAAACACTTAATTCCTATTCCCAAACAAATTGGTTCAGTTTTCCTTGCCATAATTCCTGACTACGAATACTTATTGATGGGGCAGGGGCACACTACATACGTACCTACGGATAGAACAATATTAGAACTATGTGAAAATTATGGTCAGATGAAAATTTGTAAACGAACGCAACCCACATATTTAATGTCAGAAACTAATAGCTGCGAGAATAGCATATTACGGATGAATGTAAAGACAATCAAGGATGAGTGCAAATATTCCCCCTTTAAAATTATGAATATCGCTTTTATACCACTTATGAATGGATACATTTTAATACCCCACGAACCACTAGAGGTTGATGCATTGTGTGAATCAGGTCATGATAAAATTAAAATCCAGGGCCCTACGAAGATTGTGAGTAAGGACAAATGTATATTGAACGGATTAAACATTATATTAAAATTAAGCTCTACCGACACAATAACAAGAGAAATAAGCTGTAGGAAAAATATTTTATTACCGTATACTGACAAACAATTAGATTCTATAAAAGACAAGCTGATACCGTTGACACAAGAAATTAGGCCTCTGAATTTAAATAATCTAAAACAATCAGTCGACGAAATCGAAAATGCAATAGATAAGGTCACTAGAGACAGAAGAACGCGAACTTGGACAGAACAGGCAACCAGTTGGCTGCAGTACTTAGGATATACAGCAATTGCTGCAATCATAGTTTTTATGTGTTACAAATGTGGAATCTTCGCCCGACTTCGTGAATGTATTCCTAAAAAGATTTGTATATTTTGCGTAAAAACCCAGGTCACCGCAACACCAACAGTGCATTACACTGTCGCTCCTACTGCACCTGCTGCAGAGATAAAAGATGTAGATCGTAGAATTAAGACTACTAATGTTAAAATAAAATCTAGCAAAAAGGTTTATAGCCTAAACCTAATCTAAGAAGGGGATTGTAACAGGAATGTCCAAGGATCTTCTATCCTCCCCACTCTTCGAGTCCCAGAAGCAGGGGCCCTTTGCCACTGCTTCCCTTGTGTAGGGTAGTCAGTCCGTTTGGTACCCCTGACCGAAAAAGATCTTTTACAATAAAGAAGTCCTGCGATATAGTTCAGGCACAATAAAAAGTATTTAAAGTGATTCTTCTGACCCGTTACACATTACGACGGGTATCTTTTAAGGAGACTCCTTTAGTGCATTGTGGTTCTATTCAGCGTAAAACTCATTGAGCAAAACACTAAATAGCGTGTCTCATGGGTTCCGAAAACATGATAACGAGGATGGTCATCAAGTGACCCATTATCTATACATGGATGACCAGAAGCTATACGCTAGTTTGGACCAAAAATTGCAGCAAGTGATCGATGTCACAAAGCCGTTTTCAAATTATATCCACATGGAGTTGGGACTAAATAAATTCAGAATAGTGCATTTAACCAGAGGAGAATTAGGAACCGCAGAGCTAGAGATTGATTTCGAGAATTTTCGAATTTTCGAAAAATCTCGAAAGGAAACAATTTTGTTCTTTTGACTTTTTTCATATCTTGTGTCGTTTTGGGAAAAAATGTGATTTTTCGTTTTTCAAGAAAAAAAAACATTCTCTTTTCTCACTAAGGCGCTGGCACAGGGTAGAATATCGTGCAATACACTTTTCACATTAGGATGAATCTGAAAAAAAATTGATAGAAAAGAACGGTGGAATTATGAATAAATCGACTTTGAAAATTTTTAGAAAAAAACCGCTGACACTTTGTTATTAAACTTTAAACAAATTTTCTAACGGATTCCGAAAGAGGACGAGAAATTCTATCAGAATCAGAAGGAAAAAGTTAAATACGTGATGAGATTAAAAAATATCGCACCGTGAAGAAAAATTTGGACCATTTTCGGCTGATCCACGTTTTAAATTAAAAAAATTTAAACACATAACTTTGTTAAAAAGAATAGTTTCGGCAAATCGATAAGAATCGTGTCGACCGTGTCGTCTTATTTCCTTGGAAAAACAACATATTTGAGTAGGTTTTACAGTTTATAATATATTTACGACATGTGAGTGTCCGAGTTTTAGAGTCTCAGACACTTGCAATCAGTAAAAGTTGGCAAACTTTTAGTATAGGACATTTTCAGTAAGCAGGTACAAACAAATCGCGAAATTAAAAAAAAGATTAATTTTGCAATTAGTTATTTGAAAATAAGATATTCGTAATCTTCTATTTTTTGCAATTCCTGGCTTATGTATACACATGTGCTTATGTATATTATGTACTTTGTTTGAAAAAGTTTAAAATTTGATAAGTTTGAGGAACATAATTTAAACGCTGAAAACGACAACTAGGTAAAGCCCACCTTTGTCAAAATCGTTTTTTTTGCAGTTTCAAGTACTTTAGCTTATCGCTTATCAATAAATGTTAGAAATATGTAAAGAAAAAATTTAATTTTTTCAAAAAACGTGGTTAAAGTTGAGGTGTTTCTTGAGAAATGATTATGTCAACTGATTAAAGTCTAGTTTTTTTCTCCCTTTTACTATGAGAAATGTTTTTAAATTAAGATTGAAAAGAAATCTATTTTATCATGAATATTTTTTTGCAAAATGCGCAAAAAAGCAAAAAAGAGACAAAAATAACCGATGCAAAATGAGGGAGAAAAAGGGAAAAAGTCAACTAAGAACCAACATCTCACTTTTTCCTTTCTCCGTCCTTTTTATACTACTAGGGAACGACCATGTTTTGGGACCAATTTAGACCTCATCAGGGATTATTTATAGAGAAAACTAAAGGTATGGAAAATTAATATGGTATACCTGTAAAGAAAATATTTCAGTTAGTAGTAATTACAGAATTGATTAGGTCTAATAAAATCAATATATTTATTGAGAAAATGATTGTTCCATACAAAATTCTTTTCATTTTTAAGTAAAAGACAATTACTTTAACCAATTAATTACTCTATAACATACTTTGTTATATTTTGAGAGGTCCCTTTTTAAATTAATAGCCTTGTTACCCTCTCTCTTTATAAACAACATCTCCATGAATTCTCTCTTTTTCAGATTTTTCTCATGATAAAGGATTATAACATCATTCCAATTGAAGTCATGACCATGTGTAATGTTATGCTTTGAAAGGACGGATTGATATCTAGGAATTCTGTGAAAACTATTTTCATATTGCTCTTAAAAGGAAATATATATATAGTATGTAAACCTAACTTACCTAACATTGATTTCAAAATCTTCGAGATTTTCCCAAAATATGGAAGAACAACAGTATTGAATGTATTATAATCTTCTCTATTTATTTTATTTTGATCATTGTTTTTGTTTTTTATATAAGTTCTTCTATTATGCACATGTTTTTCAATAAAATTAAAAGGATAATGGTTTATAAAAAGAATTTGTTTACATAGTTCAATATTTTTTTCCTGGAAAACTGGATTTGCTAATTTAAGGACTTTATCAATCAAATTTTTAATAATTCCTATCTTATTTTGAATGGAGTGATTTGATAGAAAACTAAGAGTTCTTCTAGAGTAAATAGTTTTCCTATGCGAGTCAGTGATAATATGTATTTCACCAGTTCTAGTTAAAGTCATATCAAGAAAATTTAATTTTTCTTCAGTTTCAATTTCAACTGTGAATTTTGATCTTGGGTGTATACTATTAAAAGCATTAAAAAGAATATCAACATTACTTTTATGTAGACTAAGTACTGAGTCATCAAAGTATCTTGCATAAAAATCAATATTAGAATCAATTTTTTGGGAAACTTCATTCTCTAAATCCTCCATAACAATTTCAGCTCACATAGGAGACAAAAATGATCCTACGGGAGTTCCAAACTTCTGTTTGTAAAAATTATTATTAAATTGAAAGAATACTGAATGAAAAACATAATTTCCAGCATCGAGAAATTGTTTTTTAGGAATTTTAGTATTAATTTCAATCGAATCCCAACGTTTTTTATGGCATTTGCAACTCTTCCGTAAGGGATATTTGGAAACATAGCAATTACATCAAAAGAAACAAATATGTGATTAAAAGGTATTGTCATATTATCAGTTAGCTTCAAGAAAGCATGACTATTTTTATTTGAGGTTTTTGAGATTTCTATGGATTTTTTAACAACTTGACTCAGTAATTCTTCCAATTTTCTAGTTGGAGAACCTATTGTTAAAATGACTGGTCGCAAAGGGTAAGTCACCCAAGTACGAAATCACAAACGGCCCAACGTTGGCCCAGTGCTGGCAAAGATGTCGCCGAGACTTGGCCGCCAGTACTGAGCCATTACCGAAATGACATCTAAGGGCTGCATGTGGTAGCCAAGACTTGGGCGCCACTTGGCCGCCTTCACTTTCCCGTCACTGGCTGCCAGTATTGGTCCGAAATCAGCATATGTTAATGGCCCATTACCTAAATGATATCTAAGGGCTGCATTTGGCGGCAAAGACTTGGCCGTCTTGACTTTCCCGCCACTGGCTGCCAGTGTTGGCCCGAAATCAGCATATGGTAATGGCCCATTACCGAAATGATATCTAAGGGCTGCACTTGGCGGCCACACTGTCTGCCAGTATTGGCCCAACGCTACATGAAAGTAATGACCCAAAAATGGGTGTCAAGTTGGTGCGAACTCGGCATTTCTCTATAATTAAAAAAAATAAACAGAAAGTTTGAATTGAAGTACATTTATTGCTAATAAAATTGGCATAGACTCATAAGCTCATTCTGAAGCATTCCTTCTTTCCGCCTTCCCAGTCCACTGCTCTTGACAACCATTTTCCGGTTTTCGCAAGCACATCCTTAAAAGTCACTTGCAGCAAGTGTCATAAAGCACCTGCAACAAACATTTACATTGAAATTAGGAATTTAATTATTATTAAAAAAGAATATATAATTCGAAGTCTTTTTATCTTATAAATGAATCAACTTCAAAATTAGATAGTAAACAAACTATAAGATTAAAAAAATTTTGGTTTGATAAAGGGAAGTTGTCGAATTGGAAATATAAGAAATATATTGAAAATATTTTAAAATATACTTTAGGGTTTCGTTTTTATACATACATACCTGCCATACATTGGTACGTGTACGTTTCACCGAAATTGTCTTTCCCGGCGCCCTTTACTTTTCGTCCAATTGCAGTGTATTGAAGTTGGATTTCTTTTCCCATGAAAAAAGGCAGGCAATTCCGGATGCCTTCTGACACGGATGTGGATCCTTGAAGCAAGCACTGTATCAAGGATTTCTGAAAACAATACATTGTTATTATCATTATATTGTCTAGTTTTAATTAATTATAAATTCTAATTATCTTATCTTATTTTAAATTGAACGTACTTTACACTTACAAAAGCGCTATTTTTTACAAGATCGTCTTTTACGGTCTTATCGAACGTCTTGAAAGTTTCCAAATTACGAATAGGCAGTTGAATATCCAGCTTTTTCTTCTTCTGAATTTTTCCTACGGTTTTTACAATACCATTTTCCAGCAATGACGTTGATAACAACTCCATCCTTTTCTTCGAGTCGTAGAAAATATTGTTCTTGGCTTTTAAAATTAAAAGTTTAAAATTAAATTTAAGGGCATGTGGTACTTAATCACTTACCACATGAGCTATGTCACTTTCTCCGACTATCTGTCACAATAATGAATATTTTTCATCGAAACTTTAGGAAACTGTCAATAATATGAAATCATACGTCTGTCAACTCTTCTGTTTTGCAAAATGGAAACAAAAATGTTTGTCCTTTAAAAAAGGAATGAACGTTTTCTACATTTTTTATTAAAATAAGAGTGGACAGACGTATGTTTTCATGTTCTTTGCCATTTCCCAATGTTTCAGCGAAAAATATTCATTATTATAGACCAAAACCCGCAGGAACTTATATAGCTCCTATGGTAAGTAATTAAGCATCACATGATCTTTAGATTTGAATTAAACTTAAATTTGTATTTAGAAAGAGTATAGGAAATAAAATATAAGTATACCATCGTTACGTTGTGATGAATCATTGGAACTACCAAAAGCAATCGAGGCCTGTTTTTCTATGTGTTTTGGTTTCTTTGGCGCTGAAATGATCGAACTTTCTTGGCTCGTAACTGGAAAACTGTTCTTTACTATCAGTTTTTAAGAATTCCATTAATTTTTATGGAGTCCGTTTTTTTAAAAACTAAGTAAGTTATTTCCACATTTGAATTTAAGAATGACCTTTTTTGGAAGATTCAGTCGATAAATTTCGTTCAGCAGGTTTTTTCGGTATTTTGTTTCTTTCAGGAGTATTCCCTCCTGAACTTCCGCTAGAATCGTCATCTGTATAAACATGAAAGTACGTGTTAGGTAAATTTTATTTAAATTGGATTGAAATGAAAATTATATCTTCTTTTACTATACTAACTAGTAGACCCATCTGAAATTGAAATTAAATTTGAAGTACATTTTATTTAAATTGAATTAAATTAAATTGACAAGTAATATCTTCTTTCATTTTACCTGAAGTTGAATCTTTCCTTAAAGTTTTCTGGCGCTTTGGAGAACTATCAGACCCATCTGAAAATTAAATTAAATGTTAGGTACATTTTATTTAAATCGAACTAAATTAACAAGTTAATTTTTTTACTATACCTAACTTTGAATCTTTCCTTGCTTTTTGTTTGCGCTTTTGAGGTATAACAGACCAATCTGAATTAGTATCATCACTGTCTCCTTTCCCATTGTCATTACCCTCTGACTCCTGCTTTTCTTCGCCATTGGAACAATCAGAATCTGGGCTAGATTCTCCTGCTGTCGCGCTTTTCACAGTTGATTGAGCGCACGATCGCTTAACACGCCTTTCACCCTGTGCATAGGTATCTGTAACATTTAAATATATATTATTGTTATATTGTTTATTTGAGCAGTTCGCTTCAGAAAAAGACACTATAAAAATCAACTATCTACACATAAAACGATTGTTGTCAAGCTCAGCCTGTGTTTTTATCCACTCCTGCAACTTTTTTCCACCTCGAAGTGGATAACAACATACGGGGAAAGATCCAGATTTATCTATCCATTTAACATAAATACATAAGAAAGAATCCATTTCAAATCAGGCAGGGTTCTACACTTGAGATAGCAGAATCCCTAGGGGACAAAATATGTTTTTCTTTAGAGGAAATTAGGCGATATGTATTTTTCCGATTTGCAAAAAAAAAATTTTTCAAGAAGTTATGCGTATTTGAATTTTGTGCTTTGTTTTACAAAAAACGCGATTATTTTTTTTAAACCTCTATAACTTTTGACGTAACTAAGATACTTATTATTTTCTTCTTGATTTTAATAGCGTTCATCGTATTATTTTGAAACCCACCATTAAGCCATTTCCCTTTTGGGGTAGGCGTGACTTGCTCGGTTGGAAAATAGTAGTGTGTATATGGGTATATAGGTATATAGGTATAAATTAGGTAGGTATATAGGTATGAGGTAGATATGTATATAAGTGTTAGGTTTAGATATTTTAGATTGATCTGGAATTCTCGTGTTTATTATTTAAATTGCACGTTTATACCGCAACACTGCTCCGACCCAGGTCGTTGATCAATCTCTCGAGCGATCACCCCAAGTGAAGATCCTCACAAAATTGTTATGTATGGTTCCCCCCTTGGGCCCATTAGTATCCAAGGTCTTTTTTTCAGCCGTCATTCATTCTATTGTCACTCTGTTTACAAACTAATTGTCGCCACACTTTTCTGTCCTGGCATACTACACTAGCTTCCTTCACGCCCATGCATTTTTTCATGCAAGCTCTTGTGTTTCTATGGCTTCTTATGTCTCTACGGATTAATGTCTCATTTACAGATTCTAACAATTCTTTCGGCGTTCTACCTCTGGGCATTCTGCAATTTACTTTACCTTTATACACTTGTTTGGTCAGTCGTTGATCTTTCATTCTTTCAAGATGTCCGAACCATCTTAACTGATTTCTTTCCCATATGTCAACTAGTGTCTCTCCTGTACCACATTCTTTGAGAATTGTCTCGTTTCGGACTTTGTCCATCAATGTTTTCCCGCATATTATGCGCAGAGATTTCATGCCAATCGCGTTAATTTTACTCCTGTCTTTTTCTTGACAGGTCCATGTCTCGCTACCGTATAGTACAGTCGATACGAATATAGAATTATGTATGGCGATTTTTGCTTTTTTTGATATGTTTTTATTTGTTGTGATGGACCCTGCTCTACCGATAACCTGCTTACCCTTATTTATGCGCCTATCTAACTCTCCATCTATTTTTCCGTCGCTAGTGAATAGACTACCTGTATATACGTACTTGTCAACTTGTTCTAATCTCTCATCATTTAGGACAATGTTGCATATTGTTTTCTCACTTTTTCCCTCAAACACAATGATTTTTGTTTTATTCACGTTAATTTTGAGGTCCATGTTCTTCATGCTTGTATTAAGTTTATTCAACATTCTCTGCAAGTCCTCGATTGATTCTGCCATAATAATCTTGTCATCTGCAAAAGCTAACCCACGTACCTTGACTGTTTCGAGATCTACACCTTCTTCATCGAAGAGGGCAGTTCTTAGGCACTTATCCATGAATATGATAAATAGCCACGAGGACACAACGCATCCTTGTTTCACGCCTTGCATAATATCGAACCAGTCACTCAGTTTCCCATTTACCCTTACACTCACTTTACTACCTGTATATATTGTTTTTATTGCTTGTAGGAGCCCTCCATTTACTCCGTACTCTTTAAGGACTTCCCAAAGTTTATTTCTATTTACTTTGTCAAATGCTTTTTCTAGGTCAATAAATGCACAGAAAACTGTCTGTCCTACTCTCAAGCTTTTTTTCTGTGATCTGTCTTAGGCTAAATATCTGATCTGTACATGATCTTCCTGGCATAAATCCACTTTGGACTTCCCATATATTTTCTTCTGTGATTTCCATTACCCTACGAATAAGTATTTTTGAGTATATTTTACTTACGGTACTTAGTAGGCTGATACCTCTATAATTACTGCAGTTGCTTTTATCCCCCTTTCTTTTGTATATTGGTACGATAATCGCTTTTCTCCAATCGTTTGGGACTTCCCCCGTCTCGATACATACATTTATCAAATCGCACAACCTGTGAGGTATGTACTCGCCACCGTATTTAAGCATTTCAGCGCTAATACTGTCTACGCCAGCAGCCTTTTAAAGCGTCTACTATCTCGTCTATATCATATAGCTAAATAACTTTTGTAGCCAGGAATATTCTTTTTTCTTATAATCGAATTTTCTACTTTTTCTTGGAAACAATTGCAGATAAGAAAAAATGTTGAGATAAATGTTTGCACGCCTAAACAAGTTCTATAAAAAATGTCTCCTGTTCTTTTGCAATATCTTTTATAGTTTGTGAGAAAAATTCGAAAATTACATTTTTAGGGAAAAAAATTCTCCCGGCCTCAGAGATAGTTTAGCAAGCATGATGCTGATAAGATGCATTTCTGCTATTAGTAGAAACTTCTAAAAAATATTTGGAAGAATGAAAAAGGTGGGGTTTTCCAGAAAATCTTTTATATTTTTTTCTTCAAATTTCGAAAACACGGAAAAAAATATTTTTTGGAACACCCCACCTTTTTTATGCTTCCAAATATTTTTGAAATGTTTCTACTGATAGAAGAAAGCCATATTATCAGTATCATGATTGCTAAACCATTTCTGAGTCCGGGAGAATTTTTTTTATAGAACTTTTTTAGACGTGCAAACTCTTATCTCAACATTTTTTCTTATCTGTCATTGTTTCCAAGAAAAAGTAAAAAATTCGATAGTAAGAAAAAAGAATTCTCCTGGCTTCAAAAGTTATTTAGCAAGCATCAAACTTAAAAGTTATCTTCATTATCAAAGTACAAGTTGAAAAAAAAATTGGCAAAAAATTGAAAGGTGGAGTTTTTGAGTAAATCGATTTTTAATGTTTTTTGAAAAACAAAGTGCAAAATTCAAATACGCATAACTTCTTGGAAATTTTTTTTTTTTGCAAATCGGAAAAATACGCATCGCCTAATTTCCTCTAAAGAACAACATATTTCGTCCCCGAGAGATTCTGCGATTTCATGTGTAGAGCCCTGTCTGATTTGAAATGGATTCAGTCATAACTCTTTTTTTTTAAATAAGTAGTTCGGAACAATTTTTGAGAAATTATAGTACAATTTTTTGTGCTTTAAATACATTTAAATATTATGAGATTTTTAATATTTAGGTGGCCACTCAGACTACAAAGAAATTCTGCTCCTTTACCGATTTTCAAAAATATCTCTCGATAATTCAAATTTTAAAGTCAAGTCTTCAAGTCTAAACAATTCTTAATACAAAGCATTAAAAATAATAATTTCCTAACGGATCAATTTAATATAAAATATTTGCAAATTCCGAACAATTTTTGGATCTTTAGTAAAAAAATTTTAACTCAATAAGATGTAATATTGCACAAATTAAAATTAAATTTTATTTTTCATTGAAATATTAACAGCAGGCTTTTCTTTAATTAATATTTAATTAATTAATGTACACCACAAAACATGATCAGAAATCAATTTTATCCACTAAAGTTTATATCACTAAAACTGATGATCTCTTTGGTCTATACTTTTAACCAATCTTTTTTGACAAAACTGTTCGTATAAAATACAAATGAACATCAGGCTAACAATTATTAAAAAAGAAAGTGTGAAAATTATTTGAATATGATACGTAAAATATGTGAATTTATAATACTAGAGAATCCATTGTTCCATCACGTGGCCGTGTTTTCACAGTCGTGTAAAATCTCCTAATTTTGTGATGGAAAGTAACCTCCATCGCTTCTGCACTATTTTATCGTTGGTAAACACTTTGCTTGTCAATTATTTATTAAATTTTTGCGAAAATTTTGCCACAAATAACTTTAAAAGTAACTAAAAATGCTTCACTGTGTAATTGCAAGACCTGCATCGACGCGTTTAAAACAGATGAGCGTCGGCGCGACGACGTCAGAAGCAGCGATGTCGATCCAATCAAACTCGAAACGTATATAATCGATCAACTTCTTCGATAATTCGCGCGGCAAATTTAATCTTCCAATTTCAACTTGACATAGTAATAGTTGTAAACACTCTTTTTATTTAAGACATTTGTTCTCAATAAATAAAGAATGTACAGAATTTTGTAGTATCAGTGTGAGCTTTTTTAAAAATTCTATTATAAATATATACATTGTGAGGGAAAGATCCTCAAAATTATGTCAACATTTTTTAAAGATATTTATTAAATTGCATTTCTATTAATAGAGCACATGGCAGAATATTGTGGAAATTATTTTATGTAAAAGTAGAAATAATTACACGTATTTATTTCTATTAAGAATTATGCATAAATTGTTATTCGCTTTATTATGAAAATCCAACTCAATATTTAGATTACTGATGAACGAAAGAAATAATCTTATTAATTAACGCATACGTTGAAAATATGAAGTAATTTCAATCTTTAAATCGAAAATTAAAATTCGATTTCATAATTATATTTTTGAAACATCAATACTTTTTATTAATAAACTTTAAATAAAACAGTTTTGCGAGTTACCAACTACTCGTGTAAGAGACTTGCGAGGTAAGTCTATTCTTCAACAAGGATACGAAAGCACTTTCGTACGATTGAACTCACCGAATATTCCCTTAACGAAGGACTTGTCGATGTTTGCTTGTGAAGACCTACTTCAGACGATGATCTAGGATAATCAAATATATCCTTTTTTCTTAACGTTTGGCCTACAATAAACACATTAATTACATCCTTAGAATTGCAAAAGATACGCTGGACCTTTACAAAAGCTCCTGTGTCCAATTCAACAATATTATTCGGCTCTTTTACACTGATGTTGAATGATCTCAGTTTCAGATCAAAGTAATCTATCTAGCTGTAGTTATGGAAGTTGATAACTTGAATGTTCTCTCCATACAGGTCAGGTAGTTCTGAAAAAAAATCTTGGCAAAAGATTATCAGCAACATCAGCGCAAGTAAGGGCCATAGTAGGATGACAAAGTATGCGGCTTGCAAACGGCAAATGTAGAAAGTTTCGATAGTATTTCGTAGGCAATACATTTCAAAACGAATGGTCCGGCATATAGTAAAAAAACCTGTACTGAGCTGCTTCCCAATTTGCTATGTCTTCTAACTCAAAGGGTTTACTCTAAAACTTTGTTTGGATAGAACCTTTTAATAACGATAAAATGTTTGACAGCTGCTTTCAAGCATTATTCTTGAATTAATAATAACTCTAGCGGTGACTTCAAGCGCACCTCACCTTTATGAGTCAAATTGTCATATAGAATTATAATTGCAACATTTTCTGGGGATTTTACTTAGTTGTACGATGTATACATATACTATAATAAATAAAATTATTGCCTCAATTACTATGTCTGAAAATGCAGAAAACACAAAATAAAGGCAGTAATTTCTCCTGTGAAAAATGAATCTTAGATTTATGTTTTTCATATTATTCAGAAAGTCTTTATAATTAACGCTATTTCTACCATCAAACTATCATGAGCGAGTAATAATACTGTACGCAAATGACTTCAATAATAAATTATAAAGAATCATGAATCAAAATTAAAGAAGAACATAACCTATAAACCAGAATTGACAGATGGCAGACTTAGGTTATTTTTATGATTACTGTAAAAACAAATAAGTAAAC
>CAKNYM010050017.1:199520-211256 GCA_932195095.1 Andricus curvator | reverse complement strand
TCCATTAATTCCGTGAATTCCTTGAATTCTATGAATTCCGTCAATTTTGTGATTTCCTTTATTTCCATGAAATCTTTGGATTCCTTGAATACTATGAATATCATGAATTCCATGAATTCCATGAGTTCTGTTAATTTCATGAATTCCTTGAATTCCATGAATTCTGTTAATTCAATGAATTTCCTGCATTCCATGAATTCTGTAAATTCCGTGAATTTTGTGAAATCCTGATATTCCGTGATTTTCTTGAATTCCATGAATACCTTGAATTCCATTAATTTCAAGAATCCAATTAATTACGTGAATCCCATGAATGTCCTTAGAAATGATTTACGTTTTTTCTTCTTCAATTTTTCGGTTAAACAGGTGTCGAGATATCCAGCCGCTAACATGATACAGAAGTGTTACTGGCTAGTGGAAATGTATTCTAAAATTCCAATACATGTGGGGTACCATTGCAGTACCAGTATTTAGGAACTACAACATTTTGTATTGTAGCGTTACCGTACCTTTCGGAAATAAACTTCCACTACATTTGTTGGAAGTTTCGAGCGGAAATTTTTAACAGTGTAGAGTTCCTTTTAAGAGCAATATGATTGTAAAATTGGGATAAGATAGATATGAAACTCTAGACAAAAAATGTGTAACTTACAAAAGTTAATTGTAAAGATTGTAATGCAGTTTATATAGGGCAGGCACGAAGGCCACTTAGACTTAGGAAAGTTGAACATGAAAATAATTTTCACAGAAGTCCTAGATATCACTCAGTCCTTTCACAGCATAAAATTACACATGGTCATGACTTCAACTGGAATGATATTAAAATTCTTTATCATGAGAGAAACCAGAAAAAGAGAGAATTTATGGAGATGTTGTTTATAAAGAGAGAGGGTAACGAGGCTATTAAAAATAAAAAGAATTTCTTATGGAAAAATCATTTTCTCAATAAATATATTGATTATATTAGACGCAATCAATTTTGTAAGTTTTACTAATTGAAATATTTTCTTCACAGGTATATTAATTCTTCATACCTTAAGTTTTCTCTATAAGTAATCCCTGATAAGCAGGTCTAAATCTAAATTGGCCTCGAAACATGTTGGTTCCCTAGTAGTATAAAAAGGACGGAGAAAGGAAAAAGTGATAGGTTGGTTTTTGCTTTTTGTTGACTTTTTCCATTGTTCTCTCTCTTTTTTATTGCTTATTTTCTCTCTAATGAGCCGAAAAGTGAGGTAGTTTGAAAGTCTGTTTTTTAATTGTGAACCTTTTTTTTGCTCATTTTGCAAAAAACTATTTATGATAACATAAATTTCTTTTCAATCTTGATTACAAATTTTTTAAATAGAGACACTAAACTCATGGTTTTTTCCAATCTGCAAGGTTTGTTTATGAATAATTTAGATTCCTTTTAATTGAGTTGACATATTTTTACATCAATTTTCTTGAAAGAAGTCTTTCTTTTTATTTACATTTTTGTGAAGAGAATGTATTAAATATTAGAAATTTTTAGAAATGCATTTAAATATTTTGGATTATTTTCTTTACCTATTTGGAAAATGTAATAATCCAAATAGATTGGTTCAGAATCACCCACAAAATAAAACACATGAAAAAATGCACTTTCAAATAATTGGGAATGGCAACTAGGTAAAGCCCATTTCGTTTTTCCTTCACTCTACTCTAAAAATTAAAAAAAATATTTTCTGATCTTGAAAGTAAAGCTCATAAGAACCACTTGCTTCTATAGTTTTTCTCAGAATTCTCTATTTTGAATCCTATCTTATTTTCAAATCGCGCATTGCAAAATGACATATTTTCTAAATTTCGCAATTTTGGCCTATTGAGGAAGTCATGTGTACCTGCTTGGGAGGTTCAGTTTGTGATGGATGATCATCGCATATACTCCAAATTTTGTAAATATTTGTTGCTGCATGTGAATGTTATTGAATTCACAATAATGAACATAAATTTTCAGGAACTTTGCAATAACTTTTATAATTTTTCTGGTAACTTTACATAAATTTTCGGTAAATTTCAAAATATTTTTTGTAAGTTTCGGATAATTTTCAAGAATTCAATTTCCTAAGTTGGAGACCAAGTCTGTAGCTTATTCTCTAAGTTTCCATGGTAAGTCAAAGTTCCTGTGCAAGTAGTGCAGTCCACTTTATTTGTTAGGACTACACCACTGACTTTAGCTATACTTGATGTATACCACTTCAATATACATTTTACTTATGATTTTTACCCGGGTCATCATTTAGCAGAAATTTGTTTGGGATATAAACATATGCAAATAATTAAGTTATATCAGATATTAAATTCATGATTGGATCGAAATTATTTCAAAAGTATTAGGAACGAAATTGAATGAATGTTTCAGCGGGGACAAATATTACGCCTAAATACTTCAATGATTTCAAAAATTCTACTTCCCTACCGCTCAAAATTTCTAAGGTCAGGAAGTTTCCTTCTTCTGGTAAAATGCATAAGTTCCGTATTGTCCGGGTTAACGGACAAACAAGGGGTTTGGAAAATAACGGCACCATTGCTCTACTATGTTCAAAGCTGACTTCATGAGTTCTACTCAAGTGCACTCATGCTTCCCTGTTGCCAGGATCGCCAGGTCAGCTACATAGCCTTGAGTGTAAAAGCCCGATTCGTTTAAAACACGAATCAGGTCATCAATGACAAGCGCTCACTGGGTGGGTGAAAGAACTCCTCCCTGTGGGCATACCCTTGATACTTTGGCCTTCACTTCATAACCATGTAGCGAAGTATGTACCGTTCTGCTTTTCAACACGAAGTGCATCCACCAGGTTTACCGTATCGCTAGCTCCGTGTGTTACAGCAGAACCGTATATGGATTCAATTGAGGTGTTACTAAAAGCCCCCTCTATATCTAGAAACGCTGCAATTGCTACTTAACCGTTCCGCATTGTATTATTAATACGCAAGGTAAAGGCATAGAAAGCGTCTACGGTAGATCTGCCTGTTTAAGAGACAAATTGATTTCTATGAAGATTTTTTTTTTCCGTTAGAATTTCCTCTTTCAAGAAAACGTCCACTAATATTTCTAGTGTCTTAAGCATGAACGGTGTCAAGCTGATCGGTCTAAAGCATTTTGCCTGGTAGTATGTATCCTTGCCCTTGTCCGAAAGATGCTGCATAATGGACCCACCAAGGACTGGAATCCTTTTAGAAATAATGCAGGGAATATTTTATCATCTCGTGTAGCTTTAAATGGTTTACATTATTTAACTACACATATAATTTTTGAATGAGTGACAATACGACTGGCTACTTTCAAATTTTCCATTCTGACTGTAAAAGTTGGTACTCTAGAGGGGTATGACTCATGGGCATTAGTCGTTTCAGCTATTTCACCCGAAGGCAATATTAATGCTCTCAGTTGACATGACGAGTTACCCCCCCCCCCCCAAGGTTCTCTGGAGTTTAGCAGTGTCAGGTATTGGGAACCGTTCAACTCGAATACGCCACCTGGTGATGAAATTTCGAAGCTGTCACGTCAGTATACTTTCTACTAGTAAACACTTTAGAGATACCCGCATAAGACGAATATTTAAAAATAATCAGATTTTTTGCATTATTTCGCGTAATTCTAGTGTTTTTCAAAATGAATATTGAAAGTGGAATGCGTTTTGAATCAAGACCTACTAAAAGTAATGAATTCTGCTGTGTTTTTGGCTGTAATAGTAAGGCCTGCCGAGATCCTACTGTAAGATTTCACAAATTTCCTTTACAAGGACAAAATTTTGTGGATATTCCTTCGAAAATAGGAATTTTAGAGAAAGTGGATAGAAGAAAAGCTTGGGAAATATCCCTAAAAATGGGAAAGAAAGTCACTCCTGCTTTGCTAGTTTGTTCCTTGCATTTTCAAAAGGACGACTATATATTGCCAGGTAAGAAGGCTTGCACTGAAAAGTATTAGAAAATTTTCGCTGTCATTTTACTTTGTCAGGATTGCTTGATACATAGATAGCTGTGGTGAACAATAGTTTTTAAACAAGTTTATCATGACTTTATATTTTTGTAATTGATAAAACTTGAAAAAAGTGATATTTTAAAACACAATCACACTATATTTTGAACATTTTAGGCCTTCGGAGCGCCTTCTAATGCTTCAAACGAAAATTGTAATTATAATTTCTTTGAGTTTACGTTTGGAAGCTCCGATCTGCTTTGAAAGATATTGGAATTTTATTATTTTTCTTACCTAATCAAGGGCTCAAGTACAAAGGACAGAAACGGCATTTTTAATTATTCAACATTCTGAATGCTTTTTCATGCCAGCCTTTTTATTGGGTTATTCAATAAAAAGCAGTTTGCAAGATGCATGCAAGAAATCTTATCTTTTTACTTGACAGGTAACCTCAAATTCTAAAAGATTTATTTACGATTTAATGTCAACTCATTACCTATATAGCTTCTGATTAGCAATTAAATCTTATAATGCATATTCTGAGAACAAAAGAAATAATAATTCAAGATCATTTATATTATAATATGTACGTAAACAAACCCGCGTCGTTTTGAAATAAGGAACTTACCTGCTACAATAAATAAAAACTGCAACGATGTGCTTGCACTGTTCACTTAGACCAGCTTTGCAACTGCATTCCACTTTTAATATTTTGCCATTTAAAGCAATTTCACCTTTTATTTCGTGAGGATTGCTTTTTAAACCCGAGGTTTACATACAATATGCTACAAGAGCAAACAGATCGGTCACCGACTTTTTCCCACAATAAATAATATTTCCAGCGTTTAAAACACGTTCACCTTCGATAAAATTTCTCTTCGTTGGCGAAGAATTCGCGAAAACACAAATTTCAGCAAGAGAGAGCTTCATTTTTTAAATTATTGAAGGTTTTATTCACACGTAACACTATGTTGATATTCAAAACATACTGGTTGCGTCCGCCATCTTGCGATCGCCGCGCCATGAGTTCGGTTCCCAACATTCTCGATTCCCTGACAATACCCCCTCCATGAGTCCCTTATGGCATTTTGTATCTCATTATTATATAACTTGTAACAGAATTGCTATCATAACGCGGGACTGGGTACGACCATGCATGAAAGGGTTGCCGGGCCGCACACGAGACGGAACGGAATCCCCCGAGGGGACCCAACGTCCCGAGCAACGGCACAGCAGTTGCTCAGTCTCTGTTCGTTCGGCTCGTCGTCGACTAGTTTGCCTCACGGCTACCGTGTCATTTCCCCCGCGTGTGAAGCACTAGCCCTGTTCACCATCGCTCTCGATCCGTCGTCGAACCTGTTCACCATCGCACGCAACCAGTCTCCGGAGAAGGAATCTCCACCACTCTTTCGACGGCCCTTTTCAGGACCATCCTTCCGTCCACGCAATCACATTTGCGATTGCCAGCTCTCCGTCACGGACTGGCGTTCTCAAAAGTGTAAGTGGCAATAAATGTTCGTTATTTAAATGTCGACTTTCTTTAATGTGTTAACCCTTTTTCTCGGCGTCTTGATCCCACTTTCCCTCTTGGTAGGCACTCCCGCCATACCTGACGCCCAAACGAAAAAACCCACCTTTTATCCTTAAAATTAAAAACCTGCTGAGAAATTAGGATACACATACAAATTTAACAATTACACTACATTTCTTACTCGTACTCCATCTTGCTACTGATCCATCTGCCTTTATTATTTTGATAGCATCACCATTTTATACTGATGATTTTGTATGGATGATTTTATATTGATGATTTTATATTGTTGACTTTATTTGTTTGCCATGCCATGTGATTTATTTTCTGAAGTGAAAAATTGAACCAAAATTCAGAAACGAACCAGAAAAGCTCCGCTCAGAAAATTCGCGAAATCGGTCAAAGTTTTCAGAGAATGAAACTAGTATTAGGTATTTGTTTCGAATGATAAAATTCGGAAAATTTGATAAAAATTGTCTAAACATAAAATTTTGTGTTTCGGCATGTTCAAATACTGAAACCAAAAACGGATAATTGAGAAAAATAATATATTTTTGGAAAGTTAGAACTATCTTTCAGAAATTATGATCATATTGTTTCAAATATAATGAAAAAGGAAACCTAAATTGGAAAGTATAGTTCATTTTGGTTTAGATTAAATATTTCAAACGGCCGGACCAAACAAATTTTTCGTGCGCGCAAACGTGCACCGAGCATCCTTATGAATACCGCGCCAAGGTCACGCGACGTATCTCCCAAACAAAAGGTCTTAAGAAGAAAATAAGCATATTTTCAAACTCTGCGACAATTTAATATCTAATTAAAATCTTGATTGGAATATTCCGAAATAAATCTAAATATCCTGATCGAAATTGAAATAAAATGTAGAAACCCATTATAGGAATTTAGTATAGGGTGCCCTTTCCGTACAAATACAAACTCAATTTTAAAATAAATGAAATTGAGACCAGGGAAAATTAAAATCACAATGCCGCAACCTACAGTCATGGAAAAGGATCATGATAACCTAGATTTTGAAGTTGCCGCTGCACTTCAAATCCAAAATATTAATTCGGATAAGATCACAACGAGACCAATAATAATCGAAATTATGGTCGCAACTCCACCCAAAAACATGGGCGCTATCCCCAAAACAATGAATAGATCGATATGTTGCGGTAGGGGTTTCGCGAGAAAAAAACATGGAAACCCCAATGAATAAATATAGATCAGAAAAAGACAGATTGACTCGAACATCATATACTGAACGAACTCAAACTCAAAATAACCGACACTCACTCCATGACCTTACTCAAAACCCTAACAAAACTTTCAATCAAGAAACCAATACCTTCCATTGGGATAACGAAAAAATACTTGAAATAGGCGCGTCAGGCTCAATAAACAATCCCAGACAAACCAACAACAAAACTTTTGATTGCGATTCCTTCTTGGAAAACAATACACAGTTCATTTTAGAAACAGATGAACTTTTAGAAAGCGTAGAATTCGATGAATTTATGAACCAACAAAGGGAGAGATTTTTTAGAGAAAGGGAAGAAAGGGCAAATAATTTAAAACTTAGATTAAACCCGTCAGCTGATAGTTCTTTTGAGAACAAAAGAGAAAACATAGAACCTAGTTACAGGAAAAATAAAAGCGCATCTCTTAATAGACATTCGGTACACTTAAATTTAAAAGATAATTTACAAGAACCCCGTCAACTTTCCCACAACAATATCGAAAACCGTAGTAGAACCAGAATCAATAATTTAAAATTACAAAACTCCGATGACAGCGAACCTTTAGAGGACAGAAACAAATCAAATCAAAACTGAACACGTAGACTCTAAAGAATACATAAATCCTCTTGGAGATCATTATCAGACTTTTACAAAGACTTCAAAAATACTTATATTGACGAACGATTTTCAGAAGAAACCAAACAAAAAATTACATTCTGCAACCAAAAACGGACACAAGACATCCACTCTTACGTAACAGAAATTAGAAAACTTTTTACTAAACTTTACCCTAGAAAAAGCTTGGAATGGGAATTGCGCAGAACGTACGAAAACCTAAGAATAGAATATAAAATGTACATTAAACGTAACGACTTTGAAACTTCTGAGGAATTAGAAGACTTAGGAAAAGAATGGGAAACGAACAAAAGCGTAATAATGCTAACGGGGATGAAAATAATTCGGAGAATAATAAAGATTTAAGGGAAAATAAAAGCAACCAAAAGGATAACCAAAACGGAAACCAAAGTCAAAATAACCAGAGTAAAAAACCATACAAAAATCGATTCCCATTTTCACCATTTGCAATTCCATTTCTACCTTTTCCAAATCAATACCAACAAAATTTCAGACCTAACTTCAGACCCAGATTCCCACCTGGATTCCAATCAAATTATCAACCTAGATTCCAGAACAATAGACAAAAATATCCATCCTACCCCTATAATCAAATGTTACCAATGTTTAATCAAATGACGTTAGATTCAAATCAAGGTCAAAGTAACCCAACGATCGAATTCCCAACAGAAAAAGCGGAAAATAGTTCAGGAAGTAATAACAAAGATAATGAACAAAATTCTCAGAAACCAAATTACGGAAACAGAAACCAAAAACGTGATAATAATTCTAATAAAGATTCCCAAGATAAAATAAATTCCGATCAAAACAAAAATCAAAATTTAAATCCGCGCACAAACATTACAACAAACAATAGTAATTGTTATCATTGCGGTTTAACGGGTCATTTCAAAAGATAATGCCCATATTACACATACAATCAGGGAAAATCGAGGGGCGGGTATTAGAACCAAATATATTACAAACTAATACCGAAACGCCAGAATATTTAAATTCGGATAAAGATGAAATAACGGAAACACGTTTCCATCTAATGACAAAATTCGAAGGTAGCTTATTTCGAATACTAGTGGATACAGGTCATACAGGTGCCACATATTCATACGCTGGCAAGGAATCACTGGAAAAAATCCAGAATTCCAAATTCTCAATTCTTAAACCCGTCTCGCGAAAATTAATGGTCGCGAACTGCGAAACAGTCGACATAATTGGGTAAGTAGTAATCTCATTTAGAGTCGGAAAAGACACAAAACACGTAATGTTCAGGTTAGTCCCAAAATTAAACTCCGTAGGTATTTTAGGCACAGACATGCTAAAAGCCCTACGGATGTCCTTGAATGATCACTCGGAAACCTGGTGGTTACTTGGGAGTCCCCCCACCTACTATTATATGGAAGCTTATCCAAAATCGCTCCCTACCCCAATAAACGAAAATAAAACCTAAACTAAACCTGCCATTACAACAAAAGAGAATAAGGAAGGTAAAAACGAAAAAATTAGAAATAAACCAGGGATTAAAGAAAAAGAAAATAGGACAATAGAGACTAAACCGAAATTCGGAGGCAAAATTAATTTGAAAAGTACCAGAGAGCTTAACAAAAATAGTCCAAAGTTAGAAAATAGTGAAATTCCCATTGTACCCGTCAATCCTAACCAATCCCAAAAAACAAAAAACGCCCAAGTCCCTGTAAAAACCCTACAAAATATATCCCAAGCCTAATGAGCATCCCCACGAGTAACAAATTCCAACCCCTAGACAGCATCCCCACCCCAGACACTAGCGACGACTCAAGCACTCAAGACTCAGATACATTAGGCAAACCAAGAATCAAAAGGAATAATAAGAAAAATAACTCGGGAAAAATATTTTATAATAAAAAATACAAGGAAAAATATAAGGATAGTGATAGTAACCTTTGGAAAAATAAAAAAGTTACTGATCAAAATAAAATAGGAAAGGAATCTCAAAAAGCAAATGAGATAAGGGAAACAGAAAATAATAAGCAATGGATTAATTTTAAAAATAAAGCAATAAGATTAAATAATATTTCGGACAATTTAGGAAAAATTGACGAACAAAACAATAGTTCGCCAGAAATTTGCGAAGGTATTGTTGAGCTTAACGAAATCCAACAATCCCAATTAGAAAAACTCTTAGAAAATAAAATTAAAATATACGAGGGAAAAGAACATAGGGCTACTCATTTAACGAAATATAAAATTGATGTCCAGGGCCACGATCCCATTAAACAGCAATATTATCACGTGAGCCCAAAAATTGAGGAAATAATTTATCAAACAGTCGATAAATTATTAGAACAGGACATAATAGAACCCTCCTGTTCAGATTGGTCTAATCCCATAGTCATGATAAAAAAAACCAGGGAAATACTACAGATTCTGTTTCGATTTTAGAAAGGTTAAAAATATCACTAAAAAAAGACCTCTACCCCATTCCCCTCATGACAGAAATTCTGGACACTCTAAGATCGGCAAAATTTATCTCCAAAATTAATTTAAAATTAGCGTATTTACAAATTCCATTAGATGAAAATTCAAAACCAATTACAGCATTCACAGTCCCTGAAAAAGGCATGTACCAATTTAAAAGGATGCCATTTGATTTAACCAATGCTCCAGCCACTTTCCAGAGACTGATGGATAAAATCATCACTCCAGATTTAAAGCCAACCGTTTTTTGTTATTTAGATGATATTGTAATAGTAACAGAAAATTTTGACGATCATTTGAAATATTTAAATATCGCATTAGACAAAATAAACGAAGCAAACTTAACGATCAGTCCAGACAAATGCGAATTCGGCTGCTCAGAAATCAAATACTTAGGTTTTAAAGTTAACGAGAAAGGACTCCAAATAGACGACAAAAAAATTCAACCAATCCTAGAATTTCCTAAGCCTAAAAACATTAAACAAGTACAGCGCATAATAGGGATGGCAAGTTGGTACAGAAAATTCATTCCACATTTTGCCGAAATAATATAACCGATAAACAGATTACTTAAAAAAGACACAATATGGGAGTGGGGATCAGAACAAGACGAGGCTTTCCAAAAAATTAAAGATCTCTTAACCTCAGCACCAATTTTAACATGCCCAGATTTCACACAACCCTTCCTACTCGAAACCGACGCGAGTAATACGGGGTTAGGAGCTGTACTTGCACAAACAATTGAAGGTGAAAATTACGTAATCGCTTACGCGAGTAGAAGCCTAAACGGTGCGGAATCGCGTTACTCGGCATCTGAAAAAGAATGCCTAGCAGTAGTTTGGGTCATACGAAAATTTAGGCCATATTTAGAAGGATATAGCTTTAAAGTAATCACGGACCACTTAGCGTTAAAGTGGCTCCATAACCTAAAAAACCCCACTGGCCGATTAGCCAGATGGGCATTAGAATTACTAGAATATGACTACGAAGTCATATATCGTAAAGGTAGTTCAAACTTAGTCCCTGAAGCTCTCTCGAGATCAGGAGAACCAGCAAAAAACATAGCGTTTGCGTTAGCTTGTAGCGTAGAAAAACCAAAAGCAGACGTTAACGACCAAACAGATGACTGGTACTCCACTAAATTCAGACAAGTGACAAAAAGGCCAGAAGAACACGAAAAATGGCGAATCAGAGATTCGCAACTCGATCTTTACAGAACTGACCCACTAAAATCCATTCTATTACCAGACTCAAACCCTTGGAAATTAGTGGTACCCCAAAAACTTCGACATCAAGTTTTACGGGAAAATCACGACGAAACCCAGGCAGGACATTTAGGCGCAGAGAAAACTTACGCGAAAATTTCCGAATATTACTTCTGGCCAGGGGTATATTCGGACGTGATCAATTACGTAAAAAACTGCCAGATCTGTCAAAGAGTAAAACCAGGTAATGAAAGTAAGATAGGATTGATGGGAAAAAGGGTAATCGAAGAACCATGGACCATGGTAGCAGCTGATATCATGGGTCCGCTACCAAGTTCTAAAAAGAGAAAAAATCAATACATTTTAGTGTTCGTAGACCTATTTCCAAAATGGGTCGAAATAATCCCGATTAAAAAAGCAAACGGAACAACGATAGCGTCAGAATTTCATAAACGTGTTATTTCGCGTTGGGGAACACCGCGGATTCTGCACACCGATAATGGGACGGAATTTGTAAATAAAATACTAAGAGACTTAACAGAAAAATTCGGTATCAGGCACACGAAAACGCCAAAGTACTACCACCAAGCAAACCCAACCGAGCGATACAATAGGGCAATTAAAAAAATAACTAAAACCTACTTAGATAACGACCACTCTACCTGGGAAGAACATATAGACGATTTGCAGTTCGCAATAAATACTAGCAAAAACTCGTCGACACAATTT
>CAKNYM010050017.1:104709-174963 GCA_932195095.1 Andricus curvator | reverse complement strand
GAAGTATGGGATCGTGTCATTTACCATACATGTTTTATACTTCTGAAGGACAATGATTGATCAATCCCATACTTATAATTTTTGCCCGGGTGGTCACATCCCAATATAAGATGTAATCTTCATTTTCTAAAACGGGCATTGGAATGTATCTATAGAAAGGCATCCATTCTGTGAAGAGTCCTAGGTTTAGGGCAAGTTGTTGATGTATTATGCCCGCCACATCCTTATGTCTGTGCGTATATTCTCTTTGAGCCATTACGCGACAGCCATCAATAATGTACTCGATGGATTCGTTGGTATCTCCACATAATCGGCACCGGTCAACCACGTCTTGATGTAACACGTGTTTGCGATAATTCCTGGTGCTGACAACCCTATCCTGAATCGCAATGATGAATCCTTCCGTTTCTGGATACAGGACTCCCTTTCTCAGCCAAATATTGGATGCCTCACTATCCACTTCATATTGATCTAACGTTTTGGGGTGTTCGCCGTGGATGGCTTTCTGTCTCCATTGCGTTTCTAATTCCTCTTTGGTTTCTGCCCTGATATTCAAGGCCTCCTCTGAGGACAAATTCAAGGGCGTGTAGTCAAGATCCCCTTTACAGATCGTATTGTAAAGCGTAACATCTCGCTTGCTGTTAAAATAGTCCCGCAACTGTATAACTTGTGACTCACACAGTTTCCTGACATCTACAATGCCCCTACCCCCTCTATGTCGTGGTAGAACTACCCTTTCAATCGCCGAATTACTGTGGTGCATACGGTGTTTCGTCATTTCTACGCGGATGTATGTATGTATGTATGTATGATTCTGTTTAATCGTTCGAGGTCGGTGTTCGACCATTTGATGAGCCCAAAGGAGTACGTGAGAACAGGGATCGCATAGGTGTTCATTGCCCTGATCTTGTTTGCCGAGTTAAGAGAACTCTGCAGAACCAATTTGAGTCTTATAGTGAAGGCAGTCGTTAGGCTTTTCTTAACTATCGTATGCTGAATACCCTTGGATTCGAGAATACCCAGGTATTTATATGACTCGCCCTCAGCCATTGCCTCGATGTCATTCACGAAATCGTTCTCTTGTTCTACGGTCCCTAATTTTCCTCTGATGAAATGCACTGTTCTACATTTATCTAGTCCAAACTCCATATGGATATCGTTGGAAAACTGCTTTGTGACATCGATCACTTGCTGCAGTCTCTTGTCCGAACTAGCGTACAGCTTCAGATCATCCAGGTATAGAAGATGGGTCAATTGATGACCATCCTCGTTATCATGTACTCTGAATCCATGAGACATGCTATTTAGAGTTTTTCTGAGTGGGTTCAACGCTAAACAGAACCATGATGCACTGAAGGAGTCTCCTTGGAATATACCCGTCGTAATGCGTATTGATCTAGTTATCCTTGGTTGTCCAGGATCAAAATACTTGATTGTTGTACCCCAAAGCATCATCGCACGACTCAGGAAGTCAATGATGCGTGCACAAATTTTGTATACTTTTAAGACTTCAAGCAAATAGTCATGTGGTACGGAAGGAAACGCTTGCTTGTAGTCAATGTATGCCATGTGCAAGTTCCTTTGATGTTTACGAGCTTGCGTCATGGCAACAGCGTCTATGGTGACTAGATCTTTATTGCCTCGGGAGTTTTTACAACATCCTTCTTGTTCTTCTGTAAGGATGTCATTCTCGTCGCAGTGAGAATATACCTTATCTGCTATGATAGCTGTAAGACATTTATATATTGTTGAAAGACAGGCTATCGGTCGAAATTCAGATGGATTTTGAGCGTCTGGTTTTTTAGGCAACATATACGTAGTACCCTGCAGCATAAAGCCTGGCATCAGATCTGGATGTTCGATGATCTTCTGAAAACACCGTGCCAAAGCAGGATGCATACTATTCAGGTACTTGTACCAGAAATTGTGCACCATGTCCGGACCTGCAGCTTTCCAGTTACTTGCTTTTTTCAAAACCGCTGAATCATCTAAAGCTGTGATGTTCGTCAGCTCCATTTCAGGGTTATTGCTTGCTCTTGCTTTCTCCAGTTGGAACCACGCAGTGTCCAAATTACTTCTGTTAGTTTTTCCCCAAATATCTGACCAATAGTTAGTCATGTCTTCCAATTGAGCGACTTCGGTGTCTTGTTGGTTATTTTGCTTTACACTCCCCAGATAACAATTTGCTCACACCTTGCCCGCATGGTATTTGCACGCGTGTGGACCGATCGGCATGATGTGAGGGCAAGAGTGCAGACATATGTGTCCTCATATGCGTCGCATATGCGCCGCACGCTTGCCGACACGTGCATGCCAGCGTCGTGCTAGCATTCACGTGTTTTGAGTTTTAATTATTGAAAACAAGATGTTAAAAATAACAGAAGTAACAGGAAACATTTTATGACGTTTTTAAGAAGAGACTCGTGTATTGAAAGTTGTTCTTTCACAACTGATGATGCAACAGGTGATTATTCCAAAAGCGACATACACAAAATTATTCCTGCTACCTCTTAAATAATGTATTAGCGAGAAATATATATTTATCTGAAAATATTTTTTTATTTCGAACAATTTAAATTATCAAAGGGATTTTATAGAACACTATACTTTTGTATCTTCCAGTTAATTACTTTCAATTGTTTTTCAAGTTGCATATTTTTAATCGTTCTACTACTGAGATTTAAGAACTTAAATCGCAGAAGTAGAACGATTAAAAATGTGCACTTGAAAAACTTGTTTTCGATCATTTTAAATCTGAATATAGTAAATATAGTAAAAAATAGTGAACCATTTTCCGAACCAAAACTCAAGCAAAAATGTTTATTTAATTTGAATAAAAATAATTATTCACTTTTACTTCGACTTTTTGTATGTAAAATAAACTTGGAAAATAACAAAAATTTAGAGCATGAAGCGAATTTGATCAGAGTTTTATTTTTACACAACTGCTATATTATGTTTTTAGTGATAATGCGCTTTTTGTGCCACACTCTTCACCGCACGCTATATGCTGACATTTTGCCCTAAGTACCTGACGAGCATGATAGACGCACGCTGTGCTGCATATTATGCAGACCGTGTGCGGGCACTATGCGGGATTACTTATTACCCTCAGAACGTGCTGTCACTGTGCTTGCATTGTTGCCGAGACATCGTGCTTGCACGCCATGGGCCCATGTGCGTCCGCATGCATTGTTATCTGGGTCAGTTCACGATAGAACCTTCTTTCATCTGCCTGAAAGGTTCGATTTTGTTGCCTTCTTGCACTACTTTTCTTGTACCGACGCAGTCTAGCAGTAAGAGCATCAAGTCTCTGCCGCTGGGAGTCTATAATCTCATCCAATATTGCTGGTGTCAATGTCTCGATGTACCGAGGGTGGATGTTTTTAATAACATGGTGTATCAGCTTTCTGGTTCGATTTCCTTTTTTATATTGAGTCAGTCGACCCAATTTGCACGTTACTTTGCTGACATCCATATCCAACCTGATCTTCCATGGTGGATCTCGCTCCTATCTTGGGGCAAAGACTGCATTTATAGGCCTAGTTCTGCGGCCCAACGTTCTAACGGTTGCCATAGCTGCACAGTATACAAGAGTTTGCACCTCTAACGCATTTTGTGTTGCGTTCAAATGCATAGGTAAAACCTTGCTCTTCAGGTGTTCTGTTAGTGCATGCAGATCAATTGTGATGTTCATCTTATGCAGTGAATGCCTTTGTGTCGGTTCTACATGTCTGAACTCTAGTAAAGCATGACCAAAATTCCTTTCAAGGTGCTGTAGTTTTTCTGGGACTTCGCTGTTTAGATCATCGTTTATAATGTCCGGATGTGGTTCTAGTCCATCCGGTACTTGATGTTCATTGTCCCTAGCACCTATGCCTTCAGCTGCAATCAAATCCTCGTTGTCCATGTCTTCCAATGGAAGTTCATCAATAGGAAGCTGCTGTTCCACTTCCATTTCGATGGCAGCTATTTCAACAGCCGAAATCAATTTGTTTACAGATATTGAGCGTTTTTGATCAGCTAGATTCTGCTCATTTATTCTTGTGGCTAGTTCTGAGTACTTAAGTAAGAAGAGACGATGATGTTCTCTCCTTACACTTTCTCCACTTTTCTTTGCCAAAAAATAAGAGCACATCACTTCTCTGTTCATATGGTATGTCCATTTTAATCGCCTCCTTGGTTGTCGAACCTCTGCTTCTGGCATTGGTTGTATTAGGCCATCTACCTCCGGAGGATGTGGTGGTGCTGGATCATCACCAGGTTGAGGAAGAACATCAATTGCCACTGCTTGTTCGTGTGACGCGGCTTCCTCTAACTGCTGTTCATTGCCGTTGTTTTTCCACTCCAAATCAACCTGCTGTTTAATCTCCATTGCTCGATCTTCTGAGATGAGTAGATTAGTCCTGATTTCCTTCACCTTAGCGATAAGATCTCTTAGTGCGACTTTCTCTATTTGAGGATACTTTGCGGCAAATTTCATTGTGGTATCCCACTTGATGCTCTCCCACGGTATTTCTGTTGAAGTGGTTGGCTGCAAATAGCTAACGCTAGCCAAAGCATCCTCAGCAGACACAGTTGATGTTTCACTGCTTACCGTATGTCGCAGATGTTCTTGCTGGCCAGCTGTTTGATTAGTGAGATCTGCCTGACCATCTCGCAGCTCACCATCACCACCGTCACGCATGGTGTGGGCCCCAGCGGTGGCTCCAGGGGCGCCCCGACGATCCTCGGGTAGCGACAAGCGTTTCAAAATTTTTAAAATACTCTCCATTATTATTTATGGGTTTTGGTGTTCCTCTTAGTCACTTTCCTCTTCGTTCTCTGCCTGTCTGGCATGGGAAACCCTTTCAGTAGCAATGCTACGGCCAACATATCCGTCAAATTCATGAGAGGAAAGCTCAAGCCCTACCGCGACGACAACGCGAGAACACCTTCGGCAGGGTTGTATGTTAAACTCGTATGTTAATGTAATGTTGTATGTAACTTGTATGTTATTATTATTAGTATTATTATTATTATACCGCTTATAAGCAGGGTACATAACAAATATTAAAAATTATACTTTTGGAAAAACGACAAAAAATGCCATAAAATGTTTAGGAACAAAATTGTTTTTTTCTTATAGGATGCACACTTTTTTTTTAAATTATAAAAGCAAGACAATGAAAATACATATACTTCAATACCAATGCATATTATGAATTGTAATAATATAAATTTATTGAGATGATAAATTTTTCAGGGTAGCTGCGAATGCAATTTAATGCAAAATAAACCTGGTAGAAAAAAATCTCTGCAAATTACTTCATAATATCCCTGCAATGGCTCTGCAAGTACTCTGCAAACGTCTCCTGCATTACTGATTAAATTGAAACACTTTAGCAAAAATGCAGAGAAACTCTGCATTACTCTCCGGCAGACAATTCTCTGCATTGTTCTGAATGTTCGTACTGGGTATCTGCAATTGTCTCTGATTTACAACTGCAATTGGAGAAAATTAAAAAAGATGCAGAGAACCTCTGCATTGTCCTGCGGGAATGAATTCTCTGCGTTTTTGTGCATTCCTCTCCCATTTTGCTAAAAATGTACGTGAAAGTCTACCTTGGTGAAAATCATCCTTGGTGATTAGAACTTTTTAATGTGGATAAAAATCATAATATAATTTTATGGCTATGCTATTTATTGTATTCTTCATCCTACCCGAAATAACTGAATTAATGGCCACTTAAAAAAATGTGAGTACTGTTCGTAAGTATTTAAAGAGATATTTGTTATTTTGACGGAAAATAAATTAAAAATATAACAAATATCTAGCTACAGGAAGCGGCAGATTTTAACCGTTTTTTTCACCAGCAATGCTTCTCGATGTCTTTCTTCTAATTTTTGTTGTCTGCTTCTTTCTGAAAGCAGTTCCTCTCGATTTTCTTCTAAGTCCTTTTTCTGCAAATCTCGGTAAGACCTAGTTTGCAGAGAAATTGTAGAAAGAAGCAGGGCTTCCCTGTATTTGACTGCAAATAATTCTCTCTACCTGGTACTTTTTACTGCAAATCTCTGTCACACATAATTTACAGATAAATTACAGAACGAAGCAGACTTTGTCTGCTTCTTTCTACTGAAAAAACCAGTTCTCGTCAGATCACTGAAGTTAAGCAGCGTTGGGCGCGGTTAGTACTTGGATGGGTGACCATTCGAGAAACTGCGTGCTGTTGGCATATCATGGGTGTGGTGAGCCCACACTTGTAGTTATTTATAACTACAAGAAAACTATCCACCTAGAAACACTACCCGAATCGGGTAGTGTCACGCCTACCCTGAAAGGGAAATGGCTTAATGGTATACTACTACTACTACAGAGAATTTGCAGAAGATAGACAGAGAAATGCCGAGATTCTCTGAATTTTGCTGCATATAATTTTTCTCTACATACTGATTTTCACGCAAATATCCTTGAGACCAAATTAGCAGAGAAATTATGGAGTTTTACAGATAAAAGAAGGAAGATTTATCTGCATTTATCTGCAAACGTGATTGCAGGAAGGCTGCGGAAAAAATACAGGAAGATTTTTCCACCAAGGAAGAGATAAATATTAAAGTAATCATGATAAATATAATGTATATTTTATATTGCAATATCTGTATAGACAATCCCAGCCCGAGGTACATAAATAGAATTAATATACATTTCATATAAAAGTGTTGAACATAATGGAGGAAAGTTCACATTTTGGACAAAATCGAGTGCGAAGCACGAGATACGTGATGAGAATGTGTTCGTTAAAGCCGCAGGAGCTTTAACAAAAGATAATTAACAATCAACAAATTACAGTAGTCGATATGTTGACCTTTCATTTTCGAAGGTCTGTGCACAAATGTGGGGGAAATACAATGACCGAGCGCGTAGCGTGAGGCAAATACATTATCGAGCGCGAAGCACGAGAACCAACTGTCGCGCGCTCTAGGCGCGCTCAAACTTGTTGTTCTTATTGTACTTCTACGCTAAAGAAGTTCACACATGCTCAGAAATACGTGTAAACCACTAGTTATGAAGATATTCTCAATAAATACAAAAATCAAAAATTTAAAAATTCGCTGTATATGCAGTTTTTATTCCTGGGCTTTGGCGATTTTTTCCTAGTATATTTTGGTCACTGGAAAATAGAGGTGAATTAAATAGAAATTATCTTTGAAAGTCGATCACTACTTTCAGTTTTCTTTTCGAAATATTATCTTTAATTCAACGCATTTTAAATTTATTGCTTTCAGCTGTGTTTAAATTGAAGTGCACAAATGTTTTTGGTTTAAAATAAAAATTTCTCAAAATATTTTACTTATTTTTTACAATGATAATTTTTAACCTTTTAAATAGAAAAATTGCAGGTACAAACATGAAAAAGTAGACAAATTTCAAATGTGTAGCGTTTGTATTATGAATTAACCCGAGTAAAAATCAGAAGTATGGGAGTGATCAATCATTGACTTTCCAAAGTATATAAAATGTATGGTAAATGACACGATCCCATACTTCAAGTATATTGAAATAGTATAGATAAAGTATATATAAAGTAAAGCTGAAGTATGGTTAATGTATAGCTAAAGTATAGCTGAAGTATAGCTGAAGTATGGGATATACTTCATATATACTTAAGTATAGCTGAAGTACAGATTATACTTCATTTATACTTAAGTATGGCAAAAGTATCGGACATAGAATTGCACTCATTTGTTCTTCAAGATACCCTAGCAACGTGATAAAACATAATGAATCATAAATGACAGCTCGTCCAAAAATGTAAAAAGTTCGCGATTCAAGTGATTTCGTGAGGCAAATATGTTTTGAATATTATTCGTGAGGATATACAATATGCAATGGATATACAATGGACTACTTATATGACTCTTATGTCATATATATATATATATTGGTAAGAGATCCAGAATCTTTGATTCCTAAATATAATATTGGTAGCATAAAAAGGTTTGATAAAATTGTTACTTAGGTGAAAAGTTTAGTGTTAAATTTCATAAAGTTAAATAATTCATGTCACAATTAACATTTTACTTATTTGCATTTCACTTATTTTAGAATTTAAAAACAATATTCTTTGACCTTGTGAAAATCATGCTTCTGGATCTCTATTTTCATGTATTTCAGATAACTGATTATCTCCCATCAGCAATGATACGGCTATACCTACTATAGCCATACTTTTCCTATCCTTTAGACATAATCTACATACTTGAGCTATACTTAAAATATATACTTCAGCCATACTTTGACTGAACATTAGCTATACTTGATCTATATTTCAGTTATACTGCAGCTATACTTCTCAGATATACTTTCAAAATAGTTCCCCTATACTTCAACTATACATTGTTATACTTTAGCTATATTTGAGCTATACATCCACTATACTTCATTCAAACATACATGAAGTATGGGATCGTCTCAAATGCCATACTTTTACTATACTATATGAGAGATCACTCCCATACGATTTCACAGATGTTTTCCTAGATCAATCCCATACCAAAATTTTTTTACCCGGGAAACCATTTAAATCTCTGAGCTTTTTTAAAACTTTTTTTTCACTGTTCTTAACACTTTTTTGTATATCTGAAACGACTTTCTTGCATTCTATAATAGAGGAGTCAACTAAGGTTTATACCTGTCAACCCGGGGCCTTTCCACCGATTTTTAAGAAATCTTTTGCATTGTGTTGTTAAATATGTCTATTAAAAACAAAATCTTGTTCGGTAATTTGAAAATCCTTAAGTCCTAGAGCAACAAAAACACTGTTCAAAAAAGTCGACAATTTTTTTTGTTCGAAAGTTCCACATAAAAACTTCCAGAAAGGTTTAAAAAGACGCCTGTGAAAAACAGAATTCTTAATAATAATATTTAGAGGTCGCTCGTCGCGAATTCCTATTTCCCATTTAAATAGCATGTGAATTTTTTTTTTTTAATTTGGAGTCTTGTAACTCTTGAACGGCTTAATGAATTGCTAAGACCATAACATATTCATGTAGGGAATTTGACGCTCTACAAAAAAGGTTTCTTATGATATTTTCATAAATGTATTCCTTCAAAAGTTATTTAAGGTTAAAGTTGAACACATAATAAATTCATCGTTTTTTTTCTGAATTTTTGGCAAAAATTTGAAATTTATCACTAATTATCGTAATCGTTTTTTCGGAAATTTTATAGTTTAAAATTTTCTTTAAGAAAACAATGATGTAACTCAAATCATCACATTATCAAGTTTAACATTGTTTGAAAATTTGTCTTTTATTGTTCTACTTTTAATGACAAATAACTTTTAAATCATCAAAATTTGAAATTTTCTACTCGTCACCTAAAAAAATGCGATTGCGTTAAGATAAATTTCAGGAAAAATTAACAACAGCCTATCGGAATTATAGTGTTCTGTTTTACCGGTGAAACATAGATGAAGCACATGATCCAACAAAGTATGGCCCCGCCACTTCGATGCTCTCAAATACGTTCGACTTCGCGTTTCCCGAGTACCCCCACTATAATCGCTGCACCGGCGCAAACGGAACGCGAAGCCAACTGCCATTGAAATTGAAAGTTGTGTTTGCCGTCTAGGACGGTAGATCATTTTGAGTTTCCCTAGGGATTTAATATCCAGTACTATAGTCATTTACAACTTTAAATTATATTAATTTATTAAATTCATTTGATAATTTATTTAATAATTTAATGTATTAGAGTATACTATACTATAATAAGAACACATGTGCTAATTTTAATGTTTCGTACGAAGTTTCCTGTATATAATTATAAAGAATACATACATTATTTATGCTTTATAATAATAAAGATTAACTCCTTGGCATTACCTTCAATGAATGATTTCAAATCAATTTTTAGTGAGGAAACGTAGCAAAAAAAGACAATATACATATACTGAGCTCTTCGATTTAAAAATTGTTAAACGATTTTTTTTTGCAAAGAAAATTATAAACTATAAAATTTGAAAAAAAATATTACGATAGTTAGTGATAAATTTCAAAAATTTTCCAAAAATTAAGAAAAAAAAGATAAATTTATTATGTGTTCAACTTTAACCTTAAATAAATTTTGAAGTTGTGAATTCATGAAAAAATCATAAAAGACCTTTGTTGTAGAGAGTCGAATTCCCTACAAGAAAATCCTATGGGCTTAGCAATTCATTAAGCCGTTCAAGAGTTACAAAGTTCTAAATTGAAAAAAAAATTTCACATGTTAAATGGGAAATAGAAATTCGCGATGAGCGACCTCTAAATATTGATATTAAGAGCTCTGATTTTCACAGGCGTCTTTTTACACCTTTCTGCAAGTTTTTATGTCGGGGTTTTGAAAAAAAATAGTCGATTCTTTTGAAACAGCTAATATATATATTGGGTCTGCTGATTATGAATTTGAGGCAACAAAAATCAAAATGGCGGACCAACAATTTTTAACATTTATAAACTTTTAAAAAAAATAACAATAAATGATTAATATTTGGCATGCATATTCCTTAGGGCATGCGAGGTTAATAAAAAATAATTTTGATTCATGGTAAAGGGTAAAAACAACCTTAAATCGTCGAAAACACCCCCAAAAAGTGGTTTTTGAGGATTATTTTATTATTATTTATTTATTATTATTTTATAATTATTATTTTTTACGGCCATGCCACGCTGAAAAAACCAGTTCTCGTCAGATCACTGAAGTTAAGCAGCGCTGGGCGCGGTTAGTACTTGGATGGGTGACCATTCGAGAATACTGTGTGCTGTTGGCATATTATGGGCGTGGTGAGCCCAAACTTCTAGTTATTTATAACTACAAGAAAACTATCCACCTAGAAACAATACCCGAATCGGGTTGTGTCACGCCTACCCTGAAAGGGAAATGGCTTAATGGTATACATTTTGAAAAGGCTTCATCGGTCATATTTTCCGAGATATTCACCCTGGGAGTAGGGGGTGAGTTGTGCCGCGCGGGTCGCACGCTTATTTCGTAGCTCATCCCAGATAACAATGCGTGCGACGCACGTCACCCGCATTTCGTGATTCTCATGCAATGCGTGCGAGAACGCGTGCATCTCGCCAGCAATATATGATTGTCACTTAGCTGCGAGCGTTATGAGTCGCATTTCGCTAGCACGGAACATGGGCACATGCTGCGAGCTTTATGAGTCGCATTTCGTTATCATGAAGATGCGTGAAAATTAACTTATATTTAAAAAATTTCTTAATCAATTGAATTTATTTTTCAACTTGTTTTTAAATTACATACATTGGTATAAATTAAAAATTTTCAATAATTCTAATCGCAAATAATTTTCCAGTGAAATTTATTTTTTTGTTGCACTTTTAATTTGTAATATTTATGTAGAATGATCGAATAATATTAAAAATGATATGCATTTAAAAATTTAATTTATGTTCACATAAATTTTAATTTCCGACCGTTCGTCAGGTTCGTTTTCCTTCTACACGACAAAAATTAATAGGCTTGTGGTAAGTACAATCGAAAAAAATAGTAAATATAAACCTATACCCAGTAAGTATAAAACCTAACCTATATTTTTTATGGTGAAGCAAAATAACTTACTATACGTTAAACTGTTTCTAAACCTATTAATTAATTCGCTTTGATTTTTAGATCAATTTTTAATCATAAAAAATTTTATGAATTTTCAAACCTAAAACAATATACTCTTTCTAATGATAGAAAAATCTCTAGTAACTGATTGGGAAAAATGCAAACTCGAAGTCCAATTCAAAATTTATTTGACTAAATGTCTCAAATTGAAATATAAAAATATTAATATTACATAATTTATTATTTCTAGAGCATAACTAATCACGACGTGCGAGCGATATGCGTCGCACGCGTGACCCGCACGATATACGAGCGATATGCGTCTCAATTGATGACACATATGTCTGCCTTGGTGAGTGCATCTCGTGCGTGTTGATCGGCACGACGTGCGTGCTTAATGCGTCGCATATTACTCGCATTTTGTTATCTGGGATATCTCGAAAGGGGGTCGTTTCTGGATAAAAGTGCACGTTACTGAAATCATGAACAATTTTCCGCTCTATAACTTAAAGTCAATGCATTTTTATCAAAAAACTATCTCCTTTGGAGATATGAACTAAGACAGGAGCGTGAGAACCGCGCTGTCAATCTCAGCCCCTACTCCCAGGGTGGATATCTCGGAAAGTATGGCCGACAAAGGAAAAGTGAATAACATAGTTTTTTATGTATATTCTATGTACAAGTTGCGTGCAAGATTCCCTTTTTGCGCGATACACCCTTTCCGAAATAATCATGAAAAACCATTTCGGGCGGGGTGCTTCATTCAGAAGAAAGCACTTAAAAATGTCATAATTAATTGAAATTGTTATATAATTGAGTAGGTAATGATATTGAATTGAAATGAATAAATAATTATACAAAAATTGAACAAAGTAAATTAAATATGGCTGACCAAAAACCGAAAGATATGGTACGTTACTGGAAGCAGAATTTACAACCGCAGTACTGTGAACCTGAAAACACTGATCTTAAGTGAATACGAATACAGTAAAAGTGCTTACAATATACTTACAAACTCAGGTTAACGACCTTGTCCTGCCAAAAATTCCATTCCATGTACGAAAACGTTTTTGAAGAGGATGGATAGTTTCCATACTCATAGGCTTTGCGGCGCCGCTTGCGCGACTGTCCGTGATAAGATTCGGAAACAATTTATTGAACACTTATCTTAACATAAGAATGTACACTTTTTTTAAAAATGTTTTCCTCATTTCTTTGATTGCCCATTATACACAAAAAAAGTAAAATTTACCGCCTTCCTCTTGTTGTATTGTATTCTAAGTTTTCTATTGTGAAAAGCGGAAGCACCTGCAGTGAGCATTTATCTAAAAACCAAAATGTAGACTTAAGCAGACTGTTTTTTAGACTCGTACCAGTTAAAGAGTCGAATTTTATGGGGGCCATAAATTAGACCTCGTAGCATTGATAACTTCAGACTATTCTCTAGCGTAAAAGCCCTGTAAAATCAGAACAACTGTTTTTCTGAGGACCAGAAAAACCTACAAAATTTTCCATGAAAAGTATGACCACCCAGTGCTCCCAACGCGGGCACCTTGCACTACTGCGCATGCGATGCAAAAAACGCTTCATTGGCTGCCGTCCGCGCGCTTCTTTGAAATGTTAAAAAATACAATTTTTTATATTTATTATTAATAATCAAAAATAATTTTTTCAACATGTGCAAGTGGTACGTGGATGGTTTTTAATATATTCTGAGCATAAGGTTTCAAAAAATAGAAAAAAGAATACATTATATAACATGATATTTTTTATTTTCGAAATATTCATTTTATTTTTTAACCTAATGCTCAGAATATATTAAAACCCATCCAAGTAATACTTGAACATGTTAAAATATAATTATTTCTAATTATTAATAATAAATTTTAAAAATGATATTTTTTAACATTTCAAACAAGCGCGCGAACGGCAGCCAACGAAGCATCTTATGCATCGCATGCGCAGTAGTGCAAGGTGCCCGCGTTGGGAGCACTGTGACCACCTCGCAAAGGGAGTCGGTGAACGAATTTCAAAGAGTCGGCAGGTAGCCTTTACTCAGAGATAGTGTAGTAAGTCAGGTACTGGTGACTCACTGTCCTACGAATTTACAGCTCTGTAGCCGGTGCCTGAGATGCAATGGACAAGTTTCCAAAATTATGGGGGCGGTGCGATACAATCTATGCATGTGGAGGGGTGAATATCGACTGCTTTTAAATAGTCACCCTCTAGTCATCTTCTCTCAGTTTCTGTCTAAACGTCTTGAACGTCAGAATTTTTTCTTGTTTCCAAAATCGTTAACAGTGAAAATGGTTTTCGTAGAAGATTTGATCCGTGCGCTTATTGAAATTAGTGGTCGTTTGACGGACGACGAGTGCATTTTCCATTTGCGCAATATTTTGTATATGTGCAATACGGATGAAATATTCCGTATATCTCGTATGTTAGCCTCGGGTAGTGCTTTGAGGTTAGCATATGACATATATATGCAGCGAAGTGGTCATTTGTGTGACCTCATATTACAAAATGTAAGTAAGTGCTTTTCACTTTATGTAGTGCAAGTGTGTGTGATGTGGATTTATAATAATTTATTTTTGAAATTCTAGTGGCTAGAGATGTTCATACCGAGGGTTCTCTTCAACCCCAAATCCTCGACCACTTTCCTGCCAATATTATCGATTATTCACCTGGATTCGGTGATGATACGCAATCCGATGATGATGATGATAACAGTGAAGAACATATCGAGGTCGTGGAAGAGGGACCTGTGGAAGCACTCATAGAACCAGTCGAAGATACTGAGGAGAATGACGAACAGAAGGAAGAGGAGGATGAGGAGGAAGCAGAAGAAATAACGTACGAGGAGGATGATTATGACTACGATGAGGAGTATGAGAACGAGGACGAAAATGATGGAGGCAGAACGGTTCCAGAAGGTGAAGTCCATGAAAGCGTCTGGGATGATGGTCCATCCATTTATGGTGGAGACTACTCCAACTTTCCAAACAGAAGTTCCGGTAAGCTTTTTCTTACACAATTTTTATCTATTTTAAATTGAAAAAAACTTATTTTCTTCCAATATTCAAAATTATCAGCTTCAATGAACTCTTTTTCAAATCATTGAACAAATTTAAAATCTATTGAAATTTTTCGAAATCTTTTGGAACTTTTTGAAACATATACATTTTTTGAAATAATAAATAATCTTAATGGAATCATTGAAATATTTTGAAATCTTTTTGATTTTTTCCACCTTGAAAAATGTTAGTGAAATCTTTAAAATATTTAAAACAATCTTTATCGAAATCTTTTAAACCTGTGAAATATTTGAAAATCTTCCAAAACATCGAAATCTTTTCAAATCTTAAAAATATTCTTGAAATCTTGAAAATCTTTATAAAATCATTGAAATGTTTTAAATATTTGAAACCTTTGAAATCTTTTTGAAAAATATTTATTTCCTTTCAATGTTGAAAATTATTTGCCTAAATGAAGTCTTAATGAAATAATTGAATAAATATGAAATACTTAAGATTTTTTTTCGAAATTTTGGAAGATTTCTGGAATGGTTTAAGAATTTTTTCAAATAATAGAAAACCTCTATGAAATTATTGAAACATTTCGAAATCTTAGTGATTTTTTTCTATCTTGAAAAATCTTATGGAATCTTTGAAATATTAAAAAAAAATCATCATCGAAATATTAAAAATTTTTTGAAATTTGTTAAATGTCTGAGAAATCTTGAAAACTTTTAGAAATATCAGAAACTCATTGAAATCTGTCAAACCACCAAAATCATTTAAAATATTTTTGAAATCTTCAAAATCTTTATAAAACCAATGAAATATTTTGAAATCTTTGTGATTGTTTTGTAAATCTTGAAAAATCTTTAAAATATCTTAAAATCTATGAAACCTTCGAAATATTTATTCTCTTTCAATGTTTGAAATTACCTGGTTAAATGAAGTGATTGTGATGTGATTGAAGAAATTTGAAATTTTTGCGATTTTTTTGAAAGATTACACATTTTTTTTTAAGTATTAAAAGTCTTTATGAAATCATTGAAATATGTTGAAATCTTTCTAATTTGTTTTATCTTGAAAAATCCGTGCCGTATTTTTTCAATATTAAAAAAAAATATAGAAATCTTTGAAATGTATGAAACCTCTGCAAAAGATTTCAGACATCTGAAAATCTTTGAAATCTTCAAAGCCATCGAAGTCTTTAAAAATCTTGAAAATACTTGTAAAATCTTCAAAATATTCGTAAAATTATTGAGATATTTTGAATTTTTTTTCTAAATCTTGAGAAATATTTGATAATCTGTGAAACCTTTGAAATCTTTTGAAATTTTAGTAAATTCACCAAAATCAATAAAATTTTCTACGAGATTATCGAAATATTTTTTTCAACACATTTTTTATTTTATTCAGGTTACAAAATTGATTTTACTAAATAATATTTATATTTTACAGAAAACGATAACCTAATGGTTCTGGCTGATGTTGCCGCTATCGAAAGGTTACGTCATCCCGACACAGAGGATGAGAGGAGTGAAGAAGTCGTTATGCACCAACTTGGAGGTGGCGCTGCAGCTAGTGAGCAATGTGACCAGCAGCAGCAGAACCAGCCAGAAAACAAACAACAGCAACAAGAACAACAGCAGCAGCAAACACCAGGTGAGGGGGAGAATTTTTTCCGAATAGGGTATGAGCGATCTCGGTATTACCCAAAATTTAACTTGAACGGGATCGAGATCAAGGTAAATTTTAACGAACCAAAAAATAATCGAGCTGGTGAGGTCGTCGCGTATTGTGAAGAAGCTGTTAGGGCAATATACAGTTATTTAATGAGTGAAGTCGAAAATAGTGACAGGGTCGGTATTAAATTTAATTCTGATTTTTTTTTAAAAGGGGGTGGGGGTTTATCGTTTAGACCCGCGCATGAGCATAAATTTGATGAGTTTTGGAGAGTTTTATTTAGCGTGATTCAAAGCAATGAAGACTTTATAATAGACCAATCATTCATTATTAATTTCGATTGGGTTAGGGATGAGAGGGGTGCCGGTCGGAAAAACGTTCCTCTATCACATGCTGATATTAGCAAGCGTTCACTCTTAACATGTGTTAAGAAGGACAACCTGTGCCTACCTCGCTCTATTGTAGTCGCACGTATCCATGCAGAACGTGGGACAATTCGTTTCGGTGCGATAGCCCGTCGACATGAGCAGGTTCGAATAAATAACAGTAGTCTACAGACAACGTTAGCTAATGAACTCGTGCGCGATGTAGGAATAGCAATTCCTGAAAATGGTTGCGGGATCGACGAAATCTATAAATTTCAATTGCATCTTGTCCCAGGCAGGATTGCAATTATTTTTTATGAATTTTGTACCTTTGGAAAGGGCGTTAAATCACCCCTTTACAATGGGACTGATCTCGTTACCGTAACAGGTGAAACGGTGTTGTATAATTTAAGTATCATGCTCGATGATAAACATTTTTACCCCATTTTCAATTTAACGGCAGCGGCAAGTAGCCAAGGATTTTGCATCCCATGCAATAAGAGCTATCTGAACACTGCTGGGCATAGATGCTCAAACATATGTGCTGCTTGCCGGTCCACAACCCCATGTCAGACTACTGCAGAAAATCCGAATGTTATAAATATTAGGTGTAATGATTGTAATAGGTCTTTTCACGGGCAGACATGTTTCACCAATCATATTAGGGCAAAATCTTTCTCCGCAAAAAGGTCCGTTTGCAATGCTTTACGCATTTGCACGGATTGCACACGTTTTAATAATTCGTGGGCGGAAAGAAATCATGAATCATGAATCATGAATCATGAAACTTATAAGTTATGTTTTTTATGACTTTGAAACACAACAGTGTGAAAAGCTACCTGGTGACCCTGATAAAAATGTTCACAAGCCAAACCTCTGTGTGGCACAGAGAGTTTGCACCAGTTGTATAGGCCTTGAAAATATGAAAGAAATTTGCCAGCATTGTGGCTTTCGAGAACATATTTTCGAGGGCAAAAATGCAGTTGACCAGTTTGTCGAACTAGTCACCAGGCAACAAAATAAATTTAGCGAAATCATTTGCATGGCACATAATGCAAAAGCATTTGATTCGCAATTCATTTTGAAATATTTGGTTGAGAGAAAAGGTAGCCGAATCAAGCCTGACATTATAACAAACGGTAGGAGTATTATATCAATGAAACTAGGTCGGGTAAAATTTATAGATAGTTTAAACTATCTACATATGCCCTTAAGCAAACTCCCGAGAGCGTTCGGGTTTGACGGAGTTAAAAAGGGCACTTTCCCCCACCTCTTCAATACACCTGACCACATCGACTACAAGGGTCCTCTACCGTCTTCGGAATTTTACTCTTCAGACACTATGTCTGTAGAGGGGAGAAAAGAGTTTTTTGATTGGTACGAAACTCTCAAAAAAGACCCTGAGTACGTATTCGATTTTCACACAGAACTGATCGAATACTGTATTAACGATGTGGCGATCCTACGTGCTGCATGCATTGCATTCAGAGATATTTTTCTCAAATGTGCTAATGTATGCCCCTTTTCGGAAAGCGTCACGATAGCCTCGGCATGTTCACGTGTGTTTCGGAAAAACTTTCTGAAACCAGATACTATAGGTATTGTACCTCCTGATGGCTACCGACGAGCCAACAACCAGTCAAACATGCCATCGAGTGGCTATTGTGGTGCGAGAAAGAGTTAGGCAAGGAGATTATGCATGCAGCCAGATCCCGTGAATATCGTACACCCGAGGGAATCCTGGTTGATGGTTATTACGAAGACCAGGGAAATAAGTATATTCTACAGTTTCACGGTTGTTTCTGGCATGGGTGTACCGATTGTAGAAAAATCAACCGCGACACGCGTCTAAATAACGGGGATTCGTTAGATGAACGTTTTGAACGTACCCGTGCTCAAAGCGAAAAGCTGCGAAAAGCCGGTTACATTCTCACAGAAATGTGGGAATGTAAATTTAAAGCAATAAAACAAAATTCCCCGGATATGATAAATTTTCTGAAAAATCATCCGTTATTATTAAATAACGCATTAAATCCTAGAGATGCATTTTATGGTGGTCGTACGGGAAATACAACATGTTTTTACGAGATTAAGGATGGAGAGACAATACATTATATAGATATTTGTTCCCTCTATCCTTTCATCTCGAAATATGGAAAATTTCCCGTGGGCCACCCTAACGTACTCGTGGGTGATGCGTGTAAAGCTATAACTGGTGATGGTTTTGAAAATTTGAACAGTTTGGAAAGACTCATAAAATGCCGTGTTTTACCCCCTCAAAATCTCTATCACCCAGTACTCCCAGTTAAAGTACATAACAAACTCATGTTCCCACTCTGCAATGCTTGTTGTGTGAATCTCCAACAGGAAGACTGTCAACATGAGCCTGCTATGCGAGAAATTGAGGATGTGTGGGTGTCAGATGAGTTGAAAAAAGCGGTGAAAATGGGCTATGAGATAAAATTTATATATTAAATATGGCAATACCAAGTCGTTCAGTACGATCCCAAAACACGGGAAGGTGGTTAATTTGCTGCTTATATAAATAGATTTTTAAAAATAAAACAAGAGTCTTCAGGTTGGCCAATCGAGTGTAATGTCGAGGATAGTAAAATAGCGTATCTGAATCAACACTCGACAATCGAGGGTGTCGATTTATATCGCGAAAAAATTACTAAAAATCCTGGTCTTCGCTCAGTGGCTAAACTGCGTTTAAATTCATTTTGGGGAAAATTTGGACAACGGGAAAATTTAATGAAATCCTGCTATATAGAATCATTAAAAGACCTTTCGATGCTTTTCGTTAATCCTGAAATAGAGGTCTTTGACTTAACTCCTGTCAATGACGATATGCTTTGTGTGTCGTTTAAATACCTGACCGAGGCTTGTAAACCCTCATCAAATACAAATGTAGTGATTGCCGCCTACACTACAGCCCAAGCTCGTCTAGTGTTGTACGACTACCTGTCTCGACTGGGACGTCGAGTACTGTACTATGACACTGTCTCGTGCATTTATGTACGTCGAGACGAGCCTGGTGAGTATAATCCTCCTCTTGGTCGTCTCTTGGGTCAAATGACTGACGAGCTTGAGGGTGAATATGGTGAGGGGAGCTACATAAAGACCTTTGTTTCCGGAGGTCCCAAGTTTTATGCATATCAAGTGCTTTCAAAAAATGGGAAAATTCACATGAAATTTAAGGTAAAGGGGATTAATTTGAACTATAAAAACTCAAAACTCATCAACTTCAATACAATTCGGGAAATGATTGTAGATAGAGCAGTCGATTCGATCAAATTGAATTTCAGAGCTATTAGGCGCACCGCATTTCACGATGTCCTCACAGTTACTGAAACTAAAACCGTTAAACCCGTTTGCAATAAAAGGCGTTTTCTAGAAAACTATGACTCGATCCCACAATTACAAGGGTCCGATATAGCCCTAAAAAATACTCTGGTTTTCTTTCTCTTTCTCACGAGGACATGTATGCATGTTTTGAATGATTGAAAATAGGTTAGTAGAGTTTTCGTAATATGTACGTATATTTTCGCGTGTGCTTGTGTCTATCTGTGTGTCTGTGTGAGTCAATGAAAAAATAATCTCATCTCGTTTTTTGTTTGTTTTTCATTACAGATGGCTCAATACTAGCCAGAACAACGACCGAAATATGGCAAGGGAAGGAAGTAGAGGTCATAAATATGAATATTTCCATTCCGAGAAACGTTAACATCATCTTTAGTGAGTATCAATATTTTTGTCATGTTTCAAAAAGAATAAGCACTGTTCGAACAAATATTTAATACTTTTCTTATTTATTTTTCCAAGTCACGAAGAATATGATGGAGACGACATCGTTTTCGAGATCGTCAGACCACCAATCGACGACGATGATGATGATGACAATACTCTGGAACCGGGTGAGATACCCAGAAACCAGAGATTCGTACGGATCTCCGAGGAAGCTCTGCGTAAACTCAACGAGGCGAGAGAGGAAGCTGCCGTCAATGCCTCTTTAAGGAAACGCACGAATTCACGATCATCATCATCGCCAGTCGTGATAGATCTCATGGATGAGGTCGATGCTAATGATGATGATGATGATGACGACATCGTCATAATAGACGAAGAAGAATCAGATGAACCGCCGAGCAAGAAGAGGAGGAGTTAATTGTAAAAAAAATTATCTTTTTCAAAACATTAAAAAAATTAATATTGATTTAAATTTTTGTAAAATTCAATAAATAAGTTATGTATATAACTGTAAAAAAATATTATAGTTTTATGAATAGATTTAAGCATACATTTCTTTTTTTCTTTTTAACCGTACTTTTGTATGTAAACACATTTATTGGTTTTATTTAAAACAAAAATTTGAATAAAAAAAAGTTTCAAACGGATTCCCTTATGTAATTTAATATCCCACAATTACAAAATTATATAGTTTTCACACCACAGATCCCAGAGTCAACACCAAGTTGATTACAACATCTTTTTGAAAATTTTTTAAACTGTGAACCGTGATGGGGATAGGGGGCGGCGGCGGGTTGGCGACCATGTCTCGTAATAAGTTCGTATGAGACATGGGCAGGCGCGGCGTCAAGGGTATTAGCTCATTTCCTGGACGCCAGAGACGCTCGGAGGTGTAAGCTAGTACTGCGAGAACTGAACTAATATTACAGTGGTAACAGCTGATTAATGCGGCCGCGGCAACCAGGCTTATTAGCTTATTGGCCTGGTTGCGTTGCGCACTATAATTTTGTAGCTAGATTCGTTTTCCAGTTTTTTGCAATATTAGTTAGACTGACTGTACGCATGTGTGTGTGGGAGGCTGGTAAAATGTATAAAAGAATGTGATCCTTAGATGTATGGTTTTATTTGTAAAATGAATCCAAGATGGAAGCATCCTTTCACATCGATGATTTGCGGTCCTACAGGATGTGGCAAGACATTCTTTGTAAAAAAATTTATTCGTCACATTGGACAAATGTATGATGCATTTTTCCAACGAATAATTTTCTATTATTCCGAATGGCAACCATCTTATGTTGAATATGGAAAAAATATTGAATTTCGTGAAGGCCTGCCTCAATCATCGGATCATTACAATGATAATCGGATGAAATTAATCATTATTGACGATTTGATGCGCGAATCTTCAAATAAGACAATAGTCGATCTTTTTACCAAGGGTAGCCAGCATAAAAACTTGAGTGTAATTTTTATTTTGCAGAATTTGTTTCATCAGGGCCACGGTCAACGTGATATATCGTTAAACGCAAATTATATTGTTGTTTTTAAAAATCCCCGTGATCGTGCACAAATTCAACATATGGCACGACAAGTATTCCCTGAAAATCCACGATTTGTCCAAGAAGCCTACCACGATGCCACTTCGCAGCCACATGGCTATCTTCTCTTTGATTTAACCCCTTTTGATAAAACCCATTATCGGTTCACTTCTTTCAAATCTTTTCTCATCAAGATCCTCGTAAACAACCACATGGAACATGCGCGAAAAATGGTACTCGTGCCTAGTGATCGCCTGTCACAACTCCAACAACATACCTCAATCGATCAACATTTTCCACAACAACAACAGCAAAATGATGTACAAAATATAAATTTTTCCCTACCAACCACCCAAACTCCTGGTAATGCTCTTAGTAGGTTGGATATGGAAATGAGTCAAATCTTAAACTCACAGTCGGTGAAAGATGATCGTGAAGAATGGAAAATGTACCAACAAGTTCTGCAAAAATTTATTTTCTTCACTGAGGAATCGCGAAAATCAACGCCAACAAACAAACAAGTACCCGGTGATAAGATAAATAGTACGGAGGAGGAGGAAGCGAATTATATGGTGAATGATACAACCGTTAATACTGGGGATATTGTTTCGTCGATTCCAAAAACATACAAAAATAAGGCAGAATTATTACTAGAATAGTAACAAAAATCGGATGTAAAAGATAGAATATATTGGGGTAGAAAAGGTACAGTCTTCATCGATGGACGTCGGCTGGAAAATTCAAGCATTATTGATCTTATAAATGCGGTATTACGACATAGAAAAAGAGTTGTCGTTCCTGGAAGGCTGCAGTTTGCTAATTTCCTTCGCGAAATATCCATGCCACGAGAGCTTGTGGCAAATAGTCAATATTGGAAAAGTACACGGCTTTTGAACATTTCACCAAATAAAACGTCAACTCCACTTAAACGAAACAATACAAATAATAAATCACAAAGCGAATTTCTAAATCTTTATAGATCTGCGCTTTCAGCCGAGAACGAAGACGACGACGACGGTGAACAGTGGGGAGGAAACTGTGCTGGTAACACTACATTACAAAATAATAAATCGCCTGGAAAGAAATCTTGGATATCTTTTCGTCTACAAAAATGAAAATATTGGAGGATTTACACTATGATCCACAATATCAGGCGTCATACGGAGGCCTCCAAAAACTTGTATGCGCTACAAAAAACAAGTTATCGCGTAAAGAGCTTTTAAATTGGTTAAAAAGTCAAGAAAAACGCCAGTCAGAAAACGTTTCAGAAGAGCACACTATAACATTGATAATGTGGATGATTTGTGGGAGGCAGATTTGGTGGACTTACAGTCTTTAAAAAAATACAATGATAATTATTCATACATTTTAGTCGTAATCGATGTGTTTAGCTAGCATGCTTGGGTCGAACCGCTTGAAAATAAGTCTAAAACAGAGTTAAAAAATGTATTTACTCGTATTCTGGAGAAGGGTAATAATCGTATACCGATTTGCCTGCAAACTGACAAAGGAAAAGAATTTGTCGGCGTGAGCTTTCAGAAATTTCTTCAAGATCATGAAATAAAGTTTAGAGTTGCACGCGATCCTACTGTCAAAGCCGCAGTTGTCGAGCGTTTCAATCGCACTCTCAAAGAGCGTATGTGGCTATACTTTACTCACCGAAACACTCACAGATATATTGATATCCTTCAATTACTTGTAACAGCATACAATAATACACGTCATTCTAGTATTGGTATGCCGCCATCTGATGTTACCCTAGAGAATGCATCCATTGCACGAAAAAATTTACAACGACGTTATTTCAACAACGATAAAAAGAAAAACCCTAAATATAAGGTTGGTGCTGTTGTACGCATCAGTCGTGCGCGTGGCACCTTCGAGAAAGGATATGAATAGGGATGGAGTGAGGAATTGTTTGTTATTAAACGGGTTATAACGTGGAAAACATATTCGCCTGTTGTGTACGAGTTGGAAGATTTGGCTGGTGAAGTCATTGATGGACTTTTTTATGAACAAGAATTAGCAGATGTCAAAAATAAAAATGATACCTGCTTCTGAAATAAAACGTCTGAAATGAATGAAGATCAGTTTTATCTCATTCCACCTAGTTATAGTAGTATGAAATATTATACGAACAATACAATCACGCATTTCACAACACTATTGCCTCAAGAAATTCGTTTACAAGGGCGTTGGGCAGTTGCTCTTACAGAGATTCAATTTCCACGCTCATTTCTTCATGTACGACCCTGGGAAAGTGTATTAGAAAATCGGCTTGTTCTCATGTTCAATGACGATCCAGATCCAGAATTTCCCGAGCAAAAGTATGATTTCTTTGATAAACAAAGTGATGATCAGCTGAATGGTAAAGATATTGTGGAAATATTTAAATTACCGAGAATATATCATCTTCAAAGTGGGTTACCTAAAAATTGTTATAAAACAGAGACAAAAAAACAAAAAATTCTCACTGGTGCGTGGTTAAAACAATAGTAGCATTTTTTTCGTGAGGTGTCTATGAGTCTGTGAATGACTTAGTGCGAGCAATTAATAGTACACCAGAAGTCAGCGAACACGTCCGTTTAAAACATGACCAGCTGAACAATAAGTACGTAACAGTGGAAAAAATTTGTAACGATGCCTGTCAACGAGTTGGTAGCCATTTTCTTGCTTTTCAGGCTTTGCACCTGAAACGCTGTTACCGACAGATTCTTACATGGCTTGTCAAGCAGCGATTCTCACAAATAGACTACCAGAAAAACTCTTGGTCTATTGCGATATTTGTGAACCACGCATCGTTGGAGATGTAAAATCACCACTTTTGAGAGTTGTATCTGTTGATTCGAAAAAATATACATTTGGCTCCACACAGGTGTCGGCTTTTTCAGCACCTCATTACATACCTCTACTACATACAGGCTTTCGGACCATCAGAATCGATATAAGGGACCATCTTGGACTTCCGATACCATTTGAGATTGGATCGTTGACAGTGAGACTTCATTTTAAACGAATAGACTAGTTGCGATGTATTTTTCATCAAACCAAACATGACTCTATACGACAATTATTACACGAATCAAGTTGGTGGAAGAGGACTTTCACAAATTTATATTGGATCTCCCTACCAAAGAGGACACGGAATTGGCAGTTTTCTCGGTGGACTTTTTCGTCGTGTTCTGCCGTTTTTGACTCGTGGTGCACGCGCAGTCGGTAAAGAAGCGATAAGCACGGGCATGAATGTTATTGACGACTTGGAACACAATATTCCACTAAAAAGTGCCGTGAAAACACGTATTGGAGAATCTGGACAGAATTTAAAGAAACGTGCTATGGAGAAAGAGAACCTTATGGGAGGTTCAGGGTATAAATCGTTGCTCAAGAGACAGAGACTTCAGTCAATCGGTGGACTCGGTGCATCGCGTATCGTGGGTAAAGTTGACAGCAACTCAAGAAAGAGGAAGAGGAAGACAAAGAAGGTAAAGAGATTGTCAAAAGGCAAAAGGAAGAAGAAGAAGAAGAAGACGAAAGGGAACAGATTAAGCGTAAAACGACTGTAAAAAGACGTACAAAATCAAAGAAAAAGAGCATTCTAGACATTTTCGGAAATAAATACTAATAATTCACGAAAAAAAATGTCTTTCTTACACTCGCACTCGTGTGAATGCTTAAAATCAGAGCTTGATTTTACTTGCTCACGCAAAAGCACTAGCTCAAGGGACAGCCAAATATCCGATTACTAGGGTGGAAGTGAAAGCTCTTACCATTCATGCTGGTATACAGAGCGAGACTCTTGATAATGTACTGCTTGGACGACTACCCAAAAGAATAATCATTGGATTTGTCGACAATGCAGCATACAACGGATACGCCACGAAAAACCCGTTCAATTTTCAAAATTATAAAATAAATCACTTTTCACTATATGTGGATGGCATGCAGATCCCATCGAAACCTATTCAACCAGATTTTACAAAAAATAACCTCAACGTTGAGGCATACCACTCACTGTTCACTGGATGTAGTGTTCATTTCCTCAATGAAGGAAATAATATAGATCGTGATGATTATGCACACGGATTCTGCCTGTTTGCATTTGATCTTACACCAGACTTATCAGCACACTGCTACTCACATTGGAATCTTGTAAAGCATGGGTCTTTAAGAATTGAGTTTCGTCTAGAGGAAGCACTTGCACAGACTATCAATTTTCTAGTTTATGCCGAGTACGACAATGTCTTGGAAATTGACGGTGCAAGGCAAGTTATTGCAAACTATAGCAATTGATTTGACGCAACAAAGGATTCGACAAGTTCGAACATGTATGGAATCCAGTTTTGTGACAAAGGAAGCGTCGCTAAACCAGTTTGAGCACGTCAATACATGACACTACACACACACGTGCACAACTGCCAACGGTCCCTATTTATACAAAAGACGCATGCCTGAGCGGGTTTGAACAGGTCGAAACATGAAATATACACACCCTCAAACACACCTGCCTGCCAACGGATTTTTCGTGTGGAAGGGGAAAGCTGATATATCTACAACCTATATAAGCCGGCAGTCTTCAGACGTAACTCAGTACTGGTAAAGAACACTTGCATCGTCCTAAATCGTTCTACTGATATAGTTTTTCATCGCAGTCCTCGTCCTCGTTGTGAAATCTGCAATATGGTTGACTATGTAATCGAAATTCAAGGCTTTCGGGATCTTGATGACAATTTTCTACCAAAGGAGGTAGCCATCGTCACACTGGATCACAAGTTTGTCGCTCACTGGATCGCAGCACCACCTCATCCCTTTTTGCGAACTTTCTACCTGTGTAAAACAACAAAACAATTGGCTCTCAAGATTCTATCATGGGATCGAGTGGTTCGAAGGAGACATTTCCATGAAGTTTCTCTACTCCATTCTCCGAGATGTAGCTAAATCTGCAGCAACAATTTACACACGTGGGCGTGAAAAAGCGAAACTACTACAAAAAATAATGTGTAGGCAAATTATTAACCTGGAAGAACTGACATGTCCTACATTCAAACAACTACCAGACAAACGAGAATATTGTTTTCATCATGGAATCAAAAAGGAGGAGGATTATGCCTGTGCTCTCAATAATGCTATGAGAATCAAACGGTGGATCGGCAAACAACGACAGGAGCAGGTACGATTATTAAACAACAACAACAAAAGAACCACCAAACCATCTCAAAAAAACCATTGCTGTCAAATAACGCATCGAGGACGAGGAATGCTATCGACGGAGAAGATAAAAAACCAGTGTCTCCTATATTTGAATTCAGTTCGCCATCAAACGCATACGAAGACGTATGGACGGACAATGAACTACCTACAAATTCTGCAAGTGCTTCAACTGACGGGGGCCCACACAATCGGTGTGTACCCGGCTGATCAAATACCGAAAACTTGGACACGTCCTGCTGCTATCGTCATCAACACAGATGACCACACAAAACCTGGTTCGCATTGGGTCGCCATCTTCGTCGGCAGCTCGGGCAGAGGAATATACTTCGACAGTTACGGTTTACCGCCTCTTATTTCTCAACATCTTCATCGTTTACGAGGAAACTGTACCCTCTTCAGGTGGAACACAAAACTACTCCAGAGTGCCTCTTCGAACGTGTGTGGTCAGTTTTGCATTATGTTTCTGCATTGTATGTGTAGTGGGTATTCTTTGCGCGAGTTTAATGCACTTTTTACCGATGATCTCGTGAAGAATGATCAAATTGTGATGCGATTTTATAAAAAAACTTTTGGCTAAACATAAACTGACTTGTAAAAAACATGTAACAGGAAGTGAAAATGGTGGCAGCGGCGGTAGTCATTGTGCACGCTCACTGCATAGCTGCAATCGTCTCGAATCTTGTGTACAAGCATGTTCTTCGAAACTTGCTACTTTGTATCTATTTTAATCAATGTTTGTTTTATCACATATAAGGTAGAATTATTATATAACATTTGCATCATCGATTTTATCTCTTTGCTCTTTTATGCAAAAGAATATTGCGTCTACTCTCCTTGGCTAAGAGAGTATATTCTTTTGCATTTATTGTGTCTCTGTTTATAATGCTTTGTAAACATTATTTTAAGTATTCGTCTCCCTCATAGGCTAAGAGTTTTTGTGTGGAATACATACATGTTTTAGATTTTCCTCTGTGTCAAAGACCTGTTCTACTATCTAAGTTGGTATCCCTGTATTACTTATTTTTGTGTTGCTTCATTCGCATATATGTCTGTCTTGTCTCGAGTCGTGTACATATTATTGTATCTCTATTTTAATCTTATATAAGTAACAATACATGTGTGTTCTTTAGATCTAGATTTTGTTTTGAAAAAATAAATAAATAAAATGGTGAAAAATTGACATAAATGTTGTATTAGGATAATTTGTTGTACGATTAGGATAATTAGTTTGCGTTGTAATTACTTCCCACCTTTTCCAACTCGATGACTTACTACCGCTACACTTGGACTAAAAGGGAGGGGCAAGACCCCTCCCCTTTTCGAGGCGAAACATCACAGGTTCGCACAGGGAGGGGGTGGGGCCCCCTCCCTGGGATGATCGAAAATGGTAATGGAAGATAAAAAGTAGTACTAAACGATGGCCAAAAATAGCAATTCTTGCACTTTTAGCTTAGGATATCTGAAAAACCTGACATATAGGAGAAATTTAGACAATAGATTCATTTTTAGAACACCAAAATCCTTCGGGGTCACATAGTCCGGTCTTTGGATACAAATTTTTTCGGCCTGTGTAATCTTAGGTTGAAACATTTCAAATTATGTAGTTACAACCTGAAATCGTTTAAAGTTGCATGGTTAGAAATAAACGTCTTTTAATACTTGAATCATTGTTCCAGAGAGATCAAAATCGTATAAATTCGGATCAATTTGAAAGTAGGTGAGAAAATAATATCTGATTTTTGAAAAAATTATTTAAAAAAAATATATTCAGGGTTCGCTCAATGTAAATTTTGTTCTAAGTGCTCATGATTTGGGTTTTTCATAGAAAAATATTGAACTCTGATTTTTTCACATATATAAAATAATAATTAAATTCACTCAGGGTAATTTTTATAATATCATTTGAAGGAGATACAGTAGGGAGAATCAAATATGAGAAAAATGCAACAAAAGTACAGCGTAAACGAAAATTCTACTCGCTGTTACCCGAAAATTACGCGTAATTACGCATTATTACGAGTAATAATCGCGTCATTACGCCTTATTACACAGTATTGCGCATTATTACGCGTCATTATGCCTTATTACGCGTTATTAAGCATTATTGCGCGATTATTACGCAAGAAGTGTACGGAGTAATACACGAGTGAATACCCCCTCGCAAATTTCACGGGATTTTACGATATTTTTAAGATTCTGAGAGATTTAAAAACAAACTATTAGAATAATATATGTCTAAAATTTCAAGTAATTTATGAGGATTCCATGAGATTGTAAAGATATTGAGGGATCTCAAAGCCCGCAGAATTACATAGGGAATTCTTCCATGTGCATGGCATTTTACGTGTATTTCCACGTAAATATTTCTACCTGGGGAAGAGAAGGGTTGTGAATGGATGCAGTCATTCTTGATCTGATATAAAATGTTCTGAAAGTGGACATATATGGTAACGAAATATTATACTTGATGAATAATTAATAATTATGGGCGGCGATGTTAAGAATCAAGCATTATAGTAAAATAAACAAGTAAAAATAATAAATTTAATAGGTAGTACACCATTATTATATAATTAATTTCTTCATTCTCATCTCGTTTTCTGTGAAAAACCGGGCGTATTGTCAAAGTTTTTCATCATTATATAACAGTCCACGTAAACCACGAAATCATGTGAAATCTTTTGAAATACTGCGAAATGCTTCTTAAAAATAACGACAAACTGGTCCTTTTCATTTAGATGTATATCGTTCATCTGCATAAGGTCGCAAGCCTCACCATTTTCAAAAACAACTTTTTCATTGCATTTCATACTTTATAACGCCACGCGTCATTTATCGGTAATACTTTCATTAAAAAATTACGCATTGCTTCAGTAAGGCCTGATGTTCTTGAAGGTCAGTTCCACGGCCCCACAGCGCTAACACTCAATGAGTGCCACGTAACCCCGTCAAGTGACAGTATAAAACTGTAAATAGAGCCTGAAACTTATCATCTTGTTTTAAATATTGCCGCTGATAATTATTATCGTGGTCCATGAAATATAGAAACTGCTGCATAAATGGAAATGATCGATGATTAGTAACAAGAATTATTTCTGTTTCTTTCGCGTGACCCACACGCATTAAAATAAGTCATACTAATTAATTCTTCACGTATATTTCAATTAATTTCGATTTTTTTAAATTAACAGAATGTATTTTTGTAAAGCAAGTGTTTTACGACCTTCTGAAAGCTTAACCCTACAATGTTGTTTTGCTTCTCCCGTACAATTTCATTTTTGTGGCTTACCACCCTGCGTAACCAGATGGATATTATTATGCGAAGAATATACTATTTCCTTGCTTCATTACTCCTTTTTTCAGCGTGAATGGCTCCAAATAAAACGGAAGGACTTTTGTAGAAATAAATAACCAGCATGTTCTAAGTACCAATGCATTAACTTGCAGGGGGAGATATATTCATTTTATGTACATGTAAATTACAGAAGCTACTTCATCTACCGCGTCTGATTTACAACCCTCGAGAGGAACGTACGTGCGCGCCTTTCGACGAGAAATTTTCTTTTGATTGATGTGAAACTTGAAATACATGAGTTGATTACAAACATAAATGTTCGAAAAGTCTGAAAGATTTCATTTTATTAGAAATATCGAGAAATGTTCACCCCTTATCAATTGTACAGCATTCAACAAAATAAAAAATAAAGGAGAAACTTCAAAATAGGCATACACTTTTACTTTATTGAATTGAAATTCTTCTTCTTTGTTATCGTAATAATTTACTAATGTCAAGTTTTTGTAATTTGTAACAATTGTACTCAAATGCAAATTTTCACCTCCATTTTTTATAATTTAAGTATACAATTACAAGTTACCTTTACAAAAAGAATGACTCTGGATTGAAATCTATAACGACCCTGCATTTACCTATACATATAGATTTGAAAATTGGAGAATTTATTTAAAGAAAAGTAATTGTATCATCAAAAAATTAGTCAAAGTAGGCGCCGAGCGCCTACAGGTAATGGTTTCGTGGCTTTACATGCTCATTTTTTTGGTCCGATGTCAATTTTGGGCCCTATGTCCATATTGGATCCTTGATTAATTTTAGGTAATATGTCAATTTTGGGCGCTATCTCAGTTTGAGGCCATATGTCCATATTGTGTTCTATGTCAATTTTGGGCCCTATGTTAATTTTCGGTATTATATCAATTTTGGGCTCTTTACCAAATGTGTGCCCTATACCAATTTTGGGCCCTATGACAATAATTTTGGGCCCTATGTCAAATTTGGGCCCTATGCCAAATTTGGGCCCTATGCCAAATTTGGGCCCTTCGTCAATTCGGGGACCTATATAAATTCTGGGCCCTATATCAATTTTGGACCCTATGCCAAATTTTGGGCATAGGTCTAGTTTGGGCCTTATATCAGTTTTGTGCCCAATGTCAATTAATCAATTTTTTGGCTCTATGTCGAATTTAGACCTCATGTCGAAATTGGACTCTATGTCAATTTTGGGTCCTATGCCGATTTTTGGTTCTATGTCAGTTTTAAGCCCTATGTCCATACTGAGCCGTACGGCGGATGGACGGACACCAGATCGAAACTATAAGGGTTCCTGCCCGGGGCTACGAAACCCTAAAAACCGAAAACATATCTGGATTCATCTTAGCTGTATTTTTGGTTTTTTGATTATGCAAAAAAAAAAGATTTTTAAACAATTAAATTGTGATAGTTTAGAATTCCTGAAAATAAAACAAGAATCCAACACCAAATTAGGACAAACACCTCAAAATGCTTTGGTAAATATTGTAAATGCTTTCATATTGTGATTTGATAATAATAAAAATAAAAAAGACAAAAGAAATAAAAAAGAAAAGGAAGCGGATGTGGGTGGTCGCCTTCTTATTTTTCTTTCCTCTTTTTGATTTTTGTCCAAAGAAACAAAATTTTTTTGTTTTTTAAAAGTTGCAATAGGAGCATTTTGTGGTCATTGTCCAAATTTGGTCGTTCGATTCTGGTTTTATTTTCAGGAATTCTATACATTAACTTGAGTATTGGACGTTAAATAGGGTTTTGAATTTGATTTTAATCTAATTTGAAATTCTTACATCTAAATTGTTATAAACAATTTGGAACTCAATATAAACAAATGTACCAGTCCACAAATCGTTTCAAGCATATTAGCATGTAGATACTTCAATAAAATACCCCAAAGGGTTTCTTAATCACCGCGAAAAAATATTTATTTAAACAAATACGATTTTTATGAAATTTTTTTACGTTTTTGATTGTTTAATGTACAATAATGTAAACTAACACTATACTATATGTTAAGTATTTGGAGCGCCCGCCTTCATCTCTGTTCTATATCTCCCCACTTGACTTATCTATCGCTATGAATCGGTCAGCGCTACAGCCGCTACAGTCAGTTAGTGTGTCGATACTCTTATTAGCATACGCACGCATTATAAGGAGATCTGTCGTTGCTTACAATAAAACCCTTTTTAATTTTCTAACTTTGATTACTTTATTACGCACACCTGTCCTCGCGTTTAGAAACATTGACAGGTTATCGGCCCGAGCAGCGTAAAGCATTTACGCTTCCACTGCGCGAGTGTTTCGGTGTGTGCAAAAAGTGATTTGAAAAGGCGAATCAACAATGGAGGCGATGGTGGACGACAAGGAACCGGAGAGACAAAGGAGCAAGGATGTTGAAATTGGTGAGAATAGTTTGAGCACTTCACGTCTCGAACAAATGGACACAATTGAAAAAGGTTGGGAATCACGTAAGTAACTCTCTTTGTCAAGCGAATGATGAAATAAGGTGCGGAAGTTTATTAAAAGTTCAGATAACAAAGAAAGTTGAATAAATGAATTATTTTCGAATGATCGCGATCAGAAAAAGATAAATTAAAAGATTTGAAGATTTTGAACGATTTGAAAATCTATAGATTTGTAAAGTGATAAGGTAAAAGTTGCTTGAGATGTAGAATCAAAAACGTGACGCGAAAAATCAATGCTATTGGTGTGATTTCTCAGAACAAAGGCGCGCAAGTTGAGACAAGTTGCCGGCCGACGAGCGCGGGCGCGTAGCGCGACGAGTGAGTTAGAGAGAAAGAGAGAACTAGAGATAAAGCTGCAGCTACGTGAAAGCGTATCACGGAACACTCGAGTGTACAGAGCGGTGTGTTTTGAACTGATTTGAACTGGTTTGAACTGGAGTAGAAAGAAAGAGACATGACTATAGGTCGAGCTTATGTTTTGACTCGTTTCGCGCGCGCTTGCGTTTCGTCGAATTGTCCAAGAATAAAAAGAATTTGAATCTTGATGCGTGCGTTGTCAAACGAAAAATCACAGAAAATCAAACGTTTAAATTTCGCAACTAACTTATAAATTGAAAATCCACAGTGAAGCCCTCATTGCAAAATGTTTGGAAACATTTGGAGGAAAACTTCAAGCTCAACGAGCTTCACAAAGCAGAAGTCATTACCTTGAGCATGACTGATGAAACACTCATACTGACATGTGAGAAAGGGCAGAAATATTTTACTGGTGAGTCATAGTAAAATAAAATAAAATGAAGGTGTGAACAATAAAATAAAATTTTATTTTATCAGCTGATTGATATGAATGAAAGTGTATAATAGGCTAGCATATTTATGCACACTTTACAGAATTAATTTGTAATTTTGTCAAAACAATACAATTGAAAGTTTTTAAATAAAAAATATATATAAAATTCAATCCAAAAGGTTCGTGGTTGGTTAGGAGCATATGCTCGAAGTTACGAGAGGTGTACCTCACTGATCAGAGCGGATGGGAGAAGAGCATGTTATACTGACCTTCGCTTGTCCGTTCTTCTCGTGATCAGCCATACTTGTTGTTACTGTCAACTGATCTCGAGGTGTCGGAACTTGGCAAATACTTTAAATATGAAATGTGCTAAAATGTTTATGTTTACAGCGAAGAGAATGTTTCCTGAACCAGCTGAGGAACATTGGAACCTCTTGGAAGAATGGCTGGATGGTCTGATGGTTGACGATAAAGCTACTGTCATGCCAGGAACGACGCAAACCGAACCTGTCACCATCGAGCAGAAGGGTGCGATGGCGAGCAAGGGTGCGAAAGATCGTGAGGCGAGCAATGGTGCGAGTACCGGTACCTCCGAGGGTGAGAAAGAAGGTGTGACGGGTGTGAAAAGCGTGGACATTGAAGTCCACGAAAAGCTCGATGGTGTGAAAAATGCCATGAAATACGGTAAACCATCTCTGCCTCGGATATCTGGTTGTAGTACGGTTAATTTGGGGAATAAATACAAATTTGAAAATTTAAAGAAAAATGAAGTTGATCAATTCAAACTTGATACGACAAAAACTGATCAGGAAAATTTGATTTTAGTTCCAAATAAAATAGTAAAACAAGAAGGGCAAATAGGGGAGTTAAAACAAATAATTTTACAACTGACCGGTATTATTGAGAAAAATACAAAGGGTTATAATAATACATTTGATTCGTTGAAAGGGGATTTGCAAAGTTATAGCAAAGAGAGAGATGAATTAAAAATCCAGTTAGAGGATACGAAAAATCAGCTCACTGCTCAAAGCAAACAAATTTTAGAATTGCAAGAATGGTTAGAAGGGTATGAAGAAGGAACTGAAGGTGCGGATGACACGGCAAAGGTAGATGCATCAGACCAAAACAATGAGGTGAGAGAAATATTGTTAGAGAAAAATCGATCTGACAGTGAGGTTCAAGCAAGTGGGGAGAAAGGGTTGCAAGGTGAGATAGTAAAATTCATTCAAAATGAAATAAAGCGGGCAACAGAGATAAATGATCAATTCAATACTAACGCGGCAATAGAAGGCGTGAAAAATACTTTAAAACTTGAAATTTTGAATAAAAGTGCAAACAATATTAAACGGGATTACAAACTCAGTACTAATATGAAATATGAACTTTTTGTTGATTATTTTTCATCTGAATTGAGAGCAAGCAATTTAGAACATATAATTGATGAAAATACCGATTTTACTGCAATTGACCATAAGACTTTAGAAGATCAAAGATTTAAAGTTCGAGATACGGTGAGAAAAGAAATTTATAGCATGGAATATATTCCAGGACCGAATAAAGCAGGTGCGTTCTGTGAAAAATTTGAGGATAACATTCGAAATTACGAAAACAGCCCTGGTGCTAAACCTCTGTCAGACGATGAAAAGAGGGATGCATTCTACAGTGCCGTTATGGTGTCTGTTCCTTCCATTCAAAACTTAGATTTTCTCTATAAAAAGACACATGGTCAACCTATGTCTTTTGAAGAGCTCAAACTCCTCGTTCTACAGGACGAGGCAACTAAATCTCATACTGCAGGTGCGTCAAATGGGGTGCGAGCAGCAAACAACGCTGCTCCTAAAGGTGCGTTACGACCAAAGAAGCTTCACTGCTATGATTGCGGTAGCTACAAACATATTGCAGGTCAGTGCCCCAACCCAGGTGAGAAAGAATGTTACGTGTGCGAAGAAGTAGGACATATTAGTCTCAATTGTCCTAATCAAGGAGCAAGACGAGGTAATTATGTTAATAATTACCCTCGCCGATCTCGTGGTTCTTTTCAGGGTCGCGGGAGAGGTTTCAAAAGACAGGCTGATAATAGTTGGGATTACTCTGGAAATCAGAAAAGAGGAAAATTTAGGGGAGGTCATAGAGGTAACTTCAGGGGTAGATTCGGCAGAGGTAGAGGCGGAGGTGGTTGCCGTGGGCAGAGCAATAACAATGCCCGAGGAAAAGGTGCGTTTCAACAATCTACTCAGCCCAAGAAAGAAAATTCGACAGGAGGAAACAACAGTAATAAACAAGGTGAGTACTCAGGTGAGCAATCACAGATTGAGTACAACACTCCTTTGTTTTCTGGTCATTTAAATAATAAGGGGGAAGCGTTTTTCACTGGTGCAAGTAGATTAGGCTTAGGCAAATATATTTCGAGATTTCTCGCTGACTCAGGTGCGACTGAGCACCTAACAAATTCTAAATTAATATTTAAATTATTTAACGAGTCAGATGAAGGTGTGATCAAGTGTGCAAATAAAAATGACTCAGCTGACTTGAAAACGGAGGGAGCGGGTAATTTCGAAATATCTCTGGAAAATGGAGAAAAGCTTTTAGTTGATAAAGTAGTATTTGCTGAAGCCTTAAAAGAAAATTTGCTGTCATTGAGAAAATTTGCAGAAATGGGACTTGGGATATATTTGGACAATAAAAAATTGACATTTTTGATCCGATTTCCAATGAATTATTTATAAGAGGTGTGTATAATAGTCCTTACTGGATAGTAGAACTGAATATAGACTATAGCAACAATGACACAAATTTTCCTGGTGGGATAAATAGGCGAGTACTTGCAAATCTTACTGAAACAAACACTAAAAGATATATGACTAGAAGTGAAATTGCAAAAATAAAATTACAACAAAATGTTGAACAAACAACTCCTATGGAAACTGATACTGAAGAAACAATAGAAAACAATCAGAGTGCAGAAAAAGAGATTAATGGAAAATTGGGTGAGATTCCAGAGTTTCTAGGGAGTAAAAATGTAAATATAAAACCTTATGAAATGTCAAATTTTGATATAACTATTTGGGATAGAAAAGTTCATGATATTGAAGAGGCGCCTGTGGTAGAAATCACATAAATAGAGTCTCCATTTTCTAAAGAAAATATAAAATTCAGGAAAAATAATAAAGCCATGTTGTGGCATGTTAGATTCGGCCACGCGTCAATGGCTTATTCAAAAGCACTGCAGTCAAAATTTCCTGAAAATAAAGAATTAAATAAAGCTGTGTTTGATGAATCCATTCTGGATTGTGAGGTGTGTCATATTTCTAAATTTAAAAGACTGCCCTTTCAAATGACGCGTAGTCGTGCTACGGCTCCTCTTCAAATAATTCACTCTGATGTAATGGGACCCATTTCTCCTGCTACATATCCCAAAGGTTATAGATTCATATCAGTTTTCATTGATGATTACTCTCGGTTAGCTATGGCTTATGCTATGAAAGCTAAGAGCGAAACAGGTATCTGTTTTGAAATGTTTGTGAGGAGTGCGAGGAATTTGGTGGGATACGATGCAAAGGTGTGTTATCTCAGATCTGATCAAGGCACTGAGTATACAGGTGGGTACACAATTGAAGTGCTGAAGAAATTAGGTGCGGAACTTCAATTAGCCCCGCCAGATACCCCTCAGCATAACGGCGTGAGCGAAAGATTTAACTTGACTTTGCAAAATAAGATCAGATCATATATGTATGATGCAAAGCTTCCTGAAAATCTCTGGGATCTGCCAATGAATGCGTCTGTGTACGCATACAATCGAACACCACACATGGCAAATAATATGATAACTCCACTTCAAAAGTTTGCACCTAACCATCATTATGATATTAACAAAATTAAAAGATTTGGTTGCTTGGCGTACCTTAAAGTACAAAGAAAGGTGGGACCGAAATTTCGAGCTGAAGGCAGGCGAGTGATCTTAGTGGGATATACTCCCACGGGATATCAGTTCCTGAGGCCAGAAGATGGCAAGATTTATGAAAGCAGGAACGCTCGATTTAATGAAAAACTTGTGTACGGTGACAAGTAGGGGAAAAACTCTATCGAAGTTTTGCCCCCTGTTTTGGAAGAGATAGACAAAAATAAATGGTTTATAGAGTTCGAACAAGAGGTTGAAAATCCAGATGATTTGTCAAAAACGGAGGGAGAGATGGTGAGAAAAAGAGGAAGGCCTAAGAAAATTATTAAAGATTCAATAGTGGATAAAAATAATGATGGATCAAAGTCTATTGATATGCCAATTCAAGACATTAGTTTCTCAAATTTAAAAGTTGATGAAGATTTAAAGGCGAGTGCCTTGTTTTCTTGTCCAATAGAGCATGAGTCAAACTTGAATGAAAATGAATTTAGAAATGAAAATGATTTTGAAATTGTACCTGATGATGTATATCATGCTCTGTTATGTGACATAAATTCTGATCCATGCAATTATGAAGAGGCTATGGCATGTAAAGAAAAACTGCAATGGCGAATGGCTATAATTGAAGAACTGAATTCCATGAAGAAAAATAATGTATGGAAAATTGTGGACAGACCCAGTCAAACTAAAAAAGGTCAAAAAGTGTCTTTAATAGATTCTAGATGGCTTTTCAAACGGAAAATTGACGCTGATGGATGTGTTAAATACAAAGCGCGACTTGTGGTGCGTGGGTTTAAAGACAAAAATGTCTATGAATTACGAGAGACGTATGCTCCTGTCTCCAGATTGCCACTGGTGCGTGCAGTACTTGCCATCGCAAATAAATATGACTTTGAGATTTGCCAATTCGACGTTAAGACTGCATTCCTGTATGGAACACTTGATGAGGAGATATACATGGAAATTCCCAAGGGTACTAATTACTCGAATAAAGTAAGGAATGAAAAGGTGTGCAAATTAGAGCGTGCTATATATGGTCTGCGAGTCAGTCCTAAAAAATGGTATGATAACTTCACTGAGGAAGTCTTAAAATTAAATTTGGAAAATTCTGATTTGGAACCCTGTCTGTTCACCTGACACAATAGTAAAGCAGTACTGCTTCTGTTACTGTACGTGGACGATATATTGTTGGTGAGTAATGATAATAACAAATTGAAAGAAGTTCAAGAAAAATTGAGTAAAACATTTGAAATGACAGTACTTGGTGAACCTAAAGAATTTTTAGGTATTAACATAAATAGAGACAGAGCAAATAAAACTATAGAATTGAGCCAAGAAAAATATGTTGATAAAATCTTGCAAAAGTTTGGTTTCAGTCATTCTCATCCCAAAAATACACCCATGGTTACTAACCAAGTTGCTAATCGAGAAAGAAAATTGAGAGAAACGGAATGTGATAAAGATTTACTCTTGAAAACTAGAAATGTCGAAAATGTGCCGTACAGAGAAGCTGTGGGAAGTTTGCTTTATTTAGCAGGGGCGACAAGGCCTGATATCTCGTACGCTGTCAACGTACTAAGTAGACACCAAGTGGATCCAACGGAGAGTGATTGGGCTATGGTGAAGAGAGTATTTAGATACTTAAAGGGAACTAAAAGTTTAAGGTTGATCTATAAAGGTGAATCTAATGACTTGGTAGGTTTTGCTGACGCTAGTTTTGCTGATTGCAAAAATTCGATAACTACATGTGGGTTTTTGATAAAATTGTTCGGTAATACTATTAATTGGCGAACTCACAAGCAAACTTATGTGGCTCTCGCTACCAGGGATGCTGAATATGTAGCTATGAGTGACGCAAGTAGAGAAATGTTGTCTGTTTATAATTCGTTGAGTGTCATTTTAAAAGATTCACAAAAATTGCTCCCTATGGAATTATGGTGCGATAACAAAGCTGCAATAGTAACAGCTGAGACAAATGGTGGAAATAAAATTCGTCACATGATTGAGGTTAAAGAGCATTTTGTTAAAGAATGCGTGGCAAGAAATCTTATAAAGCTGGGATGGGTGAGATCTAAAGAACAATTAGCTGACTTATTTACAAAACCTCTGGCGCGTGACTTACATAATACATTAGTGAGAAAAATTTTGAATTCCAACTGCTAATTGTATTTATCTTATTTTCAGAAAGATCATAGAAGTTGAGGTGCGTTCAAGGTGCGATATGGTGGTGAGATGATCATGATGAATGCGTTCGGGAGGGAGTGTTAAGTATTTGGAGCGCCCGCCTTCATCTCTGTTCTATATCTCCCCACTTGACTTATCTATCGCTATGAATCGGTCAGCGCTACAGCCGCTACAGTCAGTTAGTGTGTCGATACACTTATTAGCATACGCACGCATTATAAGGAGACCTGTCGTTGCTTACAATAAAACCCTTTTTAATTTTCTAACTTTGATTACTTTATTACGCACACCTGTCCTCGCGTTTAGAAACATTGACACTATATAAAAATAATACTATTGCTAACTTTAAAGAACAACCCGTAGTAAAAAATTCCAAAAAAGCCTTTGCATATGGATTTCCATATTGGGACATATAGCTAGAACAAACTAATAGTCCCAGAAAAAATCTAAGGGTAACTTTGGATACATCCCGGCCATATATCTAGGAGTTTTTTTAACCACGCAAAAAAATTATTATTTACATAATTATATTGTTTATATTATTTATAATTTGTCTAAACTATAATTGAACAACAATTTATGATCAATGACAAACAGATAACGGTCTTCGAATCTGGTTGTCATTTACGATAATATGTTGTTCAATTATTGTTTAAAGAAATTATAAGCATTATAAACAATATAATTGTTTAAATAATAATTTTTTTGCATGATTTGAAAAAACTCCTAGAGATATGGCTGAAAAGTATCTAAAGATACCCTTAGATTTTTTCTGTGACTATCAGTTTGTTCTAGCCATATGTCCGAATATTGAAATCCATACTCAAAGAATTTTTAGAGTGAGAGTGGAGGGTATGAGAACAATGTTTAAGTTGGAGTTTTTACATTTTGGAAAATTTGTGTGTATTCTACAGGGTGTCCCAAAGTTCGCGCATATGGACCACATAGCTCGAATACTGGTGAAAAACTAAAATCATATTTTAGAGCTCAAAAATGTTGGATACTCATTATTTTTTGAGATAGAGAAGGTCAAAGTTGGCCAATGACGTGCTTCAAATCCAAAAAAATCATCGAAAGCAACCCATTTCACGCTAAACAGGTGGCTTGTTCATAACAGTGACCTTTGAAAACAAATTCGCAACGACGAAACGTGAAATCTGAAAATTCGTAATTTGAAACCTAAAAAGCTTAATCAAGTTCATGTTTGAAAAAGCCTATTTGTATTTAATCTTAGTAAAAACATGTACAATTGTTGATTAAATACCCAACAAGATCACGAACCTTGTGTGAATCAAGTTTTACGTAAGTCGAATGTGTCAGGCAAGTAAAACTCTGTTCTCTAAGTAAATCTGAATTCATGAAAAAGTACTAATTGAAAAGCAAAAAGATAGAGCTAATTCAATTTGTTATTATTTTTTAACAAATCGTATATCAAGTGTTACTAATTTGATTAGGAAAAAACCTGTATTGTATGCAATTTGACCAAAAAATTAGTTACATTTTTTCAATAATGTTCCGGTACATTCTTCTACCAAGAATTACGTAGATTCGACTAACAGGTAGTTAATTGCAATTACTTGGTGATGTTAGAAGCTAGCCGTCATTTGAATTATAATTAGTTCAATTTAATTCAATATCAGAGTGAGCGAGGTAAATTTATTGTTTTTAAATCAGAGCCTTAGAGCCTTTCCTGGAAAAAGTTTTTTTTTCATGGTTAGGCTGTAATTCAATTTATGGCCAAGTATCAATTAATTAATTAATAATAATCAACAACTGAATTTTTGAATGAAGGTTCACGTAACTTGAATGTGGCAGGTAAGTAAAACTCTACTTTCTAAGCAAGACTGAATTAATGAAAAATGACTAATTGAAAAGCGAAAAGATAGTTACTGATTCAATTTGTTATTATTATTTAACTAATCTCAAGTTGAATTTCACTAAAGGATTTATTTTCGAAAAATTATGTTTTTCAATTTGACTATAAAATTAGTAACATTATTTTGAAAAATGTTTCGCTACATTTTTTCCTGAGAATTAGTTAGATTTGACTAACAATTAGTTCATTGCAATTACTTAGTGATACTAGAAGTCAGCCAGTATGTGAGTAAGGATTAGATGAATTCAATTATTTAGAGTTAGAGAGGTAAATTTACAGTTTTTAAATCAGTCCTTCCGAGCTTTTTCTCAAAAAAGGTTTTTTTCATGGTTAGGCTGAAATTCAGTTTATGGCCAAGTATCAATTAAGTAATTAATAGTCATCTACAATTTAAATAATATCTTTAATAATCGTTAACAAATTGTTATTTAAATAATTATTCATTTTCATAAGAATTCGTTTAATTTTCATTATCTTTAACGGGTTCTTGATCAACATCTTCTACCGAAGTATGTATCCCCCGCCTTGGAATAATTAAAAAAAATTACCAGTAACCAGTGTTACGATGGCTTATTCGAATTAAGAGTATTGTGACATGATTCTCGTGTTAGGGGCATGCAACGGAGAAGCTGGTGCTGCAGCAAGGGAGTATGCTCTTCGATTTCAGAATCGTAGGCATCCTGATGCCAATGTAATTCGTAGAGCTGAAAGGCGTTTAAGAAAGACAGGTAAATAGACCCAAACTGATTGTAAATGAACATCACAAGATTAAATGTATTGTGATTGAATACAAAGTAACTGGTGATCATTTTTACTTATCTAATGAAATTCAAGAGTGTGTGTCAGGAACAATTGTACCTAATAGAAGAGGACTAGATCAAGGACTTGAAGTAAATGATCAGGCAGAAGACGTTGTTCTAGCAGCAACCCGAAATAGTCCAAGAATAAGTCTTCGTAAAATTGAGCAGGTCTACAATGTGTCAAAATCATCGGCTCACAGGATTTTAAAAAGGAATAACTTCCATCCATATCACTTAACTAGAGTTAATTATGGAGTGATGAGTCTATTTTTACACGTGAAGGAATATTTAAAATTCACAACAATCACTACTGGGCAGATGAAAATCCTCACGAAAAGGTTGTTCGAGGTTATCAACGCCGATTTAGTAGTATAAACGTTTGGGGTGGAATGGTTGACGAATTCATGGTACGTGTAAATAATCAGTTTGACTGAAACACTTTTGCTAAATAAGGAATCTTATTTTGAAATGCAAATAAATTAAATTATAATTTCATTTATACAATAAGCCTAATTAAAGTGCAACAATTTTTCCCATGGTGGCAGAAACTGCTACGTTGCATAAACCAGTTACGATGGGTTTACATCGCAACAAGTTAGAATTGAAAAGTCTTATTCTTGTATAGAATTGAAAAGCCTTATGCTTGAATTAACTTGAAAAGTCTTATGCTTGAATTTCAAAAGAAAAACATAACAAAACGTGAATAAATCATTAAACAAATACGTCTCACCTTTTTTAAACTGAATTAGTGGTTTGCTAATCAAGTAGTGGAAAGTTCTTAGCCAATAATTTATTAAAAGTATTAGTAATAGTTTGTCCAAGTCTTCATAACCTCAGTGAAATCGTTACGATTTTAGTTCAGTAATGTACTGAACTTCGCCCAATTTAGTTATTAAAATTTAAATAATCCAGATCAGGTTAAGTAAACTATGTTCTTACATAAAATTAAAAAAAAATGATAACCAACAAAATTCAAACAATAACACGTTTCAGGTGACACCGTACATAATGCCTGATAAGCTCAATGGTCAACTTTATGCTCATTTCTTGGAAGATGAACTACCAGAGTTTTTAAACGAATGTGGCGTGCCAAATATTTTGCAACAAATAATAACTCCACTGGACTTTTTTCTGTGGGGTTATTTAAAAGACTCCATTTACAAGGAACCAGTAGCAATCCTCGAAGTTCTTGAAGCCAGATTGCGTGAAGCTTGTGGAAGTTTTACACAACAAATGCTTCGTCGAGCCCAACGTGAGGTGATTGAAAGAGCAAATCTTTGCATAGAAGAAAACGATGGTCACATCGAAAACCGACTGTAGTCCAGAAAAGCTGATCGAACAGACACTTCAATAATTATAAGTGTTTCATTATTATTATTAGATCAATATTAAATTTCGAATTATTAAGTTTAAAAATAAAATTTTTTCGTACTCTGATACCCTTAGTGTCAATCTTCAGGTAGTTAACCCACTTGCCTTGCACAGTGTAACGCCATTTATGGACGTCGCATTGTTGAAAATAATAAAACTAATCTTTTAGTCAAATTGAACAACATAATTTTTTTTAAATAATTCCATTAGTCAAATTTGACTTGAGATTACTTGAATAATAATAAATAATTGAACCAGTAACACTCTTTTTGCTTTTCAATTAGTCATTTTTCATTAATTCAGACTTATTTAGAGAGTAGAGTTTTACTTACCTGCCACATTCGAGTTACGTGAGCCTTCATTCAGAAATTTAAGTTGTTGATTACTATTAATTAATTGAAACTTAGCCATAAATTTAATTTTAGCCTAACCATGAAAATTTTTTTTTCAGAAAATGTTTAAGGGACTGACTTGAAAACTGCAAATTTGCCTCTCTAACTCTGAATAATTAAATTCATCTAATCGTTACTCACATACTGGCTGACTTCTAGTATCACCAAGTAATTGCAATGAACTAATTGTTAGTCAAACCTAACTAATTCTCAGGAAAAAATGCAGCGAAACATTTTTCAAAATAATGTTACTAATTTTATAGCCAAATTGAAAAACATAATTTTTCAAAAATAAATCCTTTAGTGAAATTCAACTTGAGACTAGTTAAATAATAATAACCAATTGAATCAGTAACTATCTTTTCGCTTTTCAATTAGTCATTTTTCATTAATTCAGACTTGCTTGGAAAGTAGAGTTTTACTTACCTGCCACATTCAAGTTACGTGAACCTTCATTCAAAAACTTAGTTGTTGATTATTATTAATTAATTAATTAATTGATACTTGGCCATAAATTGAATTTCAGCCTAACCATGAAAAAAAAACATTTTTCTGGAAAGCCTCTAAGGCTCTGATTTAAAAACAATAAATTTACCTCGCTCACTCTGAATATTGAATTAAATTTAACTAATTATCACTCAAATGATGGCTAACTTCTAGCATCACAAAGTAATTGCAATTAACTAACTGTTAGTCGAATCTACGTAATTCTTGGTAGAAGAATGTACCGAAACATTATTGAAAAAATGTAACTAATTTTTTTGTCAAATTGCATACAATACAGGTTTTTTTCTAATCAAATTAGTGAAATTTGATATACGATTAGTTCAAAAATAATAACAAATTGAATTAGCTCTATATTTTTCCTTTTCACTTAGTACTTTTTCATGAATTCAGATTTACTTAGAGAACAGGGTTTTACTTGCCTGACACGTTCGACTTACGTAAAACTTGATTCACACAAGGTTCATGATCTTGTTGGGTATTTAATCAACAATTGTACATGTTTTTACTAAGATTGAATACAAATAGGCTCTTTCAAACATGAACTTGATTAAGGCTTTCAGGTTTCAAATAACGAATTTTCAAATTTCACGTTTCGTCGTTGCGAATTTGTTTTCAAAGGTCACTGTTATGAACAAGCCACCTGTTTAGCGTGAAATGGGTTGCTTTCGATGATTTTTTTTCGGATTTGAAGCACCACTGCCTATTTTTGAAAGACGCAACGTGATTGGCCAACTTTTAAATTCTCTATCTCAAAAAATAAGGAGTATTCAATATTTTTGAGCTCTAAAATATGATTTTAGTTTTTCACCAGTATTCGAGCTATGTGGTCCGTATGCGCGAACTTTGGGACACCCTGTATAATATTCAAAGAACGTTATCTGGTTCTCATTTATGATAAATTGTTTTGTTAAATTATTGTTTAAATAAATTATAAATAATATAAACAATATGATTGTTTAAATAATAATTTTTTTCGCATGACTAAAAAACTCTTAGAGATATGGCCGAGAAGCATCCAACGATACCCTTAGTTTTTTCTGGGACTATTAGTTTGTTCTAGCTATATGTTCGAATATTGAAATTCATATTCGAAGGATTTTTCGAGTGAGAGTGGAGGCGATAAAAACAATGTTTAAATTGGAGTTTTTACATTTTGAAAGATTGATTTTCATTCCATAATATTCGAAGAATGTTATCTGGTTGCCATTTATGATAAATTGTTGTGCAATTATTGTTTAAACAAATTATGAATAATATTAATTTTTTATATTAAATTCCGAATTCTTTAAAAATTGTTGTTCTGCATAATTCAAAAAACTCCTAGAGGTACGGCTGAGACGATCCCAGATATGTTTTTGGGTTTTTGATAGGACAATTACTTTTCTTTGAATAAATTCCCCAATTTTCAAATCTATATGTATAGCAAAATTTAGGGTCGTTATCTATAAATATCTACTACACAATTTATTTTCAAAGTCGATAAATAATATACATTGAATAACAATATCCAACGAACAATTATTAATTACATTATTTTAAATTCATAAAGCTTAACACACACAGCTACCTACTCCAAGGCAAGTATAAGCGCTTTGTTCTATATTTGTACTTGCACTACCATCTACAAGCGGGGGTTGAGAACTGATGATGTTTGTTGGTATCTGGGATCTCTGTAAACCATGATACGTAGTTGAAGATGCATGATCCCTATCTGAGGTTTCGCATGAGTCGAGGGGGTAAGTTGGTCTGGCTTGTTCCTGCGTCTTAGCGTCCAGAGGGAACTCATGTGTCGAAAGGCCTAGTCCATAATTCAGGAAGGATTCAGTGTAAGCAGAAGATGGATGATGATGATGATGATTATTATTATATTGATGAACATAGTGAGAGTGATATCGGCTGGGTGGTGTTTTGAAATCCTCGTTGCCACCCAAATACTGATGTAAATGATGAAGACTGGATTGTCCATAAACTAAAATCAGAAATAATAATTTTATTTATATAATACGTATGCGATTGGGACATTATCATCCATTACAATTTGAAAAAAGTCTGATGTCACGAATAGTGTTATTTCCGAGAAAACATTTAACTGTACTTCTCGAAAAATACTTATAAGATTTCAAGGGAATTCAAAAGATTTCAAGAGATTTAAAAGTGATATCTGAAGATATCGAGGTTTTCTAACGGATTTCAAAAGCTTCTAAGTGATCTTATTCCTAGAAACGCAGAAACCATCAAAAGTGCAAAACATATCAGATAGTAGATCAACTAGTGCTATATTCCCAATATCAACCAGGTTTTTCTCATACAAACAGAGTAAACAACTTTTTCCAAATTAATAAATGGGTACTATAGTAGGTCATAAGAGATTCCTCAATAAGTCAACCGAACCTTCTGGAAGATACAGACAAATATTTCAGATGTATTATATTTCCAATATCAAGAAAGTTTTCCTGATAGAAACAAGGTAAACAATTTTTTTTTAATTTATATTTTAGTATTTTTTAGTTGTTGAAGTCGAAAATTGAAAACATATAAAGACACCTCGAGTCAACATGAGTCTATATGATAATAGCGCCGTCTATGATACGGGCTATCGGCTACGTGCTAGCGCGTTAGGGGGGGGTGCATGAAGCAACTGTGCACGTGTACTTCGAGGGCCGGTGGTCCGACGAGCACAGTTCGGAGTCTCCTAACTGTACACCTGCACAGATTGAACACTCCCAACTGTGCACGTCGACATTTGGATGTACACCGATAGTACCCTATCAACGGTCCACGTGCACAGATGGGACACTCCCAATTGTGCACGTGGACTGGTAAGTTGAAAAACTGATCGTAGTAGTTGAGACGTGCACAGTAGGAAGGGAAGCATCTGTGCACGTGGACTTTTAAGTGAAAAGTCTCATGGTATTAATTGAGACATGCACAGCTGGGAGTCTCCCATATGTGCATATGGTCCGTTGGGAGGGTATCATCTGTGCACGTGGACTTGTAAGTGAAAAATCTAATAGTATTTTTTGAGACGTGCACAGTTAGGTGTATCCTATCTGTGCACGTGGACTTGTAAGTTAAAAATCTGATTGTATGAACTGAGACGTGCACAGTTGGGAGGATATAATCTGTGCGCGTGGACTTGTAAGTTGTAAATCTGATAGTATTAATTGAAACGTACATCGTTGGGAGGGTACCATTTAACCACGTGCACTTTTAAGTGAGAAATCTGATCGTATTAATTGAATGAATTGTATTAATGAACCTCGAGCAGGTTACCATTTTGACGTCTAGGTGTCGACGTTTACAGTTGAGAGTTTCTCATCTATGCACGTGCACAGTTAGGAGACTCCCAACTATGCACGTCGAAATTTGGACGTGCACACATGAGCCGGTGCAAAGTTGTACTAGTGGCCCACAACGTGCACAGTTGTAACACCGGGTCTCGAGGTGCACAGTTGAGCTCGCGCACAGTTGTATTCCTTCAAGCGTCATCCCTCCGTAGGTCAGTCAACGAAGGACTTCGATTTGGAATTACATCTAATACAGCTGATTTTTTTATATTACTTCTAGATGAAATACTTAACCAAAAAAAATTCAGTAACTTTCAGCCTTGTGCTTTTTTTTATAATAATGCAAAATACCAGCAAAAATCATATTTTTGAAGTTTTTATTGATTTTCATGAAAACGGCTACTTTTAGTGAAAAACAGTTGAATAGAAAAATGTCCGACAGCTTATTTTGCACGAATAAAGTTGTATTGCATTTTTTGTATAGTTAACCGTCTATCTAAAAAAGGAGAGAATGGAATGACTTTTCACACAAATATTCTTGGCTAATTTATTAATCGTTATTAATACAAGATATAAAGTAATTTGCAATAAATTAATTAGCAGCTCACACGCAGAAACAATCTAAGTATAGTGGCAAGTTGAGCTACTCCGATCAAAGTACGAAACTTTATGGTGCAAAATTGGTCCAAAGTTCGTGCTATATTTCGCAGTACGAGAAAAGCTTTCAACTGGTTTTCTGCTACTGCCTCGATTTTTTTCCTGCGATGAGGAAAAAGGTCCAGCTACTTCTTGTACATATATAGTCTAAGAAAGTTTCCTTTTCAAAGAAATATTTGTTTAAATATTTTGTGTTAACTTTTTCTTGAGTTTTAGATAGTTTTTAATTAATTATTTTTACTAGTTTAGAGGATAAATGAGATGTTTCTTCTAGTATGATTTTTTTAAAATTATTATTTTTTTTTTATTTGAAATGTTCTCGAAGTAAAATTTTGTTTATAGGAATGCTTATGTATGTTTATACATACATGCATTGATTAGCAGTTCGAACTCGAAAGTTCATTGCCTCACTACCCGATTCGGGTGGTGTTTCTAGGTGGATATTTACTGCCAATGTGGGCCCACCACACCCATGACGGGCCAACAGCAGGCAGTATTCCTGAACGGTCACCCATCCAAGTAATAACCGCGCCCAACAATGCTTAACTTCAGTGATCTTACGAGAACTGGTGTTTTCAGCGTGGTATCGCCGTTGAATGTATGTATGTTTATCGTAGCGTAAAATATAAATTTCAGAAATTAAAATACTTTTTTGTTGTATTTTTTCCTTTTTATATAAAAAACAACTATGGACAATGTCATTTATCAGGAAAATTTTTTTAAAATCAATTTTGCCAAAATCGATTGAGTAAACAGAAAAAAACATGTTTTCTTAAAGTAGGAAATGCTAAGAAATATATTTTATTCCTCCACTATTTAATTTCTGAATTGATTTCCTCCTTTAAAATTGTTACTGAAATTAAATATGACATGGAATGCAACTGTCGCAAGACCTGTGCAAAAATCAGGATTTACATCAATTACCCCTATCAATATAAATACCCTTAATAGTAGGAAATGCTAAGAAATAGATTTTATTGCTTCAATTTTCAACTGCTAAATCAATTTCCTCCTCTATAATTGTTACTGAAATTTACTAGAATTGAATATATATGACACTGAATATAACTTTCGATAACCTCAGTGTTATGGGCCTTAGATGCCCCTGTGCATTTGTAATAATAATAATAATAGTAATAACACACCAGGACAGTGAACTTGATGTGGGTATCTAACTGACGAACTCAAAAGGACAGCTTCGTCCACCTTAACCTGGCCGTCTTCCCTCTCACGGTCTGACTAGGGACGCTGCCGGATGGCAGAGATGATAAGGCTCACTTTTCTCTGCAAAAAGGCCCGCGTCATTCACTCTAAAGGTACCCGGTAAGAATTAGATGATTGGGACGCATAAACTGGCATTAAAAAACGGACATTTCAATGCCTTTAAATGCGTCCCAATCAACTCCATGTTACCGGGTATATTTCCAGAACGTTGGAAACAAAGAAATACACAGTGTACTGCCTTGAGATTAAAAACGCGTGTGGCAGAATGGGCTTTATAGCCTGAGTGCCAGGGGCGGGAGAGGGAGCTCTCACGAGTTCCCCGTCCACACTAAATCAATTAAATCAATAAGTTCAGAGGAGCTGATTCAAGTGTGAAATGTTGAAAAAAAGTCACAAGTACACTCTTAAATAATGACAATGGTTTCAAGCCTTTGATTATCATTTAACCTATTACATAATCGTAATAATAAGCAGTGACTTATTTTTCACCATGCTGATGCAATAAGAGTGACCGAGATGGTAATAAAAAACTCTTAGTGCCGCATTGTATGTGTCCTAGGTTCTCGGGGTGTGCATAAAACGGTCTGCAGCTATCTTCGGGAATGTCTTGAGTTGAACTGTGGCGACGGTATGGTAAACTTGAAATGACACCATCTTGACACGCCAAAATGAAGCCCTCCGTCCCTAACTTCAATCCGGATGATTTGAGGAAAGCAGACGTTAGCTCATACGACATCAACTGATCCTTCACATTTCTGTGGAAGATGCCATGCATTCTCTTGTCAAGAAGCTATTCACAGAAGTTTTTCTCCGGTGCTTTCTTGATCTGGACCTTCAAGAGTGAGTACTCGTGTTGGATAACGTTTGATGAATTTTGCCAAGTATTTTAGCAGCCTTCTCCGCTGCTTTGTACACAAAAGCTCCTTTGCCCAATTTTTCGTGTTGTTTGACCATTTTAAGAAGAGGATCTGGTCCATTTGTGACTACACGTGCTCTTCCCAGAAAAATCCTGTTGTGAAGACATTCAAGATTCAGGATTCCACAACGACCTTGACGGCGTGAGATGTAAAGTCACGGAATAGACGCCTTAAGGTGCATGCTTTTTTTCATGTGCATGATTTTTCGTGACCCGATATCGACTGATCTGAGCTCGTCCTTCGTCCATGGGACCACTTCAAACGAATAGAGTACTATCGAGACGGCAAGTATATTCGTTGCAGATACTTTGCTCCTCACCGACAGTTCGGAGGACCAAATCTGACTGATGACGCGTTTGTATCTGCATCGGAGGGCATTCCTAATAGATGTTACGTTCTGAATGCGGCTTTGTGCCATGCCCAGGTATGTATAGGTCTCTCCAGCGCCAAGGTGTCGTATAGAGCTTCTATTGACGAGATCAGGGTCTTCGGGGATGCCATTAAGTTTTCCTCGCTTCAAAGTAACCGTGGCGCATTTTACTATACCAAACTATATTTCAATCTGTTGAGTGTACTTTTTGACAATCCCTAAAGTTAGATCTAGTTGCTCTTGATTTTCAGCCTAGATCTTGAGATCATCCATGTAGAATACATGAGCGACCCTATGCTTTCGACTTCCTGGTTTGCCGATGAAATAACCTTGCAAATGGCGAAGTGCGAGCGATAGTGGCAATAATGTGAAGCAAAAGAAAAGAGGGCTCATGATGTTGCTCTGAAAGACACCTCGCTGAAAGGTGACGTTTTTAGTTGTCACACGATGTTTTCCAGATGAGGTAGTAAATCTGGTTTTCCAAAGCAGCATCAATCTCTCTATGCATCTAACGATGTGTGGATGAAGCTTTAAGCTTTACAACAGACATATGATAAGTCTTTAGGAGGTTGAATCGAAAGCTTTCCGGTAGTTAATCTAGGCCATCGATAGGTAGCGCTGGTAGGACGCTGCGTCTTTGCAGACACATCTATCGATGAGCAGGTTCTCCTGACATCCTGCTATGCCTTTCTTTGAGCCACATTGTTCGTACATCTCTCGCCACACAGGTCCGATTGTCCGAACAATCCTATCATTAGGATAGCTGTGAAGATCTTATACAGTGTGTTCAGACAAGTTATTGGCCTGTAATTCTTAGGGTCAGACAAGTTGCTCATCTATGGAAGGAGCACTTTCGTCCTTTTTTCATCCTTCCATGATGAAATTACGACGACAGACCGGCAAAACCCTTGTGTGTCTTTAGGACACGAAACGACCCAAAGATGACAGTTTTATGTATCCATCTCGCAAGTGCCTTGGCATATTTTTGGCACGCGGATGTGGTTTTAAGATTACGAACCAGTGATAGTTTCGCACCTCCGAAAGCACCGATCACAATGACAAGTACTTTAGCCGGAGTCGAGAATTCGATCACGAATATGGTTCGTTTTTGGAAGTCTTGGAGAACGATGTCAGGCTTCGAGTGTGCATAATTTCCAGATGAGATAGTAAATCTAGTTTTCCAAAGGGGCATCAATCGCTCTATGCATTTCACTATGTGTGGATGCACCTTTAAGCTTTCCAGGATACAGATGATAAGTCTGTGAGAGGTTGAATCCTCGATTGAATCGGAAGCTTCTCGTTAGTCAATTCAGGCCATTGTCAGGACGCGCTGGTGGGCTGCAGCGTATTTACAGACGCAGCTGTCAATTAGCCGGTTCTCTCGACAGCCTGCTACACCTTTTTTCGAGCCACGTTGTACGTACATCTCTCGCCACACAGGTTCAATTCTTCTAACAATCGTGTTATTTAGGACAGCTGTAAAGATCTTATACAGTGTGTTTAAACAATTTATTGGCCTGTAATTCTCTGGGTTGGACAAGTTGCCTTTATTCGGTAGGAGGACCAAATGTTGGTGTGTAAAAGTGAACTTCTTCTACCAGAAGTTCTTGATACAATCTGTTCCTGCAGCGGAAAAGTTCTTCGTGCCTCTAAGTGCTTTTTTCACCTCTTCATCAGTGATTGATGGACATTCCTCTCTAGATGTTATGAGGTTGTCGCAAAACTCCTCGAAGCGGATGATATTATCAGTATCTTCTTTCAAGTCCAGTGTTTTCGGGATCTTTTATACCTCTCCCCAAAAAGTCTCTACCCCATTGGGCTTGGGTGGATTTTTGACAGAAACAGGGTGATCACTGAAGGGGCGCGATGAGTCAGCGAGAAACTGTTGATTCTCCCTGATCCATCTCTCCCTCTTCTGTATTCTCCTACTTGCGTCAGATAACACCCGTGTTTTGTCAGCAATGTGCTGCTTGATTGTTAGCAGCTTTGACTTGTTCAGTGTGTGATTGAAGATTCTCAGTGCTTGGGCGAACTTTCGAACCCTTTCCGTGAGCGGTCTACCAGATGTTAGTATTCAATCACACACTGAATACGGGACGCATTCTGTCTCGCCCATCCAATCTTCTTGTTTAGTTGAATCAAGTGTCTTTTGGTGTTTTGATCCGTCGTCGGTTTTAGCCTTCGATTTGAATCAGCCAGTGCTCTCGCAGCACCATAAACTGAACATTTGATGGTTCAGAGGCCGGACTCCTCCGAGATATCCTTACTAAGGGAGGCATCCATTTCAGCCAGATTTTGGGGCTTAGAAGGAATCTGTATGTCAATGTTCCTCCTTGTCCTGAAATCGCTATCATCTCTCAGAAAGTGTCTGCTTTCTGCGGTTGGGCTGAATGTCGCTTCCTCATCTTCGTCTACAGCTTCTGCAAGCAGCGGTTGGGCAAGCGCTCCGCATACACATCCATTTTTCAAGAGGTAGGCACGTTGATTTCGCAAAGATTGATGCGAAACGTGCTGAAGCTCTGGGTGTTTCTGGCACCACAGAGTGTGCATACGCGCCATAAAACCTCTGTGAGTAGGGATAATGCTGGCATCGTAGCAGTCTAGCAAGTCATCCTGGATTGATTCGTCCACTCAATATGGACGTTTCGCTGGTTTGTGATCGTGTTGCCGGCCGATTTTCGCATGCTCTACGCGTTCGATCGTTCTGAACCTCATATAGAACTTTTTGGTGTTTTGGTGATGTAATTGTTGTTCCCACGAGCAGCTAGGGAAAGGGTTCATCCATCCTTGTAGAGCCCGCGTGCAAGGATAAGGCTGCATACTCTGAGAGGTCGCCCGGTATCCCAGAGTCACCGTTTAAGACACCTCACTCAGGTGCCATTCAGCTTTCGGCATGGTTGTTACGCCTCCGCTTAGGGGTTATTTCTTCGGGACCATCCCTGGACAGTTTTTCGCGACTGCTTATTAATCATTGTAACCATATTAATTAGAAACCCTTGGCACAGGGAGCCTCTATCTGCTACCCGAGGACGCTGGCACGTGGCACGAAAAAAGCAGCCTTAGGACTGAAAATGAGTTTACGAGAAAAATCAAATCAAAGTGAAAGGAGGACGAATAGGTAGCAAAGGAGCCTTCGTGCTGACACGGTTGAGCACGTACACATACACACAAATGGTTTAGGGTGACAAAATGAGCCCTCTACTTTTTTGCATCACACTTTTGCTACTATTTCTGACACTACGCAATTCTCGTGGATATCTCTACGGCATGACTAATCAGCGAGCATAAGGTAACTTATGTATTTTATATGGATGACCTGAAGATCTATGATTTCCGAGCAGAGCAGCTTCAGCATGCTCTTCGGAGCATGCGTAAAATCATGCATATGCAGAAGATCTTGCATATCAGTTCTTCCGTTCTACGTTATTACATCTCACGCCGTAAAGACGGGCGCAAGCTTCTAAAACACTGGTGTCATTATAATTGAGTTATTTTGGGTGTAACTTGGAGATCGTCTCCTGAAAAATGTTCAGCAAACACGGTATAATTGGCAGCGGAGCGCTCCTTTACAAAGCCACGGAGCAGACGTTTGAGACCCTTGGCCTGGATCTTAACATCAGAAGTGAAGAAAAAGCATTACTTTATCTAGATGCTTTATTTCTAAAAACCCAATTGTAGACAGCAGAGGTCACCAGCTTCCTCGAACAGCTCCTGGACAAGAAAATGCACGGAAACTTTTACAGAAATGTAAATGATAGGTCCTTGTCGACGGAGCTGACGTTGGATTTTGTGAAATCATTTGAACTGAATTCAGGCACAGAGGGTTTCACTTTCGTGTGCCAGAACGGTGTGATTCCCACCTTGGTATACCGTAGCCACATTTTACGTAAAGAAGTTCCTAGCAATAGGTATACTATCCGGGTGTCCCACTCACGCAAGAACAATGTATGTCGAGAGACACAATGGCGGTCTGAGAGTGTTTAACTACCATCTTTGTCGCTCTCACGGTGGTGGCCGCCACTCTGCCCTGCCAAACACTCTGAGGAGATAAGAGACACTTGTCAAAAACAAAGAGTGCTGAATTTACTGGAATTACAAGTTCTTGACAACAGTTCCCATTGCACACTCGAGGCCTGACGTCATTCGCTTAGATTTCGAGAATCGAATTATATTCATGATCGAATTATCGGTACACTATATATTCGGTGAAACTAATTGTCCTTGTAATCAGTTCTCTCGAAGGTGCGAAACCATCACTGGTTCTTTACCAGGAAGCGATAATCGCATGCCAAAAACATGCAGTTTCTTTCAAAATGGATGCAAAGAGCTGCCATTCTTGGTTCTATCCGTGTCCTTAAGACACGCGAGGGTTTCGCCGACCAGTCATTGAGATTCCATTCTGCCCTATGGTCACCTATCTCATGGGCGTAATGCGTGTCCATATGTGTGATTTACCGCGGTTCTGCTAGGAGCCAGTGTCATTTTCCTGGATGGCAGTCACTCCCCGAGGGACCCTGCTTTGGTTGTTTAATCTATTGTTTATTTACATATATCGTACCTTATAAGGAAGATTAAGGTTTCGGCTGAAAAGCTAGAGAATTAGCTAAACGCGGGAGTTTAGGGAAATCTTCCACTCAGGTGTTACCTTTTCTCTAAATTCCTGGTTCATTTAGGAATTTAGATCATTTTCAGATCATTTATCTGAATGCCTAGAGCGTTTCAGGTATTTAGAAAAACCGCAAATTGTAGCATAGAATTAGCCTTTATTTTGTTTTTCATTTCATGTGGAGTTCATAATTAAAATACATTAAGACTAATTCTATGCTTAACTTTTAGATTTTTCTAAATACCTAGAATGCTCTAGGAATTGAGAAAAATGTCCTGAAACTGTTCTAAACTCCTGAATAAACCAGAATTCAGAAAAATGGTAATACCTAAATGGAAGATTTTCCTAAACCCGCGTGTTCAGCTACTTCCCTGGGGTTTTCACCTAAACCCTTATTTTCCTAATTACCTACAACAAACACGCACTAAGTTAATCCGCTTCAATTTGCGCATTACTTAACTGTACTCTATTTGCATATCGGAGTTCATTTTGTATTGGCCTCACTTCGGATTTTCAAACTGATCTTTTCAGATTCAGCACCAAGTTTCCACGTCTATATGGTTGAATTTTCACATTATTTAACTGTAATTTATTTGGGTTTTCGAGTTCATTTTGTAGGCGCAATAGTCAGAACAAAGGGCACGCGGAGTTGAAAGGCCAAGGGCCCATACAGAGGAAGAAGTCTAGGAAACTCTCATCCCCATTTATGGAAGGAGGATGAAAGAGCACACAATGAGCCTTCCGGATATCACTGCACGCAGGCCATTGGTGAAGAAGCTGACGACAGCTGAGGGCAGGTGAAAGCTATCCTCTGCCATCGAGGAGGCAGTCAAGTCGGAAGGGAGCGTACGCGAGCTCGTTCCCCGCACCGAGGTCGAGCTCCTGGATCTCGATATTACGATGGACCAAGAGCAGGTGAAGGACGCCGTGAGGAGGCACTTCGGGGAAACGACAGGCGAGTTCAAAGTGAACCTTGCGAAGAAGGCCTTCTGGGAGAATCTAATGGCCTATGTAGTGTTAAGCGAGAAGCTGGTGGCGAGGCTACTACGTACAGGGCACCTGAAGGCGGGGTTGTTGTGGACAGCTTGCTAGATGTAATGCAAATAGGGCCACAGGGTTCGGGAGTGCAACAGCACGCCGCAGTGCTATCTCTGCGCTGCAAAGAAGGAAGAGCCCCGGACCGACCATCTGCTGGGGTCGATTCCGTGGTTATGGGTTGGCAGGAAGAAGAGGTCGTTTTAGTAGGTACTCAGACCTGCGCAGTGGGTATCTGAAATAATTAGGCCTGCGCAGTAGGTTTCAAAGGTTCTCAACCTGCACCGTTAATACTATTGTTAACTACACCGAAGGAGAGTACCTTTTATATCACCTACGATGGTCTAAGTGCCGTGAGTACTGCGCAGGTCTACGTACCGTGGATACCTTCCGCGCAGATCTAATTATATTTGGTATTTACGGTGCGGGTCTAAATAACTGCCATGCCTTCAATATCTTCAGTGTGATGAAAAATGTACTTTTTAGTTGAAAAAATAACCAAACATTTTATTTTTGGTTACTTTATTTTTGCGCTGCGGTACCCTCTTGAGGCTTACAAATTTAGTGTATGATATAATAATACTTAAGAACGTATAATAATTATTTTCGAACCTGGTTATTAGTTAAAGATATATACAAGATCTTAACCTCCAAAAAACGTGTACAAATTTTTATCTAATTTCAAGCTGCATTTACTCAAATTTTAAAGATTTCAAATTAAAAAATCCGCTGCAAAGTAGTTTAGGAGCATTTATTGTATGGTATGTGTTTAATTGTTTTTATTTCGTGAGCAGTGTGCTTCCTAATAGAGGATTGTTTTGTATTTATTGTATTTTATATTTATTATAGAAAAGGGTATTTTAGATTATGAGAGGAGTCTGAGGGGGTGGAAAAGGGGATATTTGATTTCAAAGAGAGTCTGAAGGGATGGAAAAGGCGATATCGCCTGTGATTTTTATTATTTATTTATTATTATTCACTGTTTATTGTCCATAGGTCATAGAAGGTTCTTATATACAGGGTGCGCCATCTTTTATGTCGGTATGTAAACATTGAATAACTTTGAAACAAAACAACCGATTGACTTGATTAGACATGTTTTTGAAACGTCAATTCAGTAAAATTTTAACCATGAAAATAGTCGTTCAGTTGTGTTAACTCAACATGCATATCGTGGAAAATATCGTGGCCGACAGGCAAACATTCGTGCCGGAATCATCGCTATACCGCCCGAGATGCTCGAAAAGGTAATGGATATCGCAGCAAAAAGGGATCGGAAAAATATATGCGCCAACGACCCTATAGGTCACAGTTTTCCATGTTAAAAAGCATGATAAATTTAAAGGAAACAATCCACACTGGAAAATACAATGCATTATTGGCGTTCTTAAAAAGTAAATCTCGAGGATTTCAATGTAAAAAAGCCAACGTTTTCACTGCAGAAAATATCCAAAAATTTTTGTCCGAGGCTCCTGACGAGATTTATTTAGAAACGAAGGTAAGCCATGTAGAGTAACAGGGAGAACTGTTGCTAGTAAGAATTCCGGACACCAAGACCAATAAGCCACGATCATTCACGATTAATTCAGAATATGCAAAAATTGTAAAGCAATATCGAGCTCTTCGTCCGGAAGATGTTTCGTGCTATCGACTCTTCCTGAATTTTCAGAAAGGAAAATGCACAAAACAAGTGGTTGGAAAAAACAAAATATCTGGTATGCCTAAACAAATCTCAACCTATTTAAATCTAGGAAATCCTGATTCATACACGGGACACGTATTCCGAAGAACTTCTGCAACTTTGCTTGCAGATGCTGGTGCAAATGTATTAGATCTCCAACGCCACGGAGGCTGGAAATCAAGCAAAGTTGCAGAATCGTACGTCGAAGAATCGATTGGCAATAAGAAAAAGCTGGGAAACATGATATTACCCGAAAAAAGGATTTCCATCAAAATATCTACCGGAACTTCTTCAACCGACGAGTCATATAATCTGTTGAAATCTTCATCCCCTAAACGTCCGAAAACGTCCTAAACGGCTGAAATCATGACTGTATTTCGAGAAATGTCTGAAATCATCCATTTGTTATAAAAAATATCGTATGCGCCAAGGGCGAGAGAGACTTTTTCCCCTAGGTTCATAATATACTATTCTGTATTTCAAAAAAGGAAAATTTTCTCTTATAAACTTTGAACAAAATAGTAGTATTAGGAGAAACTGTTAGTTATAAAATTCGGAATTATAATATTTATTTTTACAAGATTTCTATGGCAAGCTGGAATATAGTGATACTCACAAATATAAATAATATAACCGTAATTGCAATAACTAGTAGTAAAAAAACATAAACTGCAAAATAGGTTTAAAAAATTACCATTGTCAATAGAAAGGTCAATAATAATGGGCATTATTTAGGACTACAATCCCTCTAAATTTCGTGACCTTACTTTAACTTATTTTCGCGTTATCATGAAAAGAGGGAGCATTTCGGCGAAATCAAATTTCTGAATTCGCCTGAATCTTGATTTCTTATTCGTTGAAACGAATTAAGCCAGCGCGAATTGAATGCATTTTCAGATGGCGAACACTGAGCTACGGGACTCATTAATATATATTTACAACGGATCGTTCAGGCCCAGCGCGTTGGTTATGCTTTACGAATTTGATTAAATAGGCCAGTCCTTAACTGTATTCGGGCCGACGAATTCAGGAGAATTGGAGCATGACCTGAAACCTCGCGAATTAAAATTAATGGCTGGCACTGAAATTAATTCGTGCTGACTCATTCAAATAAATTAGGTCCCCTAAAATTTCCTTGCTGAATAAGGGCGAATAGGATATTTGAAGATTATATTACTTTGCACGGATTTACACGAATTCACAACATGCTCAATTTCGTAATTGTCGCAAATCGAGATTCACGGGGACTCCTAGCGAATTCTTCTCAATTCGCGCCAATTGCAGTTTCTTTTTACTGGGAGATCGTTGCAATTCGTTTTGAAAACTAATTCGAAGCTCTAAATTTGAAAGAATAGTCTTAAATTTCAAGTAATGATAGTTTTCCGGCTAAAAAGGTTTGAAAATAAGTGCTCTTTTTTTAAGTATTATTGTAGCATGCACTAACTTTTGTAACCCTGGTGAGGGTTATGTATCGAAACTGATACCAAAACGTCGGAATGACATATATAATTACAATCCAATAAATCTTACTAAGTTCAAATGACTTCGTCAGCCGCACCTACACAGTTTAATTTTTATTAGATATTTTATTTCAGAATTAAATTGAGACAAATTTGCTCGAAAAAGTCATTTTTTGAGAAGAAAGTTTTAAAATTGAGAAAATAGATGACCGAAAAATCATTTTATCAGAATGTCTAAATATTAATTTAGATACAATTTTTAACTAATAATCTCATTTTCGAAAAAATTACCACCGTGCCCATTTGCTTTGCTGCATTTCATTTTATTTCAGTCACTTGACATTGATTTAGTCGACCAGTACGTACTTAAATAAAATAAAATTCTTGAGGTGTGAATCGATTGTTAATAATTGAGCACTTAGGATGCAATAACAGCCTACTCGGATTGTCAGAAGTCACTTGATTTTTATTTTTCCCTTATGAAGTTATGGTGCAAAATAAATAAAAAAACAAGTAACTTCTGAAAATACAACACGGTGGTCAGGAAGCAAAAAAAAGTCTGCTTGAAACACCTAAGAAAAGTGAATGTGGCATGCTCTTTAGGGTACCCAGGAGTGCTCAAAAATCGTTGAGACAAAATCTGAACAGATCCTTTTCGCGAGAAAATCACTTTTTGGTTCAGTCAAAAGTAGCAATAATCGGTTTTTTGAGAATATCTTCTCAGGGATGTATTTTATCACAAAAGTTGTCCGCATATGTTTTGTAGAGAATTAAATTATCTTTCGAACGAGCCCTTTAACTTCAATAAATATTAATTGGTTGCCGAGATGGAGCGCATATCATTAGGCCATAAATACCGAAAATAGATTTTCGTGAATATCTCCTAAAGAATATATATATTTTATCCATAATATGATTACCGGCGTTGGTAGAGGACACAATTACCTTCAAAATGAGCCCTTGAACATTCGAAAATGTTCAATAGCCACCGAGATAGAGCGCCTCAACGTGGACCCTTTTTGATCATTTTGCAGGAAAATCGTTGAAAATCAGTTTTTCAAGTCTTTTGTTTTTTTCAGACCTTGATTAGACTTTTTTTAGCACCTTAATGAGAAATTTTTGAAAAACTGATTTTCAACGATTTTCGTGATTAATGATCAAAAAGGGTCCAGGTTGAGACGCTCTATCTCGGTGGCTATAGAACAATTCCGAATGCTCAAGGGCTCGTTTTGAAGGTAGTTTAGTCCTCTACCAACACCGATAATCACATTATGGATAAAATATATTCCTGAGGAGGTATCTCGAAAAACCCGATTTTTTTCACTAATTGACTTCCCTATTATGCGCTCTATCTCGGTAAGCAATGAATATTTTTGAAAGTTATGAGGCTCATTTTGAAGGTGATCAGATTTTCTACAAATTATGTGTAAACCCTGCCGATGAAACAGCACTGAAAAAGCACTCAAAAAGCACTGCCCAGTGCCGTTTCAGTGCTGCTCGTTTAAAGCTACTCAGATTACAGTTTTAAATGCCTGCAGAAGTTCCCTTTATACCTGCGAATAGGCTACCAAGTAGACCAGCTGAAAGGGATTAAAAATGCAACATTAAAATTTGTGAAATTTTGAAATTACCTTTGCGAAAGTTAGAAATTCAGAATTTACGGGTTTCGATGATTTCAGATATCTAACTTTTTTTTTGAAAAGTTTAAAATTCGAATGAACATAATTTATGTCGTAAATGGAATGAGATACGCCAAAACAGACAACATTTTCGAATTCAACTTCAGAATAGTATATTAGTATATAATTTATAAGTATAAAATGTATATAATGAGAAAATTCATAAATTAAAAAAAAGTGTTAATAATTTGAAGAAAATTTTAAAAAGGGTGGTGGAAAATAATTGGCCAAAATTTTGTATGGTTTCTCGTCATATTGGATCTTCAATTTTAAACTCTGTATTTTTACACTAGAATTGGAATCAGCGATCTCAAAAGACCCTAAAAGGGTTTAGTTTTTCATTCGAATTCAACTTTAGAGTTTGCCCTAGTTTTACAGTGGTAACTGATTCAATTTGAATCGTATAATTTAACAAGTTTAAATTATCAATTCAAATCCACTTGTTTTAATTTTAAGTTTTTCCATTTGAAAAGATATAAATTATAAATTTTTAATTCATAAGCCATAAAATAAATAAAAATTTCTGACTTTTAAATGATTTAACTTGAAAATTGTGCCATTTTTACATTTAGTCGATTGTATTGACTGGAATAGGTAAATTATAATTCACTTCAAATAATTTGCAATTATTGTTATATATCTCTCAATCAATTATAAAATATAATTCAATAAATAAATCAATTATTAAACAGCCGATAGGGGCTGTAACACAGGGTATTTCAAAAAAGCAAAAGTTTGAAAGTTGGAGGTGCTTGTTGATTTTCCGGTGGGAATCCATGAAAAACTAACCCAGAATTTTTTCCGGTGTCCTCCGATGACATTTTACCCTACCGAATCGCCCTTTAGTTTTAGAAAAACAGTGAATTGATGGAAACACCGTTGCATACCTCACACAGACTGTGGTGAGGTCAGGGGGGGACTGGGGGGGGGTCAAGTTCAGAGGGGTGAAGGGATTGTCAAGCGAAGCTCCGTCAAAGCGGCGGAGGGTGGAAGGGGAAGGCAGCCGGCATACCAGCTAAACACGTCGCACAGTGGTCCAGGTGGTACAAAAAGGGGATCAAAAGTCAAAAAATGAGTTTTATTTTTATTTTTACGAAATATTGATGCCAATCTACTAACAAGTATCTAAATAACATGAAACTACAAAAATAATAAAAACATATTATTTTAAGCAATTTTTCAGGTTCCAAAGTTCAGCAAATTTTAGAAATCACTCTCAACGCCTAATGTATACCCATAGACACCTCAACTTTAGGAGGTGCTGTATTAACACCAGTGAAAAAATTCAAAAGAAGGTTATATAGAATTCCTGTGTATTATCTCCTTTAAGGGATTCAAGTGTTAAAAATGTCATATTTATCAATATTATTAAGTTTTTTTTTATTAATGTTTCATGGGTATAAATATTTCTTGTTTAAGCAGCTGTCGATTGAAAAAAAATTAAGTTGCCAAACTTTGCCAAAAAATGTGGAAACGCTAAGTTGTTGTGAAAGAATTAATGAATTAATTTCCATGGAAGATTTTTGCGTCAATTTGCGACTTTTCAAATGGAACGCTAATTACGAAGGCTGTTTGGGTGCGTTGAGGCGCGTATTTACCTATCGTAACCATTTTATGAAATAGTGATTTTAATTTGCGCAGTTTTTAGTATTTCGCTATTTAGATATTAAAGTTTCTCACATGGTAACTTTAAGATCACTCAGCAATGGCACTACAACCAAGGACTAGGTTTTCTTAATAGAAGTGAAAAATGAAGGTGTTGAAGGTAATTAAAAATAATGAACCTGATACCTGGGCATTGTGGCAGGTGCCTAAGAGATCTTTAACCGGATAGTCACTATTTCACAAAATTGTTATAGTAGGTGAACACGCGCCTCAACGCACCAAAATTCCTGGTGGTGTGGCTTTCGTCATTAGCGTCCCATTTGAAAAGTCGAAAATTGACGCAAAAATCTTCCATGGAAATTAATTAATGAATTCTTTCACAACAACATAGCGTTTCCACCTTTTGTGGAAAAGTTTGGCAACTGGAGGGTTTTTCAATTGAAAGCTGATTGAATGAGAAATATTTTTACCCGTGAAACATTAATAAACACAAATTAATAATATTGATGAATACTACATTTTTAACACTTGAAACGCTTAAAGGAGTTAATACACTAGAATTCTATATAACCATTTATTAAATATTTTCTAATGGTGTTAATACAGCACCTCCTAAAGTTGAGATGTACGTATATGGGTATACATTAGGCGTTGAGAGCGATTCCTCTAATTTGTTGAACTTTGAAACCTGAAAAATTGCTTAAAATAATAATATTTTTTCATTATTTTTGTAGTTTCATGTAATTTAGGTAGTTGTGAGTAGATTGGCATCAATATTTCATTTAAAAAAATAAAACTCATTTTTTGACTTACTTTTGATCACCTTTTCGTACCATCGGGACCACTGTGCGACGTATCTGGCTGACTTGACGGCTGCCTCCCCCTTTCCCCTCCACGGCTTTGACGGAGCATCGCTTGACAATCCCTTCACGCCCCTTCACTTGACCCCCTCCTCCAGTCCTCCCCTGACCTCACCCAGTCCGTGTGAGGTATACAGCGGTGTACTTGCGTCAATTTACTGATTTTATAAAACTTTGAGGCCGATTCGGCAGTGTCCAATGTCATCGGAGAACACCGGGAAAAATTCTGGGTTAGTTTTTCATGGATCCCCACCGGAAAATCAACAAGCACCTCCAACTTTCAAACTTTTGCTTTTTTTGGTATACCCTACTGTAACACCTTGAAGTTGAGGGGAGGCTTAAGCATGTGGGACAATGGGGTCAAACGGTACTCGGCCTGCATGTTTACGGAAATGTATTGAAGGATCCCTATAAATAAGATCTCCTGGCATGTATGATTGTAGTAGTGGTGGCTTACGAACGAATTTTCATTAAATGTCTCACTCAGTGCTACTCGTGGGAACAAAGAGTTCTTGGGAAATAATCGAAACGAAACACTCAGGAGCAGTCCGCAACGATACCTCTGGAGAAAGCATCGTCGGAATCTATAAGTGAGGAACCATCTGGCGATACTTCGCGATACTAATGCCGGAGTTTGTATTAATATAATAAAGCATCATTTCGAAAAAGATTTCACTCCTTGATGGATACATTCTGCAGTATCTTTCGGGCATGGTTAGCAACGGGATACACCCCGGTGGCATGGAGAAAGGTTAAGGCAATTTTTATTTCAAAGTCGGGTAAGGATACCTACTATGAGGCAAAATGAAAGAACACCTCTTCATAAGAATCAATTTGCCTCTCAAAAAGGCAGATATACCATATACGCTCTCTATGCGTTTATCTCCTACATTAATAATACAATGCGGAAAGGTGAAGTAGCAACTGCTGCGTTTTTAGACATAAAGGGGGCATTTAGTAACACTACAATTAAATCCATATACGATTCTACAGAAAAACATAATTCGCAACATGGTAATGAAGTGAAGGCCAAAGTTTTAAGGGGGTGTCCACAGGGAGGAGTTCTTTCGTCCACCCAGTGGGCGCTTGTCATTGATAACCTAATTCACATTTTAAACGAATGGCGTTTTTACACATAAGGCTCTGTAGATAACCTGGCGATCCTAGTAACAGGAAAGCATGAGGGCACCTTAGGGGAACTCATGCAGTCAGCGCTCAATAGTAAGAAAAGCCAAAATGGCTTTTTGGGCCTGTAGATACGGAATACATATGCATCAATGATATGGTTGCCAAGGACTGAACTAATCAGTACTATCAAACAACTGGAAATGCTCCTAAGGGTTTTCTGGTTGACGATAACTGGTGCTATGAAAACAACATAAACATTAGCTCTTGAGGTGATTCTGGACATCCCGCCGTTGCACCTTTTCCTAAGGAAGATTGCGGAAGTCTATAGACTCCTAGTAGGGGGCAACCTTAGTGATGTTGAGGCGAAAGATTAACATGATATCAGTAAGCGCATGCTATGCGAGGATACCATCCTCGCTATGCTAACTGATTTTATGTGGAGGAAATTTTCCTTCATGAAATCCTTCAAGGTCATCTTTCCTAAAAGGGAAGAATGGTATGATGAAGAAGGAAGGGAAGAATTGCTTACACCATGTGGTTTCGTTAGGTACACAGATCGCTCTAAAGACCCCCTGGAAACAGGGGCTGGAATCTATAGAAAGAAGCCCAAGGCTAGAGATAACAACAGCACTGGGTACATTCCCTACAGTTTTCCAGGCCGAAATAATAGCTATTGAAGCTTACCTGGAGAAAATTTGTAAGCCGAATTTGAAAGGCCAGCACATTTACATTTATTCTGACAGCCAAGCACTACTTAAGGCTCTCACATCTGCAAAGTTTACTTTCATACTAGTCTGGAGTTGCCTTTAAGATCTTTTTAAGGTTGCCAGTAAAGCTAAGTTAGTCTGATCTGGGTTCCCGGCGATGAAAATATAGAAGGTAATGAGAAAGCACATGCACTGGCTAAGATGGGAGCTTCAGAGCCCCTGATTAGCACGCAAACCTACTGTACTGTACTGTACTAAGAGGACTAATAACCTTTTGAACATGAAAAGAAGGCAGATTAATGTCTGAGTGCGGATGCTTACTGGACACTACCGACTGAGAAAACACTTGACCAACATGAAGATTGGAGACAACCCTGGTTGTCGAAAGAGTGATTTTCGTGTTGAGACAGCTCATCACACACTTTGTGAATGTGATGCTCTGGCATGCCTCAGAAAGGAATACCTGGGGAATTATTTTCGCGAACCAGAAGACTTTCATGAAATCTCCTGCAAATCAGTGTATGCCTATATGGTGAAGACTGACCTTATGGGAGATAGTTAAGTGTTAGGGTATAGCACAATATGATTTACTGCAGTGCTATGGGCAGTTATTGTCCTGCCCTCCAGTATATTATTAATAATAATAAATATCTTCATTTAAAAAATCAATTATTCTACCTGGGGCTGTATTTGAGTAGACGGAAAGAACCGCTTCTTCATATCCACCAGCTGGATATTTTCCCAAATCGACTATTTCATTAACAGAAGATGATGTTCCAGATGTAGCATGATTCTTGCTTACATTGTGTTGCATTTCGCTGGTAATTGTTGAATTTCCGGTTCCATAAGCCATATTAAAAAGTGCTTCTGGATCGCACACAAATTTATAGACATATCTTTCGCCCGCAACTTTCTGCATTATGCCCTTCTCGTAGTAATATCTCAGTGAGCGGCTCAGCTTGTCATAGTTCATGGCTGGCCTATTTTTTTGAATGCCCCATCTGCGCGCAACCTAAAAGAAATATATATTTGTTATTTATTACTGTATTCAGAGTTATATCGATCTTTAATTATACCCATATACACACTACTACTTTCCAACCGAGCAAGTCATGCCTACCCCGAAAGGGAAATGGCTTATTGGTATAATAATAATAATAAAATAATAATAATCAATTATTACTCCTGAAAGCACACTTCATACATCGGGTGAATTTCACCCAAATGTTTTTTTCTTTCAACTTCCACAACACAGGCGTTCTATTTAACGTAGATGATAATAGTTGCAAAACAAAGTACACTGAAGCCTGGAGATAAGCACGGTTTCAAGCACTGCTCTGAGCATATCTCCGAGGAGTTCAAACGTAAACAATCAGTGGCGTGTGAACCATTTCCTAATATTACGCAATATACGCACGTGATTACCCGCGCACCTCACGCTTTGTCGCTACGCTGCGATTGTTTACCAATGACTGAGCAGTTAGTTAGCACTGTCTCCTTTGCTCCGCACATCGCCACATTGCGAGGCCACACGAGGCCAGCAGTTGTGGGAATAGCCTAACATGAGGGCGCTTATCTCCAGGCTACAGTGTGTATTAGAATAAGTGTGCACTTCTAAACTAATTGCTATTGAAATTGGATTATCAGCTTTTATGTATATTTATTTGGTATTGTTAAAAGATCTTTTTATCCCAGATAATATTTTTTCCTAACTTTTCCTACTGTCTGCGAATAAATGTAGATGCTCTCTCAACGAACTTAAGCTTTTTCTCATGAGCAAAACCTGAAATTAATATTTGTTAGATTTACCTCTTCAGGTTCGATTAACTTGAACTCCATGCCCCGTCCAGTCCAAGCAATGCAAGGCGCGTTTTCTGGATCATCTAATAACGCTACTAAGAATTGCCATAATTGAAGAGAACCCCTTCGCTGTTGTTGGTAACCCATGGTAACGTCACTCCATCCAGTTCCACTTTTATTTTTGTATTCGTTGTTCCAGAATGTATTGGGCGAGCTTCTCTTCTTTAGATAACACGAAGAACTCTGACGGTCCCAGGAAACATTTGCAGGTTCTAATTGTGAGCCGAGTTGAGTCCAGTTGGGAGTGGTACTACATTTCAAATAAATTTCTCCGTTCCAAGTTTCATGGCGACGAGGTAGATAGTTTTCGGGCGTTCCTGAAATTGCAGGCCACTGAGAACCTGTGGAAGAAGAACTTCCTGGTCGACTATTTGCTGGAGAACTTCTGCTCTCCCTGTTATTCACTTCAGTTCTATTAGCTGCATAGCGTTGGTGTTGGTAGATCAGGTTGTTGGCTGCAAACCAGAATCGTAGGAAACATTCATTATAATAATGCTTTGATAATAGCCGTTTCATGCTGTGGTCAAATTTCCAACAGTTTATTTCACAGTAACCCATGAGAAAATAATTATGTGGAAATCTACGTGAAATTGGTCTTGGAAAACTTTGTAGGATTCTACGTGGATTACAAAATTCCACGTGAAATTCAGTTGGCGAATTGAAAAAATTCACGTGGAAATCCACGAGACATTCCACGAGGAATTTCACGAGAATTTCCACGTGAATTAAGAAAACTTCCTTGATTTTCATGTGGATTTCTACGTGTAAATATACGTAGAATTTCAAGTGCAACGACCTCTAGAATTATGGAACGAGAAATAATAATATAGTATACGGGGTACTTAAAATTAAAAAATGCCATTAATTTTTACGTATCTCTTACGGTTTACAAGGTATTTGCAATTCAAAATTATGTTTAACGTTTTATATGAAACTCCACGTGGAATTCCACCTCCAATTCTACGTGAAATTCCGCATCAAATTACACGTAGAATTTCCATCTGGTTTGTTTCAATTCACCACTCGAATTTCACGTGGAATTCCACGTAGATTTGCTACGTGTAATTCAACGTGGATTTCGACATGGATTTTTTCACCTGTAAACGAATTAAAGACTTTACATTTAATTTAACAAATCAGTTTATGAAGCAGATAAGCGCGCTCATGAAAAAGGATTTTGTAGGCGCACGTACTAATACTTTTTTTAAACCTTCCATAACTCTTTATTTTTCAATCCTTCTACCCCCTGTGCCACTCGCCCAATCTTTCCTTCTACTTCCTGACACCGCCTTTACGCTCGCCCACCCTCTCCCCATTAACACCTCTCCAGCGTTATGGACATATATTTTTTAGAAGGCGCATGATCATTCCTGCAGTTCAGGTTTCCCTATTTTTTTCCGAATTACTATTTGGCCTAATTTTCATTTCGCCAAATTACCATCCCAGTAAGAAGGTATGAATTAAATAGGATTGAAACGTTTTGATTTTAATAAATGCATATGGTCTGGATTCAATTAGATATACAGATGTTTCTCTCTCGACATTTTTTGATACACGTGTAGCCCATGAAGAAAATTAATGTATTTTGTACGAGAAGGCAGAATAGTAAAACGCGCAAACATTTACAAATTTTCCGCCAGTCTATACTGGATAGACACTTCGAAAAATTTTCGAACCATGTGAATACATTTACTTGAATCCCATTTCTTAGCATCAATAAAATATTCTTCGCAGCAGTAATTTACGTTTGAAGCAGACAGACTTTTGTTAATCTCCCCGGTAAAAATTATAAGTATGGGATTTATCAATCATTGACTTTCAGAAGTATAAAACGTGTATTGTAAATGACACGATCCCATACTTCAAGTATATTGAAATAGTATAGCTAAAGTCTAGCTAAAGTGTAGCTGAAGTATGGATGAAGTATAGGTGAAGTATAGCTAAAGTATATATGAAGTATATGATATACTTCATCTATACTTAAGTATAGCTGAAGTATAGGATATACTTAATCAATACTTGAGTATGGCTGAAGTATCGCATACAATATGTGTTCATTTGTTTTTGAAGATATCATAGGAACGGGATAAAACATAATACATCGTAAATGACAGATCGTCCGTAAATTAAAAAATTTCGTGATGATAATAATTTATTGAGGAAAATGTGCAACGAATATTGTTTGAGAGTGTAATAAAGAAGCCAGTTAATAAATTCTTTAAGTTTCAACAAAATTCGTTCCATATTTGTCTCACGAAATCTACTTCGGAGTTAAAATTCAACCGTTCAATTTGTCAACTAGATGGAAATTCCTTAAAGCAAGAATATGTATATAATAAGAAGCTTATATTCTTTTTATTATTTTCTATATCGGTGGGTTTCCTATCACCACTACGTAGCGCGTCCTCAGGTTGCG
>CAKNYM010050017.1:64005-94709 GCA_932195095.1 Andricus curvator | reverse complement strand
TTCTTTTGTATATTGGTACGATAATCGCTTTTCTCCAATCGTCTGGACTTTTGCTGTCTCGATGCACAAATTTATCAATTCGCACAACCTGTGATGCATGTACTCGCCACCGTATTTATGCATTTCAGCGCTAATACTGTCTGCACCAGCAGCCTTACCGTTTTTCAAGTTCTTTATTATGTCTCTGACCTCAGTGACACAGTCTTTTTCAATTGGGTTTTCTAATGCATTATGTTCTATGTCGCAGTTTTGTTGTCCTATATCTTCACCTTCTAATAGTTCTTTAAAAGAGTCTTTTAAAGCGTCTACTATCCCGTCTATATCATATAGCATTCCACCTTTGCTGTTTCTCATGCTGGCAAACTCTGTACTTTTACTTTCCTTCAACTGTTTATATAGTAATTTCATTATTCCTCCAAAGCAGTTTTGTATTTTGTTCTCTTCTTCTGTTCTGATTTTCTCTTTACTCTCTTTGACTAGTCGTTTAACTTTCCTATTTTTGTGTCTGTAATCATTCTTGAGCCTGTTTCTCTCATCATCGCTAAGACCTGTCATGTTCAGCGTTTTTTTGTGCGATTTTTCTTTTTCTTTCTGGGCTGCCGCAATTTCATCATTCCACCACGCATCGCCAGACTTTCTCCCTACCACTGCCGTACCACACACTTCAATCGCACTTTTAACAATGGTATCCCGTAATAAAGTCCACGCGCCCTCTATATCTTTATTCCTTTCAAGCGGCTCCCAAATGGCCTTATCTATGCGTTCGTTTATCTTATTCTGAAAATCTATTCGCACTACCTATATACCTATCTAACTTGCACCTATATACTCTATACCAATACACCCATATACCCAATACTATTTTCCAACCGAGCAAGTCACGCCTACCCCGAAAGGGAAATGGCTTAATGGTATAATAATAATAATAAGGAATCGATTTCATTGGACTAAAGAAGGAGTTCTTTAGGCACCTAAAACATACTCAACAAACCTAGGTTCGTACCTTCTAGGAAATCATTTCTTTCACTTAATATTTTTCGCATTTAATGTGAAAAAATATTTACTTATATTAAAGAAATGTCACCAAAGCAATCATTTCCTTGAATTAATGTGTGAATCTTTTGCATCTAAACAATATTAACTTAACTCAAGTAAACAATTCCTTGGTCGAAAGCAAAAAAAACCAAAGAAACGCATTTCCTTGAATAAAGTAAATTTCTTTTCAGTGTAGTTACGCCGAAAGCGACCGTGTGAAAGTTCGATTTGTGATATTGACCATGATAAAATATGCGTTTCTATATGTATTTAGAATGTAGGAAAAAAGTTTGAAATGTGTGCCTTAAGATTTGTTTTGGAACTTATTTTGTGGAGAAAATGACACTTTTCGTGGAAACGCCCATATATGTATATATTGCAATTGCACCCATTATAAATTTTATACATTCATAAGCAATTAATTTATTTGTTTTGAGTCAAGAAAATATTCTCTCAAGATAAATGAATTTTCATATAATTGAAGAAATATTTATTCCATGCTAAGAACTGTCAAAATCATAACAATAAAACAATTATCTAAATTTGAAAAATATTCTTTCACGATAAATCGATATTCGTTCAAATGAAAAAAAAATTGTTTAACACTATAAGTTGATATAATTGTTGCAACAAAATAATGACTTTAATTGAAGAAATACTTATTTAAGATAAATGAATATTCATTCAGTTAAACAAATATTTATTACATCCTAACAATTATCTTAATCAACACAATGAGAAAATTGTTTGAATGTAAAAAATATTCTTTCAATATAAATGTATATTCATTAAATTGAAAAAAAATATTTATTGCAAGCTAAAAGTTGATATAACCATTGCATCGAAACAATTACTTAAATTGAAGAAATATTAATTGAAGATAAATGAATATTCATTCAATTAAAGAAATATTTATTGCATTCTAACAATTATCGTAATCAAAACAATGCAAGTATTATTTAAATTTTAAAAATATTCTTTTAATATGAAGGTATATTCACTAAACTGAACAAAATATTTATTTAATGCCAGAAGTCGACATAATCATATCGCAATGAAATAATTACTTGAATTGAAGAAATATTCTTTTGAGATAAAGGAATATTACATCCAAATCAACAAATATTTACTGCATTCTAACAATTATCATTGTCAACACAACGAAAACATTATTCAAATGTAAACAATATTCTTTTAATATAAATGTATATTCATGAAACTGAACAAAAATATTTATTCCATGCCAGAAGTCGACATAATCATCGCAATGAAATAATTATTTTTGTTTACAAAATGTTTAGAAAAATAAAACGTTGATTCATTCGAATAAAAGAAATCTTCGTTTGAATAAGTAATTTTTTATTAATCAATTTTACAGCAAAAATAGTTATCCAATTCCTGTACCTCACCGACATTTTGTTGCCAACTCTTGTCAACTGGAAATAAGACAACGAGTTGAACTTTGGAAAATTAAATAATAGCACGTAAGGGACGTCTATCTTGCCCTAAATCTTTATTTTCAATTATGAACATTTGAAACAATTTTAAAAATTATAAAAAATATTCAAATATAGCTTTCAGTAAAAATTGTTATCACAGAAAATTTAAGTTAGCATTTTAAGTTTAGTTACAAGAAATTAAATCTTTCTGATGAATAAAATTAAATTTTAAAATTACGTTTCCCATCATGAAAATTGTCTCTATAAAGTGACTAAAATATTTGATAACTTATGTAAAAGTTTACAGCTCGCATTATGAAACAACTCTTTTATTCAATTTTCATAATAAAACAATTTCATTTTTTTATTTAAGATACGGTAAAAGATAAAACATTTCTGCATCAAATATTAATTACTAGGTTGAAATATTGTTGAATACTCTCTCAGAAATATTAGGAAGAAACTGTGCTTTTTTTTTCTTTTATTCTGCCAAGATCTGAACTTTGAACAAATAATTTCAAATTGTCAAATCGTTTATTAATGTAGTGTTCAAGTATAAGAAATTTTTGAATGTTTGAAACTCATTTCTTCTAAGTTCAGACTTCTAATTTCAAGGTATTTTCTGTAAAACCAGAATTATTATATTGTATACTTTTTACTCTATAATCTTCATATTGTTTAAATAAACCCGCATTTGAGCAATAACACGTGTTTGCTGATAATATGAGCTTGACCTTAAAAAATGTACCACATCAAAATCACATTATAATTTATAGGGCATTTAATTTAAAGCCCGTCATTATAGTCTACTCTCCCCTAATTATTATACAACATTTCAGTGACAAATGTGACAAAAATATCCCGGCTCAAGTAAGAAAATTAAATATAACTCGGGCCACCATACATTTTTGGGCCGGCACTGGTCATTTCTCACAAGCGATAAGAATTTTGTGGGTTGGTATATAAGGAGCATTTCGACCGATACCCTCAGCGTGCGATATTCTGCGTTACACTGAAAAAAAGAATTTTTGGATCCAAGAAAATGCATTTACTTGAATCTTATTTGTTAGTATCAACAAAATATTCTTTAATAGTAGTAATTTTTATTTAAACCAGCCACATATCTTTTGTTGATTTAAAGATATGAATTCTTTGGCTATATTTTCTTTATTCAAACAAATATTTCTTATATTCGAGAAAACCATTTCTTTGATTCCAAAGTTCTAGATTCGTTGAAATCTGATTAGTCGTTCAAAGAAATATTTATTTGATTCAATCAGTTCGATTCTTTGAATTTATTCGGACGCATTTGAATCAATTAATTGTGCATATTTGAATCAAGTCTTTAAGTTTATTCAAATCAAAGAAATAATTATTTAATTCAAATAATATTAATTAAAGTAAAAATATATTTATTTGTTACAAAGAGTTCATGCATTTATACCAATGAAGCATTTATTTAGATGAACAAGGTATTGTGTTTACATAAATATTTATTTCTTCAGTTGAAGGAAATGTTTTATTTGCTTACTAAAATTAAATTTTTCATAACAAATAAACATTTATTCCAACGAATTAATTATTTTTTCAAATCAAACATTCAATAATTTGGAATAATTTGTTTCAATTGAATACTTTTTTAGATCGAAGAAATATGTTGTTAAATTCAATATCCATGTTTTTGATTTGAAGAAATATTTCTTTGGCATTTATGGTGAGGGTTAAATACGGCTTTCCGCCTTATGATTTCCATGTTGCGACAGCGTCGTGGTCATCGTTGTGGATTTGACACTCGACGGACCCAATTTCGATTCCTGCTGGAGGTGGATTTTTCATCAAATTTTCCTGTTTCAGGTTCTTCAAGATTGTAAATTATATTCGTGATGCGTTGTTTAAATCAAATATGTATAATAATAACAATGTTAATTATAATTTAAGCTGGAAGAATCCATTTGTTTATTTAGGAAGCTATGTACTATAGTTGAAGTACGAACTACTTTATTGCACTCGCGCATGGTTCAGGCCAAAGAAATATTTGTTTGAATCAGTGGGATATTTTTTTGCTTCAAATACTCAAAAATTTGATGCGAAGAAATAGCTTTGTGAGCCTATAAAATATTTGCTTGATTTTAAAATATATTTCTTTCCATCAATTCACATATTCTCATCTCAAGGAAATATTCATTCCCATTCATGGCACATTTATTTGGAACAATGAGTAATTTATGTGGTTTAAAATGTATATTTTTGTCTTCAATTAATATTTCTTTAATTTAAAGAAATATTTCCAAAAGGAGCAAGAAATTTTTTTAAGAGCCCCTTGAAAAGCTTATTAAATTGCGCGTCGAATAAGCCCTAATAAAGATATTTTTGATATTTTGAAGGAAATATACCACGTGAGAAGTTTTTAAAAAAATGCAAGAATTTCTTGAATTTTTTACCTTGACTTCAACTTGTGGCATGACCTAGGGAAAATGTAGGGAAAATCTCACATCCACACCACATAGTGTCTAAGGTCTTATCTTTTATTTAAGCCAATAAAACTCTAAAAATCTTCAACGGTTGTCGACATACGACTAAAAATGTCCAAGCGTGGCTGCGCCGAATTTCAGTCGCCTTAGCAGCAAGTCTGGCCATCTGCGGTGATCGCCGACTGAGACGCAAAGCAGATATGCTTGAACATTTATGTAATATCTTCAGAACCCGTGAATATTTTTAAATTCTATTGGCTTAAATTAAGGATTCGATTCCACAGATTACGTCCTGTCAGCTTCAGTTTTTTCCATTAGTATAGTAAGTCATACCACGAGTTGAAGTTAAGAAACAAAATCTGAGAAATTCTCGGCGATAACCGCTTTCTCGATTGACAGCAGTAATCGCCGACTGAAAATTGAAGTTTAGGACTTGGACATTTTAAGACGTATCTCGAGAACCCGTCGAGATTTTTAAAGTTTCATTGGCTTAAATCAAAGAAAAGAACTTGAGACCTAGGTCGTGTCACAAGTTGAATCAGAGGTACAAAATTCGAGAAATTCTTGCATTTTTTAAACTTCTCAAGTGGTATATTCTCTTCATAATATCCGAAATATCTTTATTGGGGCTCATTCGGCGCGTAATTTAATAAGCTTTTTGACGGGTTTAAAAAAAAAAAAATTCTCGCTCCTTTTGGGAACGAGTAATCACGTTTCAAAGTCAGCAGTAATTTTGAATAGTACTTTCGCTGATCGTACCGATAATTTCCGACGGTAGTGTACTATTTAGCTTATGGTCGATATTTGTCGAGAATCATCAGACCGGCAGAAATTTGAGGAGTTTATTCAAAAAAACAAAATGTGTAACTGTGATAGATGAGGACAGTGACGAGGATTAAGTTTTCAATCAATATGAGACTAAATCAGATGTATAAATAAAACTTCGAAAAAATTTCAAAAATGATAGTACCACGAATAATCATTTTATCTTTTCTGTCACAATGTACATGTATACATAATGTATACAACATGTATCTCATAATGTATAAATACACTTATTATAATTGTATTATATGAATATATTCGGGTATCAATCGGCCTTAGGAGTTGAAATATGTGAAAATTACAGTTTTTAATTTTTTACACTAAGATTCCCCAAATTTAAAAGCTTTAAATAAATAAATTTAAAAAATGCACAGTAAGGGGTCATTCAAAAAATACGTGATACGTTAAGGGGTGGGAGGGAGTCTGTCGAAGTAGCATTCTCCATGTTCAGAACAATGGAAAAAGTATCACCCGGGGGGGGGGGGGGGGTCAGAATTTTCTGAAAAATGTATCACGTATTTTGTAAATGGCCCCTAATAGCTCTTTGGGTGACTATTCTGTGGTAAAAAAAACTGGAAAAAGTCGCATCTGCAGCACCACCTGTCTTGGCAGGAATTTTGAATTTAAAAACAAAATTCAATGTGTGATTTTCTTTTTTTTTGTTTATTAGCAAGTCCAAATGATTGGCAAATGCAACAGTATCACTACAATTTAAATAAATGATTAATTTATTCTTAGAGTAATAAACGGTGTCTCGGAAGAGGGAATGTGTACAAGTGATAAAAGGATGGCGCTCTGAACTCGCTGATAATAATCGATAACAATTCTGCAATTTTCCTTAAAATTATTTATTAAATTATTTGCAAATCTTGTCTTGACAATATAATAAGTTTTACAATTTCTTCCGTAAAAATAATGTTTTTTATTTGAAATATCATCATCAGTAATATTGTTTTGATTCTTAGTATCATGGAAAAAATTTTTTTTTCCAGAGTTCTGATTTTCGGCGCAACTACCTTAAGCTGCTTCACTCGCTAAAAATATTTAATTGTAAGAAACTACTATGATTTCAATTGGCAATGGAATAGTTTAAAACTCCAATCATTTAAAATTGTTTCTATATTTGCAAATGTAGCATTTTCAGTCCATGTGCCTGGTGTAAATACCTACATTACCTAATTAAGAAAAAAATAAGCTCAGGTCTACATGAAATGAGAAATCGAGTCAAAAGTTGAGGAAATTGAATAAAAGGCACTATATACGGCTTATCTGGTCATAATTGTTTATAATTATAATATAAAAATGTATGAAAAGTAATTTTTGTTTCGTAAATACAAACACGTTGGACCAGATAAAATTATTGAGTACCTTCTATTTCCTTCTTAAAACTTGCAACTCGATATCTCATCGTATGAGAACAATAGTTTGTAAAAAATAAGCGCCGGTAATGTAGAGATTTGCTTATTTGTTGCAAATTTTTCTTGCAAAAAATTGTTACTAAGTTCGAAGTCTGATGCATAGAATTATTTCAGTTTTAATTAATTTGTACATTGAACTTTTCTGAGTACAGACTTACATAGAGCGATTTTTTCATACTTTGAGTAAACATATAATAAGAAAACAGACAAAAATGCCAAAATCTCTGATCATGGTGCTCTTCAAAATTGAAAGCACTTTAATTAAAAAAGTTGCATATCGTGGCAAAATTCAAAGCTGTAGACTTTTTAGAACGAAAAGATTGATGTTGGAGCTGATGCATACATGAAATAAGATTGATGAGTGAGCCTCGGATTTATCCGTCTGGCCTGGGTTGGCCAAAAGTGTAACGTTTTTTTTTGTTAGCCCCAGGCCAAACCATCTGGTCAGCCGGTTAGTCGCTGGCTAGTCTCCCTTCTAAAAGAAAATAATTTGAACCGATTGGGAACGATTTACCCCATTGGGCCCCGATTGAAACACATTATTGAAACCAATTTATTAGTTGAATTTTAATCAGGAGCAGCCTTTTGAATCCAATTTATTAAATCGTTTTCAATTATTATTCTTTTGTTAACAGGGCAGTCGGGTAAGTAGATACCATTTGGATCTAATCATGTCCTTCCACATGAGCTGAATACAATTTTTTTCTTTGAAAATCAGAAGGGTAGGGGTGGAGTTAATTGTTGCAACCCTATTTAGGTTCTTTTGTATTATATCTTTATTATTAATCTAGTGAAGGCAAACACAAATGTTGAAATTAACAAAATATCAAATACGTGAAGCGGTGCAGAAACGATTAGTTACTAAGTCGAAGTTTCGTTGCAGTTTCGTCTCAATCGTTTGTGACGAAACTTTATTTTTTAATGACTTGGGAACAAAATCATTTTTCACTATAATTGCATTTAGCTAAAATTTTTCATTCTAGACTTTCTGTAACTTTTTCGAAATTTTATAGAAAAATTTGCTGATCGAACTTAGAACTTGGTTTGTTTCTTGGTTAGATGATCAGCACCAGTTCTGGGCCAGACCAGACTTTTTAGACCTTGACAACTTCTATTGTTCTTGGATAACTGAGCAGCGCCAGTCCTAAGACAGACTAGATCTTCCAGACTAGACGGTCTAGATAAAGTCAGACCTGAGCAAGACTAGCGTCATACTTGGGCCAGTTCAGATCTTCCAGACTAGACAGTCTAGATAAATTGAGACCGGGGCCAGACTAGCGTCATACCTGAGCCAGTTCAGATCTTTCAGACTAGACAGTTTAGATAAATCGAGATCTGGGCCAGACTAGCGTCAGACCTGGGCCAGGTCAGGTTTTCCAGACTAGACTGTTTAGAAAAATCCATACCTGGGCCAGACTTGACACCAGACTGCCAGGACATTTTTCCACACGGGGACATTCATTGAGATTGGGATTTAATTTGAGATTGAAACACGTCTTGAGAAGCGTCATAGAGGATTAAAAAGTTGCTTCGGATTGTTTCCAATTAATTCAAATTGGTTCGACCTGCAAACAAATTTGTAAAGATAATTACAAAATATTGCAAATGTATATAAATTAGGCAGTACAGAATTTTTAGGACAAAAACACGCGCGCTCAAGCGCGAGATCGTTCTCGTTTATTTAAAATCGCTACAGATATAGCACATATAAAGGAAAGTATGGGCATTCAAAAATGTGCATCAACTTATTAAATGTAAACATTTGAATACGATCTTCTATATCGAAGCAAAAGTAGATCTGAAAAGGGGTATCTCTTATCTCTTGATATGTTTTGAAAAAATTTCTTGCAATAAAGAAAAACAACTTGATATTCTGACTCATAATTTTTTTATTTCTGTCATTGATATTTTCTAGAAATTGATCACTTTTATAGAAAAATGTGATATTATAAAAAAGATGCATCTTTTATAGTCCAACTTTTTTCAAAACTTTTTACTGTTGATTCAGTATCTTAAGAAGAAGAACAATGAATAATTATTAATTTTTATTGATTAATATAGACAGAATCAAACATTAGTAATGGGGATTTTTATTCGGGAATGAGCTTGTAAACCGATGCTATGTTAGAAGTTTGAAAAACCTGGAATTGTAAGAGGAGTACTCCATTAATTACGAAAAAATAAAATAAAATGCGAATATGTCGTAACTGTCCATTTTTAGGGGGGGGGGGGGAGGGCAACCTACATTTTCATATTCAGCTCAAAATTTTACGTAATATTCAGTAGAAAAAAGTCCGACCTACATAGAGCGGCACACAGGATTACCCCTGCCTTCAGTATATGGTGTGTTCGCCCATGGATGACTCAACCTTGGCACATACACACGCTTATAGGGCGCATTCATTTCTTTCAATCATTGCATAAAAAATATAATTTTTCCCGAAAAACGGCCTTTATCGAGAGTCTTCCTACTATTTAGATTATGCATGCAAAAAACTAGAAAAAATGGCTTCTCCGCTTGGCCTCAGTTTATGAAGTCCGATTTGCCAATGATTTTCAGAAGCCTCAAGCCATACCATGACGTCGTTCTTTCTGATCTTTGTCAGATCTAATTTATAGTAGTTTATGGCAATTTATCGTGTCGAGTAAAAATGAATAGAATTAGATTACAATTGTTTCAGACATTTCGGCACACGATGGTGGCCCTCTTCAGTTAATTATGCAGACAATATTCTTACACATAATATGGGAAATAGAAATACAACTTCGATATCTTAATCATCTGCGCAGATTTGATTACCATGGAAGTTATTAGTTTTCATAAACATATCATTGGTTAACTATTTTTTGCATTCTAATTGGTATATAGCTCTTAGATATAATTGTTAATGTCTTTGATGTTAGCGATTAATTCATGTTTAATTATTAAAGAGGATTACAAAAAACTATTTTAGTCTTTTATTATTACAGTTTCATTTATACTGTATATAACAAAATTGGCGGAGCAAAACATTGTAAAATACATGAATTTTATGTAATTTTGTCCGCAGAATCGAATGGCATATTATTTTTTCCGAATCTCGAATATTTGAACAACATTCTTTAATAAATATTGTCGAAAAAATTTAAAACTCCATTACAAAACTTCCACGTGAGGGAAAAAAATGTACAAGTGTATCGACGATACATCATGAAATGCAATGTAGGTCATTGCATTATTCTAAGTTCTAACCGTAAGCGGAATTCATGAAGAAAACAAAGAGAGCCCCAAAGCTTTCAGGTAAAATTCTGATCGTGAGCGGAATCCGTGTGCACCGTTCTCAACAGGGCTAAAAAGAATGGGCATTGCGACTTGTACAAGGCAGCCTTAACAAGATATAATAATGAGATACAAAATACCATAAGGGTCTCATGGAGGGGTATTGGCAGGGAATTGAGAATATACGTGACACTATTAGACTCCAGAGAACCTCATCATGTCAACTGAAGGCCCTTGGATGAAATGGCTGAGACGACTAATGAAATCCTAGTGCACCTAATGAGGGTACACTTCCCGGACTCGGAGTTGAATTACACGAATCAGGGGGCGGCCCATGAGTCATACCCCTCAGGAGTACCAACTTTTACAGGCAGGATGGAAGATTTGAAAGTAGACAGTCGTATTGTCTCTCATTCAAAAATAACATGTGTAGTTAAAAATTCAAACCATGTAAAGCTACACGAGATGATAAAATATTCCCTGCATTAATTCAAGAAGATTTCAGTCCTTGGTGGGTCTATTGTGCGGCATCTTTTGGGCATGCTTAGCAATGTAATACAGCCCAATATGCTGAAAACACTAGAAAAAGTTAGTTGACCTTTGAATGAAAGAGGAAATCCTAACGGAAAACCCTCTGCGTAGGAATCAATTTGCCTCTCAAAAAGGTAAATCTACCGTAGACGCTCTTCATGGTTTTACCTCCCGCATCAATAAGACGATTCGGAAAGATAAATTAGTGAATTTTAGCGTTTCGGAACATAGAGGGGACATGTAGTAACATGCGAATTGAATTCATATACCGTTCTTCTGAAACATACGGAGTTAGTGACACCGTAAACTGTGGATCTGTGGATGCATTTCACGTTGGAAAGCAGAACGGTACATACTGCTCTATATGGCAATGTAGTCCAGTCATCTGGTCGGAAAAATTGTGCAAATCCGGTAATTTTTGGAGGAGTCATTTTTTTTCTCTTAAATGCTTCATTTGGGGGTGCATAATAAGGTGTCAGGTTCTGTGAACAAAATTTTTTCCCGGAACACGGAAATTTTCTTGGTAAAAGGTGCAAAATATCACATGGCAGTGGATTGGTGCTTTCCTGTGCATTTTAGAGATAAAAGTGTTCCTACCAAAATTAAAGTAGGTAAAATTCTGCGTTAAACTAAAAAAAAAGGTGTTCTACCACCAATATTCTAGGAGTTACGGCCTTTCAAAGAACCCCGATTTTTTTTCAATTTTTTGCCAAAAATCACATGTTTTTTTTCTCTGTAGCTCGGATCCTGATCGCCGGATCCAAAAATGGCCAACAGATGAATCAAAGCAGACGTAAATACCTGTAATTAAAAAAAAACATTGTCCTAACTACAATAGATCGCGAGTTAGCACCTGCTGAAGGTGACTCATTTCGACCTGAATTTACAGGTAAATGCCCAGAGTTCAGTTTTTTGTAAATAGCTCGTTTCGGGGAACAAACTACGTTTATTTTCTTAACATATAAGTTTTTAAGTCAAGTAATAGTGATCAAATAATTATTTAATTATCAAATTTATAATAATCAACTACTTTTAATCAATAAATGAATCATTATTTAAATAAATAAATTTCCATCATCCATCAAATGTGCATTTGTTCGGCATTTTTCACTCAAATTTCTATTAGGGAGGCTTATTATAGATCAAGAATGAATATTTAATCATTTTTAATCAATAAATAAATAATTGTTTAATTAAATAAATTTTCATCATCCATGAAGTGTTCATTTTTTGGCATTTTTCACTCAAATTTCTATTAGCGACGCTTATTATAGATCAAAAATGAATATTTAATCATTTTTAATTAATAAATAAATAATTGTTTGAATCAATCAATTTTCATCATCCATCAAGTGTTTATTTTTTGGCATTTTTTACTGCGGTCCCGTGGTCCATCCACCCCTTCCTCCCTCCATCATGCTTTCTATGAATAATTCCATTCACAGTCGAAGCATAATCTAAACATTTTAATCTCTAGGTCTAGGTCTGTACAGACAGCCTTCAAAGTTTTACAGAATAGAGTCATTGTAGAAATGTCCGTGGCATAAAATTACGTACTCAGATTTTGAACAGCATTAAGAAAACTTATAAAAACGAGAAATTATTATTAATAATGCATTAAAAATGTAACACAAGTATTTCTACTAATGAATTGGTATTTTGCTAATTATAATAAACCCCCCTAACGAAAATTGCAGTAAAAAATGCGAAGAACTGCACATTCTATGGATGATGAAAATGTATTTATTTAAGCAATTATTTATTTATTGATTAAAAATTATTAAATATTTATTTTTTATCTATAATAACCCCCCCCCAACGGAAATTGTAGTAAAAAATGCCAAAAAATAAACACTTTATGGATGATGAAAATTTATTTATTTAAACAATTATATATTTATTCATTTAAAATGATCAAATATTCATTCTTGATCTATAATAAGCCTCCCTAATAGAAATTTGAGTAAAAAATGCCGAACAAATGCACATTTGATGGATGATGGAAATTTATTTATTTAAATAATGATTCATTTATTAATTAAAAGTGGTTGATTATTATTAATTTGATAATTAAATAATTATTTGATCACTATTACTTGACTTAAAAACTTATATGTTAAGAAAATGAACGCAGTTTGTTCCGCGGTGCGTTTTAGTTACCGAACTGATTAAGGGTACACTTTGCAAGGTCATTATTCGTGACTTATTGGGGATAGGAAAAGATTTTTTTTTTAACTTACGCAGAATTAAGTCCTCTTTCATTTATCTCCTTAGAACTTTCTCGTGTGACATCCATGAAACGAGTGATTTCCAAAAAACACGAATTTCGGGTTTTCGGTTAAAAAAGCACAAAAGCAGGTATATTTGGGAAGGTCATTACTCGTGACCTATTGGGGGTACAAACATCTTTTTTTACATACGCAGAATTTAGTCCTCTTTTATTCATTCTCTAGGAACTTTCTTTTGTGACAACCCCGAAACGAGCTATCTACAAAAAACTGTACTCTGGGCATTTACGTGTAAATTCAGGTCGAAATGAGTCACCTTCGGCAGGTGCTAACTCGCGATCTATTGTAGTTAGGACAATGTTTTTTTTTTTAAATTACAGGTATTTACGTCTGCTTTGATTCATCTGTTGGTCATTTTTGGATCCGGCGATCAGGATCCGAGCTACAGAGAAACCAAAAAAAACATGTGATTTTTGGCAAAAAATTGAAAAAAATCGGGGTTCTTTGAAAAGCCGTAACTCCTAGACCAGAGGTCGGCAGCGAGGGCAAATTTCTCAAGTCCAGCTCTTTTAGCACGTGTGGACCGCTCGCTGCGTCTCTCCCACCAAGAGTCTCTACTCCACTCTAAGAGTTCGGGGTGGTGGTAAATTGTGACGTCATAGAATAGAATTTACCACCACCCCGAACTCTTAGAGTGGAGTAGAGACTCTTGGTGGGAGAGACGCAGCGAGCGGTCCACACGTGCTAAAAGAGCTGGACTTGAGAAATTTCCCCTCGCTGCCGACCTCTGTCCTAGACTATTGGTGGTAGAACACCTTTTTTTTAGTTTAACGCAGAATTTTACCTACTTTAATTTTGGTAGAAACACTTTTATCCCTAAAATGCACAGGAAAGCACCAATCCACTGCCATGTGATATTTTGCACCTTTTAGCAAAAAAATTTCCGTGTTCCAGGACAAAATTCTGTTCACAGAACCTGACCCCTTATTATACACCCCCAAATGAAGCATTTAAGAGAAAAAAAATGACTCCTTCAAAAATTACCGGATAAAAATACCAGCTGACTGGACTAATGAAGTAAAAGCCAAACTTTCAAGGGGAGGCCCACAGGAAGGAGTTCTTTTTTCCACCCAGTGGGCGCTTGTCATCGATGACCTGATTTGTGTTTTCAATGAATCAGGTTTTTATACTCAAAGCTATGTAGATTACCTGGCGATCCTGGTAACAGGGAAGCATGAGGGCACCTTAGTGGAACTCATTCAGTCAGTGCTCAACATAGTAGAACAATAGTGCAGGGACCGTTGTTTGGTCGCTACCCCGGACAAGGCGGTGTTCATCCATTTTACGAGAAAAAAAGGAAGTTTCCTGGCCTTATAAATTTTAATTTCTACGGTAGAGAAGTACAATTTTGAAAATCAGCAAAGTATTAAGGAGTAATATTTTACCATAAATTAACCTGGTAACTCCATGTTGTTGTAATGGTAAAGAAAGCTAAGATGGTTTTTTGGGCCTGTAGATGCGCAATAGGGAAAACCTGGGGTTTAAAACCCAGGATTACTTACTGGTTATATGCAATGATAAGCAGACCCATAAAGCATATGCATTAGCAATCTGGTGGCCAAGGGCTAAACTAATCATTCTGGACATCACGCCGTTGCACCTTTTCGTAAGGAAGATTGCACATGTACTAAGAGGACTAATGAACTTTTGAACATGGAAAGAAGGCAGATTAATGTTGGGGTAGTGATGCTTACTGCACACTGCCGACTAAGAAAGGACTTGACAAACTTTGTGAATGTGATGCACTGGCGTGCCTCAGAAACAAATACTTGGGGGATTATTTTCTTGAAACAGACGCTGTTCATGATATCTCCTGCAAATCAGTGTATCTCTTTATGGTACAGACTGACCTTATGGGAGATAGTTGACTTTGAGGGTATAGTACAATAGGGTTTACCACAGTTTAATGGGCAGTTATTGTCCTGTCCTTCCATTTGGCGTCACGGTAGGGCTAGATCTTTCCTCTCATGAATTTTACGGCTATGTTGGCTGTAGCATTACCACTGACAGGGTTTCACATGCCAGGCAGGCAGAGAACGGAGAGAAAAGCGACTAAGAGGAGCACCAAAATCCTATAAATCCATGGAGAAATTTTGAAATATATATCGTCGCTGGTCGCTTCCCGAGGATCATCGGGTTGCCCCTGGTGCCGCCGCTGGTAGTGGCAGCACGCAAGCCCGTGGTAGTGAATTAAGTAATGGACAGGTAGATCTTACCGGGATACCCGAAAGGGCTACTGTCCAGCCAGAACATCGGCAAGAAGTGGTAAGCAGCAGAACATCAGCTGCGCATGCGGAGGATGTTGCGGTTGAGAGCCCCCTGCCTACCACCTCCACAGCAATGCCAAGACAGGGTATCAATTTTCAAACCCATCATGATGAGTACTTGATGAGCTGCTAATTTGAATACGAGATGGGAGTGACCACAACTTCTCCTCACGGAATGGCCTTCCGCCAGAACTTTGTAGTGAATTTCCTGGAAATTAGGACAGTAACTCAAGACGACCTTAAACAAGGAAGGCGTCAGATAATAGACGAAAACCTCCTCCCTAGAAGAAAAATCAACCGTATAAGATCTGAGGTTGACAATACATTCCACAAGCAACTCCAGGGTGCGCAGGCCAGAAAGAGGGTCAAGTGGCTGCTGGAAAGGAATGGATACGTGATCAGATGTCACTTTCGGGCAAAGGCACGAAGAGGAACCGTCAGAGGCGAACAACGAAGTCTCTTTGTTGGTTTTCACCCCGAGCTGGCCCATAGAGTGACTGAACAACATCTTGCTGATAAATTCAGATCCATTAGGCGGCGCCACCTTATATCCGAGGTCAAAATAAGTAACATCGAAAAACAGGTGCAACAACAACTATCAGCACCTGTAGCGCACCCCGCAGATGAGGAGACAGAGGAGGTTCATATACCCGTAACACGAGACGCTATGGACGAGCGTGGGCCAGATCTGGGGGATGTAGCAGGGCGACTGTCTCATGGTCGACAGTCGTTAGGCTTGCAGCCGTCGCAGTCAGCCCCTGCTCCTGCTGAACTCATTGAAGAGCTCAATGAGGAAAGTCTGCGTCTCATGGTGTGCTTCACTGATGACTCTAGTGTGAATGTTGGATCCCTATGGGGCTGCCCAGAATAAATGTTTGGATCCCTATAAACGGGCTCTTTAGTATGAATTTTGGATCACTATAAACAGGCTGTCCAGGATTAATATTGGAACCCAGTAAACTGGCTCTCCAGGATGAATATTGAATCCCTATATGGCTCTCCAGTGTGATTGTCGGATTCCCATAGACGAGTTTTCCAGTGTGTATACTTGCGAATCATGACGAATGCGCACGCAGAATAAAGAGTTCCGAAACAACGACTGACACCAGCGAATCTACTAATCACTTGCCGCGTTTCGAGACCGTGTTAAGTAGCGAAGTACCAGGTCATGAGTACATGTAGAAGAGCGAACCGTGAACACTTCGAACACATTGACTCGATTGACTTATGCACAAGAAAACAATGGCGTGTGACTCAGGGATTGGCGAACATGTTCTGAAACAGATGGGTGAGAGAATATCTCCCAAAAATTTTACCTAGAAAGCGTTGGTAAACGGAGGTTGGTTCCTTAAAGACAGGTGACATAATTTTAATCACTGATCATAAGTTGCCGCGTAATTTTTGGCCGAAGAGTATCATTGAGCATACGTACCCGGGTAAAGACGGACGCGTTAGCGTAGTGGATGTACGTACTGTCGGAGGATAATCAAAATGCCCAGTAGTACATTGAAATTATACTTTGGTTGTATTCTTATGATATTGCGTTGATTTAACTAGAATGATTGATATCGCCTTCGTTGTGTGTATGGTTTTTTTCCACTCTTTCTTAAATACTGTGAGTTCTAATATGTTATTGTAATATAATTATTGTCTATTGGCATGAGTTTTTAAAGGGGTGCAAATCTTGGAGACAATCATTATGTTCTTTGAGTTTCAGAAGTCCAAACAAGAAAGGCTTTGGATCTAAAGTCATTGATTAATTTACTTAGCATCGGTTTTGACTATAGATACGAGCAGCCTTAATCTCTCGTACCAGGTGGAGAATGTTACCGATGCGACCCTTTGTTTACCAACTGGAACCTTTATTTCTACCTGACCCTGCAGCAACGAGAGAGATTTTGGGATGAAGTACCTGGAGATCATTGCAGTTCTGTTTTTCGTGCGATCCTTAAGTATTCGGCCCGGTTTTCAAAGGTATGTTCCGCGAGTGTATTGTTCGTTTTGAGTGCTGATGTACTCGTACAGTTTGACCAAATCCGGTTTGGTTCTGGTAATTATGAAAATTACTGATGTACTCGTCCGGATTGGACTGATCCGGTTTAGATTTTGTGATTGTTTAGAAGTGCTGATGTACTTGTCCGGTTTGGGCAGATCCGGTTTGGATCTTGTGCTGATTTAAAGTACTGAAATACTTGTGCTGTCTGTGCTGATCCGGTTTGGATCGTTGGTTGTTCAAGTATTGACGCTTCAGTTTGGTTTGAGTGGATCCAGTATGGATCAATCATTTGATGAAAGAGTGATTGTTATTAAGATAATTTTGGCTCCTCCCTTGTGTATGGAGGTGCAGGTAAATGTGGGAGCTTGTAAGTAAAGAAAATAAATAAATAATATTCATTTGCTATAAATAATTTCGGTCTGCTACAACCATGCTCCTAATCTAGCTGATGATGAAAACCGGGTTCACCCGAGAACAAGTTGAAAATAAAAATAATAATAATGATAATGGTATATAAGTAATATAGCATATAATAATGGAATATAATCCTTAATATAAAATCTCTAAATGATATTGTTGATTACGATAGTCACGATTATATCGTTTTCACCTGCTATGCGTATGACACGAGGCATCAGTGGGTTAGAAAGTGATGGAACATGTCACAATTTTGCGTTCTTCAGTTGAAGTCAGTTGAAGTCATTTGATCCCAACGGAGCCGTTTTGATCTGCGCTTGCTTGGATTGTAGTGACGCTTATTGGCTGTAGTGCGCGTCTGTATTTGAATTTTGAATACGTACGCGAACTAGTCCCAATGAGCGTCATTCAATCGAAGCATGCGCATGTCAAGGTGGCCTTTTCGGGATCACGGTTGGAAATAATAATCGAATCGACTTTTAGTTCGAGTTCGATAACACGAAACGTGTTTCTTCGTATTGAGTAATAATAATATTACAAATTCAGGCCTCGGGCTCAACACACTATTGACACTATTGAACACTTTTTTAAAGCAATGACGCTGTATTGCTACTATTTTAAAAAAATACACTAAATACACTATTTTCAAATCAAAAACACGATTCTATCAACCAAGAAAGATTTTTCAAACAATAAAAAAAAATGTCATAAAAGATGCTGATTTTTCAAGCAGCCAAAAACATGAGCTTTCAACAAAACTGTTGAATGTTCAACTAAATATTTATATTTTCAATCAAATAGATGAATTTTTAATCAAGAAGATTAATTTTATATCAGAGAAGAAGAATTTTGAATAAAATATGTACACACATTTTTAACCAAATGTTTGAATTTTCAACTAAAAAGATTAATTTTCTACTAAAAAAAAAAAAAATTTTGAACAAATTACATAAATGTCCACCTAAGCACTTTGAACAATGGATGTGATGTTACTTTAAAGATTTGATTAATTTTCAGTTAATATTTTTTCGCTTCGAATTTTTTTGTATAAATAGTTGAATTTCAAACCAAAAAGATCAATTTTTAACCACAAATGGAGTAGTTGAATTTTAAACTTTAATATTTTCACGCATTGAAGATATTATCTACATTTTAAAACGACAATTAAACAATGATAACGAGAAAGAATTTAATCAAAAATTAAACTATCAGATGAAAACAATGCTTCATGAAAATAGCATATAAAAAGCGACATAAGTCCGACGAAGTAAACCGTATACTTTGTGCAACGTTTTTGTATTATTACATATATAACATATGTGGAAATAAAAAATAAAATGTACACGTCCAATCATTTTATCAAAAATATTTTACGTACATTTTTTGTCTATAGAAAGAATCCATGTAAAATTAGACATGTTCTACGAGTACAGTCGCAGAATGTACCAAGAAGAAATTTTTCCTTTAGTAAATTATGCAATACGTTAAATGAAATTAATATAAAAAAAATTAAGAACAGATTTTCGCAGAAGAAAAAACATGATAGTTTTTGAAATTTTGTTGTTTAATCTAGCTTTTAATAAGAAAGAGACTGTAACGTATATAAAGGCCTGGAAAGTTCTATCGACAGGATGATTTTCTTCTTATAATAAAAAAATTTACTCATTTTTACGTGAACAACAACAGACACGATAAAAATGTTAACGTATAAAAAAGTTATATTAACTAAAGTATATTTCACTTTTTCGTACTAACTTGCATCATTTATGATAAAAATTAGAAAATTGATTTTTTATGAAAAAAATTCACTACATCTCTCAATGCGTAATAAAATATTAGTGGCGAATGGATTACTATAGAGTAAAGGCAATAATTGACGAGCAAATAGACAGCTTAAAAATTTGTTATCATATTTCTTAAAAACTGAAAGATTGGTAATTACTGCCATTATTCTATGTACCATTCATTTTTTTCAATTTTGTACAACTTATATAACAAAAAAAAAATATTATTCGTAGTATTTATCAAATTGAAATTTATATACTCATATACACCACAGAAAAAAACAGAATGTAATCTTTACAGCGATTTCACAGTAATTTTCACCTGCAACAAAAATTAACTTCACGTGTTAAGATTTACCCACTACATGGGAAATGGTTACCGTGTCAACTCCATTGAATTTTGTTTTGTTTCGATACGAAAAATTCAAATTCATCTGCTTGCAAATTACCCGCGGAAAAAATTCACTTCTGTTTTTCTGTGATGTTCTAACGAACAATTCACAATTTACTTTAGAAATAAAGTTTCTTTTAATTTATAAAATAACAAAATTTATTACGGCCATATAATTTACAAGTAAGTTAAGTGTTAAACAAATTTAGGAGCCAATTATAATAAGTTGAATTATAATTGAATTCACAATTTTTGCAGGATGATAATGATGGCAGAATTTACCTACAAATAAATTACGAAAAATTTATTACTCGCAAGTTTGAGCGCGCCTAGGGCGCGCAACTATTGGATCTCGCGCTTCGCGCTCGATCATATATTTATCTCGCGCTTTGCGCTCGATTATGTATTCACCTCGCGCCACGCGCTCGGGCGTATCTACATCGTGCTTTACGCTCGGTTCCTCTAGATTTTTCAACTTCGTGTTCGACTTTGATGAAAAGAAAAAGTTTGTTTGCAAATATTATAAAATTATCAAAACCTCTACATATTAAGTGATTGTTAAATTTGTTTTTATTTTAGACTGAAAAGGAACTTTATTTACTCAAGGTTCTATCGACCTTAAGGAACACATTCTCATCCAGACACTCGCGCCTCGCGCTCGATATTTGATTTGAAAATCATTTGAACCTTGCGTTCCACGCTCGGTTCTGTGCACCGTATGATAGAAACAAAAAAGTTTGAGCGCACTTACGGCGTGCGATTTGGTAAATACACTGAGCGCGCACTTTGTGCTTCGTGTTATATGTTCTTCATATACAAATTACTAAATTTGTATTTGATTTCAAATGAAAAATAATGATATAATTTAGGCGACAAATTTTATTAGTTAAAATTTTATTTTAGCTTGTGCCGTTTTTCAAAAAAGTTAATTTTTTCATTTTGAATATATTCTTACAACAAAAATTGATTACAAGTTTGTAAATCTTTTTTGAATGCACAATTTTTGTTCATTTATCTGTTTTCGTACCTTGCATTGTTTTTTCAAAAATTTGATTTTTTTTACTGTCAATGCTATTTTCACGAATAAAACAAAAACTGCACATCCTATCGAAACATGATTCACATCAAATTTGTACCTCTTCCTTGGATGAACAAATTTTGTTCTTATCATTTCTTTCATAGCTCGTGTTATTCGTCTAAAAATTTGATTTTTCTATTTTGAATGCTGTTTTTTACGAATAAAATAAAAACTACGCGTCATATCAAAAAGTAAATGATAAGAAATTTGTAGATATTTTTTAGGTGCACAATTTTGGTGGAATAATCTTTTCTCGTATCTTGCATAGTTTCAAAGCAAAATGGAATTTTTTATTTTTCATCATTTTTTTGTGCGATCAAAATTTGAATTTTTTATTTTTCAAAAAATTCAAAAAGATTTTCGGCTTAAAATGTTCATTTTCGTTTGTTTTTTGGAATTTTGAAAATGCTCTAACACCAGTATACCATTAAGCCATTTCCCTTTCGGGGTAGGCGTGACACTACCCGATTCGGGTAGTGTTTCTAGGTTGATAACTTGTAGTAAATAACTACAAGTGTGGGCTCACCACACCCACGATGTGCCAACAGCACTCAGTTTTCTCGAATGGTTACGCATCCAAGTGCTAACCGCGCCCAACGCTGCTTAACTTCAGTGATCTGACGAGAACTGGTTTTTTCAACGTGGTATGGCTGTTGGCTAGTAATTTTTTTTTATCACGAAAAGTCATTAAAATATTTTGTTCGTCATTTTGCGTACTACTAATAACCGTACATAGAATTTTCAAATCTTCAAAAAAAGTGGTCTCAAAAATTTTCAAAATGTGCTCACTTTTTGAATTTTCATTCAAAATAGCTGGTTAACGAACTCGTTCTTTCTTTTTAGGCCATAAAAAAGTGTGCCAAAGCTCAATCAAATCTGATCATTTTTTCGAGAGTTATCGTGGCTACAGACAGACAGACTACAGACAGACACCTCAGTAAAAATCGTTTTTTCTAGCTCAGGGGGTCTCAAAACGTGGAGATTTGATGAAAACCGACTATGTCCAATTTTACATAAAACCAATACCTTCTCATTAGAATGAGAATGTAAAAAATGATAATGAGCTCCTCATTGGAGCTACAGACATAATCCTGTGGTGCCTTATTATTATTTAATACAAATATTTTATAACATTAATTACATATAAATAACATAGAAAAAATAAGTATTTGGTTTATTCTTTTTCATACACAAAATTAATAGTCGCGCGCAAGACTACTGGTATAAATATAAATATGAAATATGATAAAGGAATGTAATAATGCTAGCTCTAAAAAGCATCCAGAGGCGACTATTGTCACCTTCGACGTTCATGGCCGCTATGTAAGGATAACAACGGTTAAAATAGAAATTCAAACTACAAAATGCTCTTGACTTATTGCTGGTTCGTGGCGGATGATGAAAAATCGGGTTCACCCGAAAACAAGTTAAAAAAAATAATAATAATTTTCAACGGCACATGACGTTTTATTGAACAGACGGGAAGGATGAGCAGAAAAGATGGAATTTTCCTAAACCCACTTTACCCGCCTTTCAAGGCGCTCTTTGGCTGTTGAAAGAGCTCTTATTTTTTGCGTCCAGTGTTGCTTGATGGCCAACAGTTTACACTTGTTCAGTTTGTGAATTGCTTTTCTTAAGTTTCGAGCAAGTGCCCTAACTTTTGGATTGAATTGTTTACATATTTGATGTTATGTAGATAAGAACTCACTAGACATTTGATGCATGCCGTCTCGCCGATTTAATTTTAAACTGAAGCTGTGCAATACGCTCGCTAGCCTTACTCAGGCGTACTGAAGTATCATAACTTCTATTGTCGCTAAGCAGGGAGACCGCTTTCTCGTAAACTACACAGTTCAGAGTCCAGAGACTAACACCTTCTGGGAGACAATCGGGGAGAACAGTATTAGCTTCAGCTAATTTGTCCATCCTGAGAAAGACTTTTTGGTGGATTTTTAATCTCCTAGTTCTCATGTTGGCATTATCAGCCATCTGCAAAGGTGGTCTTGCAGAAACGGGTGGTATATTCGCTGGAGAACGTTGCTCTTCTTTTTGCTGATGAAGAGCTTCATAGCCCTTTCGGCGTAACAAGGATACCTGATCTCTTAACTGCTGAAGCTTTGTATGAGCATATTCCGGGGGCATATTGACATTACGTTCATGTAACCTCAGCATGTATCCTCTTCGCGCTGGTGAGCTTCCTTGCGAATAGGTAAGGATGTCCCTCTTGAGTTGTTTCGATCATTTAAAACTATGTTCTCGCGTTTGTATGGGGCCATTGCCTAGTCGTCGCCTCGGTTCGTTCCTATTGTCACTCCCAACTGAACCCTGACCTCCATCTGAGAGAGGCCTATTGTGGGTGGCACTGTGCGATACTGGTGACGTGACCGCATAATTCCTTGCATTAGGGAGTTAGCCCAATACAACGTGGCTCATGTGCCGTTGCAAACCCGCCTAGTCGAGAAGAGATTCAATTCTTCTGGGTGCAAGTATATGGAGATACTTATGAGCTAAATAAAGACGCTTCAGATATATCCATCTTTCGTAACTTTTGCCAAAGGCAACGGCCGCAGCTTCCAGAGGAGAAGTGTTCACCAATTACTGCTGAAGAAGTCAAGAAAGTTATGGATAGAACTAAGAATTTCACAGCTCCAGGGCCAGATAAAAAAAAAACAATTTTTGGTAGAAGATCACTTCTACGCACCAACATCGTCTTGTATATTTACTACTTTTCTAAACAGAGAACAACCCATACCGCAGTGGTTAGTGGAAGGACGCACGGTACTGATTCTTAAGACCGGAGATTTGTCAAGTCCAAAGAACTAAAGGCCCATAGCTTGTTTATACATCAGCTACAAGCTATACACTGGCATCCTCGAAGAGAGGATATTAACATATATCGAGTCGGTATGGAGTGCAATAGTGGAACAACGTGGATGTAACAGAGGGCTGGCAGTTTGCAGGGAGAACTGGTTCATAGGTATCAACGCAATCTGTCCGTGGCTTCTATTGACTACCATAAAACATTCGATAATGCGAACCATGAGCTGGTTATCAAGCACCTTGAGTGCCTGCAGGTGCATCCAAGAATAAGGAGAAACATGAAAAAACTTATACTCTTGTGGCGGACAGGATTTGTCGTAACATCTGACAAAAGACAGGTGTCTACCAGATATGTCACCTATAAGAGGGAGGGAGGGCTTCCAAGGAGACTCTCTAATGCCCGATTTCTTCACACCTCCAGATAACTATCTTCCGGATAAAGTTATCCGTCAGATAAATAAAAATTCGTTCTCTTCTCTGACACCCTTGGATACGTATCTAAAGGATAGCTATTCTTCCTATTGCAAATATACGACACGAAAAGTACTAGAATGTTACTAGATTCTCATATTCTCTATAATAAAGTGAGGTTATATTCCGCGCGAGTATAAAGTTTAAAAAGACACACGAGCGTCGTAATAATGGACGAGAAAGCAGGAAAAAGGGGAGCAAATTTCACGAAGACCGAAATCTATTTATTAATCGACATTGCATTGAAATACAAAGATATTATTGAAAATAAAAGAACGGATGCTACCACGTGGAAAGACAAAAACGAAGCGTGGATAAAAATTTGTAATGAATTTAATGCTGCTTCCGGGAATTTCCCTCGTTCTGCGAAAACAATTCGAGCAAAATACGATACAATAAAAAAAAACATTCGAAAAAAATGCTCGTTACTGAAAATAGAACAACTAAAAACTGGTGGTGGTCCGTGTCCTACGACTTTGACTCCCAACGAAGAAAAAATTGCATCTTTGACACTGAACACAATGGTAGGTCTTCCAGCCAGATATGATTTCGATGGAACCGATAATTTTGATGGAGCCAATAATATTGCCGGTAATTGTTTATAATTGTAAATAAATAAAGAGAAATATGTCACGCTATATATATATACGATGCAATATTTATTTTTTTTTAGGGGCAGGTCCAAGTGGTTTAACACAAGAGGATGTACACACAGGTGATTAAAATTGGTTAATACTAATACATTTTTAATTGCAAGTGGTCAAGTTTTTTTTGGTAACATGACATTTTTTCAAGAACCCGAACCAGAGGATACGGAAGGAATGATAGAATTCCTAGACGCAGATTACGGTGAGAAATATTGAAACATATTTGCAAAACAACTTGAATTCCATTTTAACCCATTTTTTACAGATCTTCTTCATTATATAAAAAATACAGGACCGGAAGAAGTACCCAACACACTATCAATAAGCTCAGGTAAAGATGTCTTTAAGGGCATGTGATTTATTACCATAGGAGCAATTTAGTTTCCCACGGTTTTTTTCCACAACTCTTACTTTTTCAAACAAATAATAGTTTCCAGACGTCCAGGTCCATGTTCTTTACGTCTAGACACTATTATCTTTTTGAAAAAGTCATAACTGTGGAATAAAACTGTAGGAAAGTAAATTGCTCTTATGGTGAAGTATCACATACCCTTAATTTTATAGTATCAATACTTTTTTAGAATTTCATATATATATATATATATATATATATATATATATATATATATATATACATGGTATTCCCGAACCAATCAACTGAAAATACCCGACGCATTGTCAATATGTTCAGGTATAAATTTTTTTAGTTTTGCAACGTAGTATTTTTTTTTAATTTGCGATACATACCAGAACTGATCAACTTCTGGCAGTAATCTCTCAGATCTGCCCATGATTTTTTATATGGAAGTACCTGTCGAAAAACATAGCCAATTTTTCTCAAGATTTCATTTTTAAATCTTTTTTTTTTGTAGAAAAATCAGCGGACCGAATAAAATTACCCCTAAGGAAAATCAATCATGGCAACAGTGTTTATCAGAATGAAACAAGAAAAGGTATAAAAGATCATAAGCTGTCAAATGAAACGATTTAAAACTATGATTATAATCTTTGCAGGAACTGATAAATTTATTTTTAAAAAGAAACGAGCCAATCCCGACGCACAAAGTTCTCGTTTGATACAAGAGAATTTGCAGTTGAAAAACGAGTTCTTAAGCTTACAGAAAAGTTTTTTATTACAAGAAACCGAAGCTGAATCTGTAATCAACAAACTTAAAATTGAGAACTTAATATTGGATGGCAAAATAAAGAAATTCAAACTCCAGAAACTTGAAGAGAATATTGGTGATAGTGATTAGTAAGTTTATTTTCATGATAATTCAGAAAATCTATAATTCGTAGTACAGTGGTTCAGTATAAATTGACTGATATTTATCTTTATTTACAGGAATTGATCATGGATGATGTGCCGTACTTGGTCCGCCTGTAGAATGTTTCAATTCCGCAATCTAGATTTAAAAAAATGTATAATAGTATATGAAGTGTTAAAAAATAAAGAAAAATCTTTTATCGGTCTTAAGCTTTCCATTAAATTTACCTTGAGAAATATTCATCAATCAAGGCTTGTCTGAAAGTATTATTTCCCTCTGGAACTCCCAGTTCATTCCAGCCGCCATTTCCGATTTCTTCATCAAGCTCTCTTGTGCAGTTTCTATTTTAACTCTCATACCTAAACTCATAACTGGAAATCGACGTTTCCAAACTCCAAATACCCGTTCAACAATATTCCTCGTTCGAATGTGAGCATTGTTGTAACGATTTTCAGCGTCAGTAGCTGGATGCAACAGAGGAGTGAAAAGATATTTCTTATTTGGATATCCACCATCACCAAGTAATATTCCCGAACGAAACTCGCCTTCCTCGAATCTTTGACGCAGTCGGCTTTGCTGGAAAATGGTTGAATCATGAACAGAACCCGGCCACCTAGCCACAACGTCTGTAATTTTCATATCATGATCGCAAACAATTTGAGTGTTAAGGGAAAAGGAACCTTTTCGATTTCGAAATTCTTCAGCATGACCACCTCCTGAAATCATTTATTACAAAAATTTGAAACTTGTCATAGTTGTTTTACGTAATATCGGGCACGAAAATTGTTTCAGGTTATTCCAAAAATAATTCTTTAACTTTCAGCTATAGCAAAGATTTTTGTGAAAATTTCCCAATATAAAAATTTGTCATTTCGTAATTAGTGTAAACTGCAAAAAAAAGACATTTTTCATAAATTATTTCGTGTGTACTAAATCTTTAAGCAATCGATTAGAGAAAATATATATTCCAATTACAGGGCTCGGAACTGCTCAAGCTTAAAAAAAATAGTAATATAGTAACCATAATTCTCTCAAAAAAGTAACCGAGAAGTAACAATAATGTGGCAAAAAAAGTAACCAAAAAGAAAGATTTTTTTCCAAAAAGACGAATTTTCCACCAAAATTATGAATCTTTAGGAACATAGTTCAAGTTTTATCAAAATGGTTGAATTTTTCTAACTAACAAAAAATTTAATACAAAAAACAGTAGAATTCATTAAAAAAAGACAATCTTTCAACAAAATAGGTTATTTTTCAACCAAATTCTTGAGTTTTTAAGCCAAAAAGACCAACTTTTACAAAACAGTTGAATTTTCAACCAGTAAATATGGACTTTTGACACATTCTACGAAAGACAGGGGAATCTTCAACTGAAAAAGATGAATTTTTAACAAAATAAGTAGATTTCTAACCAAACAGATGAATTTTCAAATAAAATTATGTATTTTTAAACAAAAGGGTGATTTTTAATCAAGAAGATTAATTTCCCTGGTGGGAAAGTTTTTACAAAAAAGTACAGAAACCTAAAACTATTTTTACAACAATCTGCAAATAAGCACAATAAATTACAACCAAAATTACAGGAAAGTATAAGTTTTTTCTATTATTGAAAAACAGAAATCAACGCTATCATTTTCAATGCTGTGAATTGAAGAATTATTCAAAAAACTTAAAAAATTTCAAAATTATATCATTTTAAGCAACTCGAATTTTTCCTACAATTTTTTGAAAATCCTGCAAAAGTAAAAAAATTACCTTAAAACCATCCTGATTCTTTTTTGAAAATTTTATTAAATATTCTTTTAAAATCAACTAACAAAATATACCGTTAGTTTTTCTAGTAATTTTGATACGAATCTTTTATTCACTTAAAACCTTTCAAAATGTTTAAAAAGCTTATAAATTTTGTGTTCAGAATTTCCAAACATCTGCATTATGTTTTAAATGTTTTTAATGTTTTTTTCACGTTTTAAATTACTTTGGAATCTTTTCCAAACTTCTAAATATATTTTAAACTTACTCCATTATTTTCCAAATTAATAATTGTTCAATTGTAATTTCTCAATCAAAAAAAATTTTTTCAATCTTTTTTAATTTTGCTCTTAATATTAATTTTTACAATAAAAAATCATTTTAAATCTTCTCAGCAAACTTAAGAATTATCTGGTTTTCTTAAAACCTCTAAAGATCCTTAAAAAGCTTCAAAATTTTATTTCGAAATCTTAAAGAATCTAAATTTAGTTTTTTATTTTTCGAACTCTTTTCCAGTTTTGAATTAAGATTGGATCTTTTTATAATTTGTAAATATCTCTTAAACTAACTCGAATTTTTTATTTCAAATTGATCATTGTTATTTATGCATCAAAATTTAATGATTTTACTTACATACATATTAAAAATTTGTTAAATAGAACAATTAAAATTGTACCCTTCAAAGTTTAAATTTAACACCCTGAAATATTAATGATTCAAGGCTTTCTATTTCAAATAATTCAGTTGAAAATTGTTTAGTTTCTGATATTTGATTTATAATTCCTCATTTCAAATGAAGCCCTCAGAGGAAAAATGTGACTCAGAGAGTTTTGAGGAAAAACAGTAAAGAAAAAGTTCCGAGGAAAAATAGTAACCGAAAAAGTCCAGAGGAAAAAAGGTAAACAGGATCGCGAGGTAAAAATGTTACTCGGAAATATCCGAGGAAAAACGTTATAGAAAACTTTGAGGGATAAAATGTGATAGAAAAAGTTCCGAGGAAAAACGTTTCTTTTGATATTATAAGTTGAGCAAAACGCTTTAAGAAAACAAGAACGTAAATATGATCAGGTCCATAAAGCTAGCACCTCCACAATCGAATTTTGCGATTTTTCATAGCTCAGAATTTTGGGCTTCTTTGGGGCTCTTGGAATCCGCAAACAAATTTCCCCCGAAACAACCCTTAAGTTCAAAAATCAACCCCCCTCAAAACATTTAAATTTTTCACAAATTTATTCCCGGCATATTTTTGGGCTTTTTTCGGCTCCTCAAAAATACCCACTCCGATTTTTTGTCTCCAACCCTTAACGCTAAAAATCAACCCCTTTCTCCCACGCAGACATGACTTTGTCAAAAGATAATCTTTTTGAGAATTTCACAGTGTGGATGGAATCTCAGATTTTTGGGCTCCTCGAAAATACCTACCCTGATTTTTGGGCTCCAACCCTTATCGTTAAAGATCAACCCCTTGGAACCACGCAGAAATGACTTTCCCAAAAATAATGTTTTTAAGAATTTTAAAGTATAAATAGAGTCTCTGATTTTTGGGCTCCTCGAAAATACTCACTCCGAGTTTTGGGCTCCGACCCTTAACGTTAAAAATCAACCCCTTTCTCCCACGCAGATATGACTTTGTCAAAAAATAATCTTTTTTAGAATTTTACATTGTGGCTAGAGTCTCTGATTTTTGGGCTTCTCCGAGATACCCACTCCGATTTTTGGGCTCCAACCCTCAACTTTATAAATCAACCCCTTTCTGCCACGCAGATATAACTTTGTCGAAAAATAATGTTTTTGAGAATTTTAAAGTATCAATCAAGTCTATGAGTTTTGGGCTCCTCGAAGATACCTACTATAATTTTTGGACTCCAACCCTCAACGGTAAAAACCCCTTGTTACCACGCAGATACGAATTAGTCAAAAAATAATGTTTTTAAGAATTTTAAAGTAACAATAGAGTCTCTGATTTTTGGGCTCCTCGAAAATACGCACTCCGGTTTTCGGGCTCCAACCCTTAACGTTAAAAATCAACCCCTTGGTACCACGCAGATATGAGTGTCAAAAAATAATGTTTTTAAGAATTTTGAAGTATTAATAGAGTGTCTAATTTTTGCGCTCCTCGAAAATACATACTCCGATTTTCGGCTCTAATACATAACGTTAAAAATCATCCCCTTGGTACCACGCAGATATGACTTTATCAAAAAATAATCTTTTTGAGAATTTTACAATGTGGCTAGAGACTCTGATTTTTGAGCGTGTGTATTTTCAAGGAGCCCAAAACTCAGAGACTGTAGCCACGATAAGGGTTAACGATAAGTGTTGGAGCCCAAAAATCAGAGTGGGTATTTTCGAGAAGCCCAAAAATCAAAGACCCTATCTACACTGTAAAATTATGGAAAAGATTATTTTTTGGCAAAGTCATATCTGCGTAGTGCAAAGGGGTTGATTTTTACCGTTAAGGGTTGGAGCCCTGAAATTGGAGTGGGTATTTCCAAAGAGGCCGAAAATCAGAGACTCTAGCCACATTGTAAAATTCTCAAAAAGATT
>CAKNYM010050017.1:39013-60250 GCA_932195095.1 Andricus curvator | reverse complement strand
AACGCCTGCAGACAGGCTCTCAGGCAGGACAAACTTACTTACTGACTCTGTGATTATTTGCAACACTGCAAACGCTTCGAGAATGGCTCTCAGGCATGACACGACATAATGATGGTTCATTGTTTGCAACATTGTAAACGCCTCGAGACTGGCTCTCAGGCAGGACAAACTTACTTACTGACCGTGTGATGGTTTGCAACATTGCAAACGCCTCGAGACAGGCTCTCAGGCAGGACAAACTTACTTACTGACTGTGTGATGGTTTGCAATATTGCAAACGCCTCGAGACAGGCTCTCAGGCATGACACATATATTGATTGTGGATTTGTTGCAACATTGCAAGCACCGTGAGACAGGCTCTCAGGCATCGCTAACTTATTCACGATGACAGATTATGTATTTTTTTGTTATTTTGTTATTCAATTTTGCTTGAATCATTTTTAGAGTTTAACAAGATAACCTAGGCTCTAGCTCCCCTGGTCTTCGCATCACATGGGAGGTTCAATACTATCTTTCTTGCGTTCTTATTTCCTGTTGTTCTGTGTTCGCAAAATTAAATCCCTGACAGGGGTTCTATTTTGTCATTAAGATTGGTTGCAGGTCTACAAACATCACACAGTTTATGAAGATTTATGGACATATCTCATCAGGAGAGTCATGGACCTTTCGAAGGGCCAATTATCGTTGGTAACCTTGATGACAAATATAAATAACACTGTTTTTTTTTGCTGAGCGACAAAGAATCATTCCTGGATTGCTCCGCAGCCAGATTCAGTTCTTGAGCTTATTTTTCAGATACGCAGATCCCATCATTCGAGCTTGTAGAAAAAGACGCCATTTCCAGGGAACTATATTTCACTGAGTATCAGCTCGACTCTACCCAAGCTGTTTACGTCTCTCTCTTCGACAATCCTGTATTTCACACCTCAGGAGAATCTCTGCAAGGAGCTCAACTGATACTCGTTTCCATATGTCAACGATTGGAGAAGGACACCTTGCTGGCGAGGAATATGCGCGCTTTATGTCTGACTATGACTGGTTGGGGCATATGCGCCTCACTCCTTCCACAGAATCACTTACGAGATTCAGGCCCACTTACTACAGCCCACATCATGCAGTTTGGCAAAATGCAGATGGTCGTCCTTTACTTCGCATTGTCTTCAATGCATCGTACAGGACTTCCTCAGGCTCTTTTCTTGAATAATTTGTTTTTTACACAGGTCCGAAACCGCAAGGTGACCGTGCTGCCGTCTTGATGTGATGGGGATTTCCTTTAATTGTTTTCTTTGCTAATGTTGAACTGATATATTGACAGATCAGAGTTTACGAAAGAGATGTCAATCTTCAATGTATCGTTTAGAGGAAACCAGTAGCGGACGAAGATGGTCGCTGTCAGCTTCGGACCCTAACCTACGGAATGTCATGTGCTCTATATCTGGTAACTGGATTCAGAAAAATATTTATGTTGATGGCATATTATCAGGCGTGAGGGCCACAGTTCGAGACCGATGGCCCAGTTTACGCTTCGGAAGCCGCCTGGGATCCTGTATCTGACGAATTCCGATTGGGAGCACCAGTGATCGAGAGTGAACGCCCGATCACTAAGAGGAAGGTTCTGGCTGCTATTTCCTGGCCCCTTGATCCAGTTGACTGGCTGAGTCTAATCACTATCGTCGCGAAACTCCTGATGCAGGATCTCGGGAAGGCTCAAGTTTGGTCAGATACTCCACTTCCTAATCATTTACTCCAAAGGTGCAATACATTGTAGAAAAATGGACTGTGTCGGAACGTAATCTTTCAATTGGCGACGTTGTGTTGATTATCATCGCTTCTCTACTGCGACGTGAGACATGGCCGTTAAGGACGAATAACCAATGATATCTCCGGACAGGATGGACTCGTGTAATCTGCCACTATTAAAACTTCTTTTAGGACCTGCAATCACCCCATCGTCGAATTGTTTTGGCTACCAGTCGTGCGCTGATTCCATGCGGTTCATTTTGTTCCATGGCGGGCGGACCTGAATTTACTTATACATGGAAATTTATTGTGTGCGTCATGGCGGGCGGCACTAAACTCTTGACCTTTATAAGTGGAATTTTTTTCGTTCAGCGAACGAGGCGGGCGGGATGTTAATAATTTATTTGATGTTGTTATTCTTGTTTGAGTGAACTTCAAGGTCTCATTGTTAATCAAATGGTTTTCGCCCAATGCTCATTCTCCTTGAAGGTCTCTCTCTCTGTTCTTTGAGTTTCAGGCGCTTTCCCTTTCGTGAGAGTGGGGACTCAGGTAGTTTTTCCGGGCTTTTCAGTTGCTATCAAGGTGTAAGCGAGGGTAGACATTATCGGTTGTTGCAATGATTTTAATCAAGTTTGTTTCTTCTAGGCAATTCAGGTATTTGTGCTTTCAAGTAAAGTCAGTGTGTTATTCATACTTTCGATTCCTTGATTAGTGATTTCCCGACTCGATCATCTTCTGGTGTTGTGGGAAGTGACGAGTCGGATGACGTATTGCTTCCGGTCGCGTCGGGATCGATCGTTCGGTGAACGATCGTGGTCGTAGCTTCCGGAGGCTACATCTGTGCCAATTTTCTCCAACAACCGAAAACCTTTTTTGGGTACAAAAGGAGCACCTTGTTGGGTAGGCTCAGGAACCCGTATTTTGGATTAACTCGATAACAGGTATTTTGAAGTTTTCAGTAATAACGGTGATGAATTGTCTTGTTTCCTTTTTTCATCGACTTTGGCATGACCAAACGTGATTCCTTCGCTATCCCACGCCAGTCCGTCATAATTCATTAACAGCATTAATTCATTTCGTTATTTCGGGCAAAAAATGTAACCAAAAGTAACCTTTTCATAAAATAAGTAACTTTTTAGTAACCGTGGATCAAGAAAGTAACTAAGTTATTAAAAAGTAACCCGTTCCGAGCCCTGCAATTAATATTTCAATCACCCGGTGGCACGTTCTACAATACGTAGTCCGAGCATTTTCAGATTTTGGAAAAATTGTCACAAATTAAATAAAAATTGCTTGTGTACATATTAGTTTAAACTTGCCGGGAGATTGTATTCTAATATGTGTTCCATCTATGCATCCAATCACTCTTGGAAATTTATACATTTTATAAAATCCCTGTTGCGTTAAACGAATTTCCTCATTAGATTGAGGCATCTTGATCTTTGTTCTTGATAATGAGGCAATCGCCATAGATACTCTTGCAACGACTCGTAAAGCAGTACTAATGCTTACTCCACTAAAGTCTGCACAAGCGCGCAAAAAATTTCCTGTAGCATAGAATCTTAACGCTAACATCAACTGGTTCATCGGAGTCAATGATCTTGATCTAGAATTGCATAAAACATTATTATTAAACAATAGGTATTCTGTTATATAATTTATGATTAGCAGGTCACTCAATATGGATGCAATTTAAAAGATTTGGGTTTGGAAGTAAAATACTCATAAACTGTACGTACAAACTTTTAAAATAGCCCGAAGACTTATACATTGAAAGAATACATACTTGTTCCAGCTTACTAACAATCGATCTTCAATTTCATGGAGTAAATCAAGAACGGTATCCTTTTTCAAACTATATCGTTCGAAAAATTCTGTGTTCTCCCATCTTCGGAAATTATCCGGTTTATTTTTTATGCTATATGGCCTTCTTTCCATAAATTCAAAATCATCATCCTCGTCAGATTCAAACATATCGATACCATCAGGTAATACATTCATTTTTATTTTTATGTTTACGTTTTCATAAAAAATAACAATTCGCGTACTTGTGGAGACAGTTTTGGAAGTTTCGGAGCACTATTGGTTATGTCGAATAGTTTCTTACAAGAATACGGTGGGGGGGCACTGGAGTCACTATCTGGCAGATATCCGCAACTTCGGTTCGGGTTAACTTTAACTGCCAGATACCTACTATCCAGAGGTGAAGAAACCCGATTCTGAGAGATATCTTATAGATAAAGTTATCCTCTAGATATCTAGAGTTGACGAAATCGGCTATAGTCTGATACTTTTATGCACCTCCCTCTTGCCTCTATCTGTTGTACTCCGAGGCTCTCTTTGCCTCTTTGAAAGAGGACCTTGACATCATTTTGGCGACGGTGAATAGGTACTCTTGACAAGTGTGCCTTTGACCGTCTACACAAAGAAAGTCCAGGATCTAAATTATCGCAAGACGATCAGAATGTTCAACTCACAGATTGTAATACCAATCAACATCTTGGTAATCGAGACAAAATATGCATATGTTGGAATACCGCAAGCGGAAACCCAAGATATGCATGAGGTAGTTCTCAGTGTATGCTCCAAAATCGCACGCTACGGGTACATAGAGAGACGCAATAAGGCTCTAAAAGTGTTACACTAATAGAACACCTAAATAGTAAGGTTTTCCTATGCATTTGAACGCAACGCTAAATGTGTAAGAGGTTGCTGTGGCAGCCGTTACATCGTTGGGCCGCAGAACTAGGCCTGCAAATTCAGTATTGGCCCCAGGAAGGGATCGAGATCCACCATGGAAGAGCAGGTTGGATAAGGAGATCAGCAAAGTAAGGTGCAAATTTTCTCGATTGACTCGAAAAGAAAGGAAAAAGAACCAGAAAGTTGTGTGACGTTGAACAATTTTTGCAACTCACAAAGTCCCAATTCATTTATTTTTCTTAATTTTTCTAATACAGTGTTGAGGGTTTGTTTAATGATGCCTCGGGAACTCTACGGTATTCCACGACTAGGGCTGTACTTATAAGAACTTTGTATTTCAAGGACTACTTCTGCTTTGCCTTTTCATGTATTCGACGGATTGTTGCTGACAGCGAGATACTTCGAGGGACATCTAGAATATCCAGAACTTCAACTTGACTTCAAAAGATCCAGGGGTACTCGACGTAGTTAAGATGCTGAACTCCAGAACGTTCGTAATCGATCAACGCTTTGACGAGTAGTCCGCCCCTCCAGAAAGGTCTTTGTTGAGATGCCAACCGGATTCAAGGCGTCTTACCGGAAAGTAAGGAGGATAATTAACCATCGAATAAGCTACTTTTAGTTGGCCAATATGTTGAATATGGAGAACTGAATAAACTACCTGGGTAGCTAGAACCCAAAGTAGCCAACACTGAGGTACGCTAAGTCACACGACCCGCCATCGCGCCAACTCCACCAATCAGCGGTTGAGTCACGAGGAGGAGACGGCGAGTGAAGGAACGAGCCGACAGCATGCCGAGAATCGTCCTCTTTCCGTTGCACAATGGCCTTTAAATAAGTTAAATGATATTTGCAGGTAAGGTAAACGTCCCAGTAATCGCCACCATAAGAGATTTCATTGACTTCAAATATTTCGAAAATTGTTTTGGAAGGATTAGTTAAAAAATTATTGGTACTGATTGAAGCATTAAACATCCTAGAATATTATAAAAATTGGTTTTACATTATATTTAATATTACTTCTTATTGGTAAACAATTAAAAGTAAAAAAGCACCGATGTCCCAGTCACCGCCATTTCCGAATCTGCCATGTACTAGTAATCGCCAGTCGTTTCCCAGTCTTCGCCAAAAAGGTTAAGTTTTCTTCAAATCAGTTTTTAGTGATTTGGACACGTATTTCAAGTGTATCTTTGTATTTTAAGTATACTTTAATGAAATGAAAGATGTATTGTTAGTTTTATATTGAGTGACGAGAGATTGAGGCCTCCGAGATGAAATCCTTCGGAACATAACCTCAAAATCGAATCTTCTGATAGTTCCAATACGTCTGATGGACATTATAATAATTAATCATAATAAAAATGAATTTTCTTTTAAAATTTTAGTTTTTATTTCGATTAAAAATATGTTCGAATAAAATTAATATTTTATTTATAAGAAATAAAGTGGTCTCAAAAATAAATCGAAGTAAATATTTATTAGAATTTTTATCACGATGAGTGATAACTACAATGATGAAATTCTTTTATAATGCTGAATATTATAATTAAAAATTATTAACACTTTCCTTTTTAAAATAAAATTCGAAAAATAATATTGAGTTGTATAAAGTCATATAACCTAACTTTGTTCTATAAAATGGCTAAGTACAACATAATTACATGGAATGCAAAAATGTACACACTGCGGTAATTTGTATAATTAACTTTTTTGCAACATAAATTATAAACACAATGACGAAATTTGATAAATTACAGTGACTAAAAAAATCATGTGTATTTGGAGGTTATGTTCTGTTTACGTTGTCAGAACATTAAAACCATCAATAATTATATATCTGTTACACATTTTTCTTTATATTATGCAGTATAGATTAATGTTAGCTAATTAAAAACTACTCAATAAATATTAACTTCACTAAAAAATGATAATAAACTAAAAAATTGCTGATGAAATCACTATAATAGTCATGCCAATATTTTACATCACCTTTTTTCAGTTTTAAGCACTAATTTATATTACGATTACTTTTCACGCAGTAACAAGTTAGTTCTCCGATTTCATTTCACGCCTTTTTGAAATTAATTAAATCATTATTTGTAACGAAATATGGAAATAAAATTTTGACAGATTCGTCCCGCGATTACTCCAGCAACTATGCTTTTGAAATGTCCCTATAATCGCGCCCGATATTTCTCGAACGGGAAGGTACTAAATGAAGAATTTGCTTAATTTTATGAAACAAAAATGATCTTTCATTAAAAAAAAAATAATTTTCGTCCCAATCAAGTAATTTCTTGGCATATTAAAAGCTTAAACAAAGAAACGTCTTTCATAACCTAAATGTTAAGCTATTTTCCACGTTTCGTGATTCATGGCCACCGGCAATACAAATCAATTTTTTTTACCCATGTGCACTATTTGTACAAAAAAAACTAATTTGGTTTCCATGACAAGCACTGTTCAAACTTACTTAAAAATATTTTAGGAATGTATTTTAATGCGGAAAATACTTACTTCTGGCGTTTACACTTCAAAACTGGCGATTACTGGGACCGCGGGGATTACTGGGACGTTTACCTTACCCCAAGGTTATGAATAGGAGATTGTTTTGAATGCTTCTGGGGAACCATTTTTGGTGAAATTGAAATATTTCCCTGAACGGATTTTTTTTCCTGGAAAAACCTATTTGAAATACTAAAAATCAGTAAAATACTATTTTCAAGTTAATAAGGCCATATAATTACGTTTATATAAAGGAGTTATATGTAAATTAGAATTACTAACGAGAAGTTAATCAATAGATAAACAAAAGGAACGATTTTTTTTTAATTTAAATAAATATATTTATGAATATTTCATCAAAAAATTCGTATTCATAATGTTCAAGTTTCAATATTAATTTCTAATATAAACTATAGTAAGTATAATATGCATAATATTTTAATGTTATTGTAGAATACATAATGTGTAATATACAATGTACAATAATATATAATAGCTATATAATAATTGTAGTATAATTAAACTTGCCTACTGTTATATTCACGTACAGCTTCAAGTAAACGTTCTGCGTAGTTAGAATTTGACTTTTTCACTTTATATTTTTTCCATATTTTTTTAATGTCTGCATGAGAAGATTCTACGGCTAGTTCCGAGTAAAATCGTAAGCCTTTATTGTTTTGCTTACAAAAATCTTCGATGTGAAAAAATACTGCGTGAACTTTCGAAGTTACTCTTATGCCTAAATTCTAGATAACCGAGGGGTTGACAACTCGACCGATTGGGTGTACACCTACTTCTGACTTCAAGATACTTCGGGATATTTCAATGACTTCAGAAGATTTCACTGACTTCAGGTGATTTCAAGTGAGTTCAGGAGAATTCAAGTGTTTTCAAGTGACTTCATGGGAATTCACGTGACTTCAAGTGACTTCACGTGACTGCATGTGGATTCAAATGACTTCAGATATTTTAGGAGATTTCAAGTGACTTCAGGCGAATTCAGGTGACTTCATGTGAATTCATGTGAATTCAAATGAGTTCAGATATATCAGGAGATTTCAAGTGACTTCAGAAGAATTAAAGTCACTTCAAAGGGACCGTCCATATACCACGTGCACAATTTTTTACTACATCTTCACCACCGCCCCCACCCCTCGTGGACAAGCGTGGACTTTTGACGAACCCTCTTCCCCTGGCTCCTCTGTCCCGGTGGACTTATTTCATATTTTAGGAAAATATGGATATTCTTGGTATTCAAAAGCTACGAAGCCTAAAGGAGCTTTGAATTGTATGAGAATTAGGTTTTTCTTAAAAACATAAGCTTCGTGATACAAAGTAAGAAGCCCAAACAAAAATTGGTGAACATTTTTTTAGTTTTTTATGTGTTTCTAAAAAGAAATCCGCAAATTCAGGAAAACGGGAGTCCACGTTAGGGTGGTCCAAAAATGCGTTGGAAAATTATTTTTTCGAATTTTCATGCATATCGCCCCCAAATTTGTTCGAATCCACACAAAAATAAATGCGTTTAAAAAAAATGATATTCAGATTTGTGGGTGATCCTGAACCAATCTATTTAGATTATTACATTATCCGAAAAGTGAGGTAGTTTGATGTCTGGGTTTTAATTGTGAATCTTTTTCATGCTTATTTTGCATAAAATTATTCATAGAAAAGTATATTTCTTTTCGACCTTCATTAAAAAATGATATTCGGAGTTTCCGCCAGCACCTTGAAGTTTAACACATATTTCCCAGAAGAAAAAAAATACGTTTTTGTATATTTTATTCAGAATCGTCAATATTAGTTCAATCGAGTTGAAACTCAACATTGCTCTTCACAATTAGCTATAGAATACAAATAAATAATTAGTTTTCAAATATCACCCCCATATGTTTGTTTTATAGGGTCCCAAAAACAGCTCATAAGTAAAATCATAGGGTTTTGCGAGTTGCTTGCGCTAATTATGATTTTTTTGCGGTTTTTTAAAACAAATTGTTTCTAATACATAAAATACTACTTCTCACAGATAATTAGATGTTTACATGCATTTTTTTAATGAATTATTATTGATTTTAGCAATTTTCTCTTAGGGTACAGATAGAAAGTCGCGGTTTTTAGTTATGAACAAATAATAAATAAACAATAGAGAGATTAATTTTTTAAACAATCTTTCTTTTTGTGAATATATTGTTCTGAAATAAAACAGATATTTGAAATATTCTTAAAATTTTCCAGATGGATGATATTATAGATGTAAATTTTCCTTGAAGTAGTTACTGATAACTAAAAAGTTAAAGAAAAGCTGAAAATTTCAGAAAAACCCGCAACTTTCTGGCATTTCTCTAAGAGAAGGTAGTTATAAAAAAAAAATTGATTAGCAGTTCGAACTCGAAAGTTCATTGCCTCACTACCCGATCCGGGTAGTGGTTCTAGGTGGATATTTACTACCAATGTGGGCCCAACACACCCGCGACGGGCCAACAGCACGCAGTATTCCTGAACGGTCACCCATCCAAGTACTAACCGCGCCCAACAATGCTTAACTTCAGTGATATTACGAGAACTGGTGTTTTCAGCGTGGTATCGCCATATATCGCCATATATACCCTGCACACAACGTCGTATAGAAAAGTATTAAAATGTATTGACATTTTGAATGCGATTCAATTCTGTTTTCTGTTCCGAAAAAAAGATTTTAAAAGTATTAGTTCGTACTGGTTCACATTACACTTCATCACGCTGAATGCGAAACGGCAGTGGCAATGATTCGCATTACAAAGTATTGGTTCGCATTAAACTTCAAGACGCCGAATGCGAGATGGCAGTTGTGGATCTTCCGCATTTAAAAGTATAAAAGTAATCAAGCGGTTCCTGTTCATTGTAAACCTTTTTTTAAATAATTTAAAATAAATATTAATAAATAAATAAACACTTGATAAAATATTGAATAAAATTTTAATCCGCGGTTACACATTCAAAAGTATTCCAATAACTTTTGGAATTTGCAAAATTTAAACCAATGCGACATTTCGCATTAAAAAGTTCTCAATTCACGCACAACATTCTTCTTATTCGATCGCATTTAAAATCATTAAAACTAATGGGAACTTTCGTATTAAAAAGTTTTCACTCAACCGAAACATTTCCATCATTAATTCGTATCGAAAAGTATTCAAACCAGTACAAACTCTCGCATTTAAAAGTTTTCACTCGATAAACAATTTCGTCTCATTCTATCGCATTCAAAAGTATTTAAACATATGCGAAAGTTCGCATTGAAAAGTTTTTACCTCGCTCAAAAAATGTGTCTCATTCTTTCGCTTTCAAACGGATTCAAAGTAATGCGAACTCTCGATTTAAAAAGTTTTCATTTCGCTCTGAAATTTTCTCTCATTCGGTCGCATTAGAAAGCATTAAAACGAATGTGAAGTCTCGCATTAAAAAGCATTGCGTGCAAAAATTTTTGTCTTTCGTATTCAAACGCATTCAAGAATTTAATGTTATATAAGAAGTATCGCATTTAAACGTTTTCGGCTAACCTCCAATGCGAAACTGACACATAACAGACTTCACGGAAACAAATCGTGAATGCGAAACAATACTTTTGAATTTTACGTTTCTTGCAGGGTATATATCGCCATATCGTTATAAACCATAATAAATTGTATAAACAATTATGTTTATTAACTTACATTATGATCTCACTAAGTAAAAAGTAGACAAAAAGTCAACAAATTTCAGAAAAAACCGCAACTATCTAGCATTATTATGGGGAAAGATAGTTAAAAACAGTAATAGTTTGTTTAAAGAATTATTTTTGTTGAATTTTAGTCACTATTACCATATTCTAAGTAAAAAGCAGAAGAAGAGTTGAAAATTTCAGAAAAAACCGCAACTTTCTAACATTATTCAAAGAGAATATCAATAAAAATAATAACAAATTGTTTAAACAATTATGTTTGTTAACTTGATTTAATTATTACCCTACTATAATTTGAAAGTGAACCAAAAGTGGAAAATTTTAGAATAAACTGCAACTTTCTAGCATTATTCTAAGAGAATATTATTTTAAATATTAAATTTTTTCAACAATTACTTCTGTTAAATTCAATTGATCATTGCCTCGCTCTAACTGAAAAGTTGAGAATCAGTACAAAAATTCAAATAAAACCGCGACTTTTTAACTCCATTCTAAGATAAAATGGCTATAAACAATAATCAATTGTTAACTTATGTGGGTGAATTTCAAAAAGTAATTTCTTATTCGTATTCTATAGCTACTTCTGTAGAAAATTTTTCAGGGTCAACTCGATACACCTAATATTGACGATTCTGAATAAAATATACAAAAACGTCTTGCTTTCTTATGGAAAATACGTGTTAAGCTGTACGGGGCTTGCGGAACCTCTGAATATAATTTTTTTCAAATGCATTTATTTATTTTTTTATTTGAACAAATTTGCGGGCGATGCATGAAAATAGAAAAAAAACAATTTTGGACCAACTTAGTCCACGTGGAATTTGGATAGACCCCTTCGACAACCCTCGTGGACAATCGTGGACTTTTGCCATACTCCCCCCTCCCCCCCCAAAAAAAAAACTGTCCGCGTGGTATATGGGTGACCGCAAATGAATTTAGGTGATTTCAAGTGACTTCACACGAATTCACGTGACTTAAGGTAAATTCACGTGACTTCGTTTGAATTCAAATGACTTCAAGTGACTTCAAGTGAATTCAAGTGAATTCAGATATTTCAGGAGATTTCAGATATTTCAGGAGATTTCATTACAAGTGTACACCTGTCTTCACGAGTTGTCAACCCCTCGTAGATAACTCTCTTTGAATATCATTATCATTTCAAGATATCCTGTTTTCAACTCAATTGAAAAACAGGAATTGAAAATTGTAAAAAATTCAAATTCAAATTCATTGGCAAAATTCAAAATTGGCAAGAAGGAGGACTGCAAAAAATTTAAAAATTGTTCTAATTTACCTATAATTTCATCAAATAACGAAAAAACGATTAGTGTTTTAGTTCGGCCACCTGAATTACATTTATTAATTGGAGAAGTAAACACTTTGTTTGATAACATGCATACAAAATTTAAGAATCTTAGTGAAATTCGGGCCAAAAAGTGTAACTTCAGTAGATAAGTGCTGTATAGAAGTGCAGGATTTGCTGGGAATTCAAGTAAAACGTTATTAAATAAAGTTGATGTACTTAGTGAAATTCGCTCATCCGTGACTAATTTTGTTGGTATGAAATATGTGAAATGTTTTAAAGCATTTACAAATGTTGTCGATTCCTGTTTTTTAATTGAGTTGAAACCAGGATATCTTGAAATGATAATGATATTCAGAGAGAGTTATCTAGATTCAGGCATAAGAGTAACTCCGAAAGTTCACGCAGTATTTTTTCACATCGAAGATTTTTGTAAACAAAACAATAAAGGCTTAGGATTTTACTCGGAAAAAGCCGTAGAATCTTCTCATGCAGACTTTAAAAAAAAAGGAAAAAATATAAAGTGAAAAAGTCAAATTCTAACTACGCAGAACGTTTACTTAAAGCTGTACGTGAAGTTAATTATAACTCAATTAATTAATTATACTACAATTATTATATAGCTATTATATATTATTATACATTGTATATTACACATTATGTATTCTACTATAAAATTAAAATATTATGTATATTATACTTACTATAGTTTTTATAAGAAATTAATATTGAAACTTGAACATTATGTATACGCATTTTTTGATGAAATATTCATAAATATATTGATTTAAATTTTTAAAAAATCGTTTCTTTTGTTTATTTATTGATTAACATCTCGTTAGTAATTCTAATTCACATATAACTCCTTTATATAAACGTAATTATATGGTCTTATTAACTTGAAAATAGTATTTTACTGATTTTTAGTATTTCAAATAGGTTTTTCCAGGCAAAAAGAAATACGGTCAGGGAAATATTTTAATTTCATCAAAAATGGTTCCCCAGAAGCATTCAAAACAATCTCGTATTCATAACTTTGGGGTACCTGAAAATATCATTTAACTTTTTTAAAGGCCACCGTGGTTGGTGTTCCCGAGGAGATCAGTCGCGTGAATAATAGTGTTTGTTTTCCTTTGCCAATTTTTAAGACTACAATTTTAAGGGGGATTGTAAGGGAAAATTGTAATGATACGTGGTCGAGCCCCGGATCAGTGACTGGGCTTATTCAATTTCATGATTATTGCTGTTCCTAATTGAATTCATGTTTGTTGTTGCTTACTCTTTTTGATTGCTTTGTGTAATTTAGCTGTTTTGTGATTGATTTAGGTTTGCTATGGTTCTTGATTTATAATATTAATGTTCTTGATTAATGTTATGCTTATTGCTGTTATTTTCAGATGAAATTTGATGATTTATGTGTCTTTTTATTGTAATGATGTATTGAGATTTGATACTTTGTGATAATATTGTACTTTAAGTGATCCCCTTCTTTGAGGTTACCTTTCTCTGTATTGTATTGAGACTTTACTTGTTCATGTACGTTTGTGTTGCAATTTTGAATATCCCTTTTGTTTACCCTTTTTACATTCTCAAAATAATGAGATGGTCTTATTTCTATGTAAAATTTGACCTGTCGGTTTTCATCGAATCTCGACGTTTTGAGACTCCCTGAGTCAGAAAAAACGATTTTTACGAAGGTGTCTGTCTGTAGTCTGTCTGTAGTCTGTAGGCACGATAACTTTCGAAAAATAATCAGATTGGATTGTGCTTTGGAACCCTTTTTTCAGGCCTACAAAGAAAGCACAAGTTCGTTAACCAGCTTTTTTGGATCAAACTTCAAAAAGTTAGAAAATTTTGAAAATTTTTGGGACCATTTTTTTCGATATTTAAAAATTCTATGTACGGCTATTTATATTACTCGAAAATGCGAACAATTGATCCCCATGACATTTTTTGATGAAAATAAAATTATCAGAGTTATAACATTTTCAAAATCCAAAAAAACAAACGAAAATGAACATTTTAAGCGGAACAACGCACGATATAAAAAAAAGTCAAGAGGAGAAAAACGTTGCTTTTTGGAAGTACTACAATAATATCATAACAGTTTTCTGAATTTTTCCGAAAAATCAAAAATTCAAAATTTGATCGTACAAAAAATAATTCAAAATTCAAAATTCCATTTTGCGGTCAAACTATGCAAGATGCAAAACAATATAAAAAGACAAAAATTGTGCACCCAAAAAAGATCTACAAATTTGTCAATAATCACTTTTTAATAGGACGCTTAGTTTTTCTTTTATTCGTGAAAAATAACATTAAAAATTTAAAAATTTAGTTTTTGGACAAACGACACAAGCTATGAAGAAAAAATTAATAGGCGAAAGTTGTTCACTTAAAGAAGATCTACAATTTCGTATAATTTTTAGAAAGTAGATTTTTTCAATCGTAAAAACAAGAATAAAAATAAAAAAATTGAATTCTTGGAAAAACGACACGAGTTGCAAAAAAATGTATAATAGCAACCTTTTTTGTACAGGATGTGCACTTTTTTTAATTATAAGAACAAGACAATGAAAATACGTATGTTTCAATACCAATACATATTATGAATTGTGATAATATAAATTTATTGAAATGATAGATATTTCAGGGCAGCTAAGAATAAAAATAAGTGCAAAATAAGGAGCAAATATTGAAGTAATCATCAAAAATAAAATATATACATTATTTTGCAATATCTGAATAAGCAGTACAAGATTTAGTACAGAAATAAATATAATATACATTTGATATAGTAGTGTTGAACATAATGTAGAAAAGTTCGCATTTTGGACAAAATCGAGTGCAAAGCACGAGATACGTGATGGGAATGTGTTCGTTAAAGCCGAAGGAGCTTTAACAAAAGAGAATTCACAATTACTAAATTACAGTTGTCGATGATTTGACCTTTAATTTTAAAAAGACTGTGCGCAAACGTGGGGGAAATACAAATACCGAGCGCGTAGCGCGAGGTAAATACATTATCGAGCGCGTATCGCGAGATAAATATATTATCGAGCGCGAGAACCAACAGTCGCGCGCCCGAGGCGCGCTCAAACTTGCAAGCGAAGCGAGCCGCGCCCCCAGCGCGCGATGAGAATGTGCCCGCGTAGCGGACAGATTTTTTTAATTTTAATTGTGACCACACCCCGTCAACTATGACCATGCCCTACAGTTTGATTACGTTTTGTGATTACCCGTTTGGATTACCCTTTTTGGTTTTAATAGTGACTACCTCCATGAGCCCACACTTGTAGTTATTTACTACAAGAAACTATCCACCTAGAAACACTACCCGAAAAGATGTAGTCACCATAGACGCTGTTGCCATGACGCAAGCTCGTAAACATCGAAGCAACTTGCACATGGCATACATTGAATACAAGCAAGTGTTCCCTTCCATACCACATAACTATTTGCTTGAAGTCTTAAAAATTCACAAAATCTGCCAGCGCATCATCGATTTTCTAAATTGGGCGATAATTCTTTGGGGTATCAGAATCAAGTATTTTGATCATGGACAACCAAGGATAAATAGATCAATACGCATTACAATGGGTATCTTTCAAGGACACTCATTTAGTGCATTATGGTTCTATTTAGCGTTGAACCTATTGAGCAAAACACTAAATAGCATTTCTCATGGGTTTAGAGTACATGATAATGAGGATGGTCATCAACTGACCAATCTTCTATACCTGGATAACCTGAAGCTATACGCTAGTTCAGACCAAAACTTCAGCAAGTGATCGATGTCACGAAGCAGTTTCCTAATGATACCCACATAGAGTTTGGACTAGATAAATGCATAACAGTGCATTTAAACAGAGAAGAATCATGGACCTCAGAGCAAGAGAACGAGTTTGAGAATGATATCGAGGTAATGGCTGAGGGTTATGAAAAGCCTAACGACTGCCTCCACTGTAAGATTCAGATTGATTCCGAAGAGTTCTCCTAATTCGGCAAACAAGATCAGGACCATCAATATTTATGCCATCCCACTTCTTACGTACTCTTTTGGTCTCATCAAATGGTCTAACACCGACCTTGAAAGGTTAAACAGAACCATCCGCGTAGAAATGACGAAGCACCGAATGCACCACAGTAATTCGGCAATTAAAGGCTAGTTCCGCCACAACATAGAGGGAGTAGGAGTATTTTAGATATCCGGAAACTATGTAAGTCACAAGTTATACAGTTGCGAGACTATTTTAACAGCAAGCGAGATGTTCCGCTTCACAACACCATCTGTAAAGCGGATCTTGATTACACGCTCTTGAATTTGTCCTCAGAGGAGGCCTTGAATATCAGGGCAGAAACCATAGAGGAATTAGAAACGCAATGGAGACAAAAAGCCATCCACGGCGAGTGCCACAAAACGTTAAATCAACATTGTTATGTCGCAGGTCACACCTGCAAATGACTTTGTTCTGTTTTCTTATTTTCATTCATTTGTAAACAGCTCCTCCTCTCTTGGAGGAAATTTCCGCGAGAAAACGAGGCTCGATCGAGGGCCAACTGATTTCATTTTATATATATATATATATATATATATATATATTTTTTTTTTCATCTTTGAAATGTTTGACCATTTCGCTTTTTTTATATACACTCTAATGGGCTCTTCATAAGCAGAAAGAGTAAGAGACACTCTTACTAATTATTTTGGGTTTTAGTTTTTTTTTGTTTTTGTCATTCACCTAGTTTTGAGGATGGGAGAGGGATGGAGGAAGGAGTGGATTTATTTGGAGCATCAACCACCATCAAGGATCAGTGGTACGAACTGCAAGGATGCAAGGTGGGTTGAAAGCGCACAGGCACAGGCACAGCCGATGGTTGTACACCGGGGGTGGAATGTGGATGTGAGTACAGCATTCCAAATCCTGTACCTGGTGCGATTCAAATCTCACCGCCGAGGATTCGTCGCAACATCACAGTCACCATCTCGTGGGCATAAAGGTCTTATAATATCCCTCCATCCACCATGGAATTGGGCGGTCTGCGTAATGTCGAGAGAAGGGAACTCCTTGCCTTTGATCGTTCGAGCCTCGTGTGAGGAAGTTTACGTTTAATTCGTGTGTCTTGAGTTATCGCCACAGAGTGGTTTTATCCTTGTACTTTATTGAATTCGTCGATACTTTTGGATTGAATATGTTCCTCTGGACTTGGTAAAGGTGGGCGTCTTTCATTATATTTTTATAGATTGCTTTCTTATCCTTTCAAAATGTTTGAAAATTTATTGTCACTCTCTAAATGGTGTCAGTAGACGCGGAGATGTACTAGACTTTTGAATTTGCTCCAGGGCGGAATTCACTCATTTACTTTATCGATTTTGTTTTCGTAAATGCCGTGAATGAATTGTTCCAAATATTTTAGTGAAAATTTGAATGTTTGATTTATTGTAATGTAGAAAGAGGGGGTTAATTTTCATATTATGACGTGATCAAATTTTCGAATGATTTGAATAAACAGGATTTTTATAATTGTACAATGTTAAATTATGTTTCTTTCTTTGAACGACCTCTCAGATTTGTTTCTTTTTAGTTGAGACTTACAGGTACTCGCGCCACTCCACGGAAATAATGAGCTAGAGCCATTTGAACTATTTTTCAAGTTATTTTCTTTATTTGTTAATATTCTAAATGATTACTCGTTCAAGAGATTTACTTTCTTCCAGGGCGGAAAAATGTCTTTTACTTGGCGTCATATATAATTAAATTAAAAGTCCTGGAGGAGAGTAATTTAAAATTAATTATTTTATTTTACATTTCTAATAAAATGTGCAAATCAGAATCCTCGTTTTAACTCGCGCCCTGACGCGTGTTGGGCAAATTTTTTTTTTTTAAAGCAAAGGCGGAAAAAGAACCCGGAAAAAAATCTGAGAAAGTCCCGTTTTTGTTTTGAATAGGATTTTAAAATGTGATTTATTTTACATGTGCATGTTTTGTCTTATTTATTGATTTTTTATTTGTGATTTTTATTGCCTTGGATTTTATATGTGTGATTTTATCTTGTGATTTTATGTCCTGAGATTTTACACCTGTTTCATTTTACTGTGAATTTTTATATAATATCATGCGATTTTTTTTAATTTGACCTGTCATCTTTCTGAAAAATTAAAAATTGAGAAAGATTCATCATGTGTTGAAAATTCGTTCGCGGGAAAAGTGTCGAGTGCCACGCACGGTGTGCCTGAACCAACTTTAAATGCAAAAATTTGATAAATTGATTTTTTTTCTGCATTTTATTGATGAAAAACATTATAAAATTAAAAAAAGAATCTTAAGACATTAAAATTTCAACTTTTCAAAATAAAACTTTATAAAAAATATAATAAATTCCTAAAATATAATAAAGTCTTTGAAGTACGTCTTGAAATATACCTATCATGATACATGCCTGTGTGAACACGACAAGACACAACAACACGTGAATGTAAACATTGATGGATTCTCTTACCTAATGTAAACATATCTAGAACAAGTTCCGTGAAAATAATTTTTGCAACCCATTAGTAGGCAAGATATCCTTGCCAATAGTGCATCGCGCAGTCTGCAGTTGTTAAGTGTTTTTGAATATTTTCAAGATTAGTAATCAAGATTAGTTCAAGATTAGTAATGATTTGAAAAATCTTATTCAAAAGATTGTGAGCGATGATGCTGAAGATAATCGCCTCCCTGTAGTTGTTTGTAATGCCTGCAGAATCCTTATTTATCGTTCGGTTAAAAGTGATGAAACTAAAGTGAGTATAAAATTACCAGATTATTCTACATTCAAATTAATAAATCAAAAAACCAGGTCGAAAGAAGGTAAATTATGCGAATGCGACTTATGTAACTTAGTGAGAACATCAGGACACAGCAATTTCGTAAAAAAAACATCAGATCCGAAATAAAGAAATAAAACAAGATACTGCAAAAAGTGCCATTCAGAATTAGTAGTAAGAAAATCACATTTTTCTTGTACACCGAAGCATTACGAACATTTAAAAGATCATATTATAAACGATATACCCCTAAAAGAAAAAGAACACTTGGCGTGTCATTTGATTAAAGTAATTTCAAATGAAAAAGCGACAAACGTTGAGGAAAATAAATCAGATAGAAATACTGTAATCGCTTTATCTCAGAAACATGGAAAGCCTTTGAAAATTTCTTTGACTGAACAGCAATCAGAAAGCAAAAAACGGAAGCGTGTTTCTGCTGAAGATGTCTTAAAAATTGGAACAAGTTATGGGCTTTCAACGAATCAAGTAGATGGTATTACAGCAGCTCTTCGCGTCGCTACGAATGACAGAAAATTATTTCAACTAGATTTAAAACAAAAATTAAAAACTTTGAACCATTCTCATGATTTGTATTTCAGTATGAAAGAGTGTAATGTGATTAACACTAAAAATAACGATACTGCAACTACTGCAGAAACTTTAGTGTTTTGCAATGATGTAAAAGGATTATTTCAGTTTGTTAAAGAAAAAAGGGAAGTTGATGAAATGCATTTGAAATTCGGAATAGATAGTGGCGGAGGTTTTTTGAAAGTTTGCCTTTCGATGCAATCTTTGGATGAATCAGAAGTTGCAAATGTAGAAGGTCGACAGAAGTATACCGAAGGCGTTGTAGCAAAAAAGTTTAAGGATTCTGGCGTCCAGAAATTACTGCTGCTTGGAATAGTGGCACATACACAAGAGAAATATGAAAACGTTCTATTGATGTGGTCACTCTTAAAATTGAAGGATTTAAAAGGGACAATAGCAACTGATTTAAAACTTGCCAACGTATTAACGGGCATCATGTCACATGCAAGCAGTTTTCCTTGCACATGGTGTACTGCATCAAAGGATGAATTAAACAGGTGTGGGGAATACAGAACTGTTGGAAATTGTAAGGAAAATTTTTTTGCGTGGCAAGACAGTGGAAGTAAAACATCATCTGCAAAGAAGTATACAAATTGTACAAATACTCCCATAATTTTCTCAGAAAACGCTAGAACAGAAATATTAGAAATAATTCCACCGCCAGAACTACATCTGACGCTCGGGGTTGTGAACACAATGTATAAACACATGCTGATGGCATTTGAAGATGAGAGTCTCCAATGGGCTAGGATGTGTAATGTTACTCGCGAGTTTGTACATGGGAGTCCAGCGTTCGCAGGTAATTCTTGCAAAATGCTGTTAGAAAAAATCGACTTATTGCATGGAATATGTAGCATTGGTTGTTTAAAATATGTAAGGTGCTTTAGGCTTTTCAATCCGTCGTTGATTCTTGTTTTTCTTCAACATTAAACCCGAAATACGTAGATTGTATATCTGAGTTTGAGCGAAGTTACTGTGATTTGGATATTTCAATTACACCTAAAGTTCACGCGGTTTTTTTTCATGTCCCTGATTTTTGTTGTAAAGTTGAGAAAGGCCTTGGATTTTACAGTGAAGAAGCCATGGAATCTGTCCATTCGGATTTTAAAACGACCTGGGCTAAATATAAAGTGTCGAGCACCTTCATTCCCCAAGTAACTTACTAAAAGCTGTACAAGAGTACAATGCCCGACATGTGTGAAAATAAAATTTTTTTTTTCTCAGTATTGATATGGACTGATATTATATTTATTTACCATATTTTGTTAAATAAAGTGAAAAAAATAAAAGTGCATAACATTTTTTTGAAAATGTTTATTTTTAACCCATAAAAAACACTTTTCTCAAAAACGTGCACGTCATAATGACGTTACAATTAATATTCGGGCATTATTTTATAAACGCGGGTAAAATCACGCGGATCGATATCGGGTACGAAGGCCCGGAACGCAAAGGGAGCGGTCGGAGAAATTCGGTACTGCTCGGCAGGACTCGGCTCGCGGGAGCTCACTTCGAACGGACCACGACACGATTCACTGGTGCAAGCAAACGCGTGGTCGGCCTGTACACACAAAAGTGACAGGTATCGAACGAAAACGTTTTAGAACGGCAGGTCTCGCCTACGTCCGTTTTCGACAGAATATAAAATGGGGTTTTAATTTCCTTTTTATTTACCAATAACGGGAGTGATTAATTGATTTTAGTGGAGATTGATTTTTTTTCCATTTAAATGAATTAATTTAATTCAATTGATTAAATTTGAATTGGTGTAATGATCGGGTGTTTTAATCAGAAATTTTTGTTTTCCTCCCTTTCTTCTTTTTGGATTGATGAATATATTTCATTTTTCATTAAATTAGCTCGGTGTAGTTTGTTTGTTGATTTATTTTTCTC
>CAKNYM010050017.1:16157-39003 GCA_932195095.1 Andricus curvator | reverse complement strand
TTCATTAAATTAGCTCGGTGTAGTTTGTTTGTTGATTTATTTTTCTCAATAACTGAAGGGGGCGTACTTGGTGAACGGTTAATTTCATTTTGTTCATCTTTCCAAAAAGGGAATTTTTTATTTATTTATTGATTTATTTTTTGGTTGAAAACATGGCCGAACAAGATAACAGTTGGCTATTAAACCTGGGTACGGAAATAATCCGTACTATTTTAAATGCACATTTCGTAAATAATTTTTATTTTTTTGATTCGTTATTTTAGAAGATTTGTGGGGGAGGCCGTATGGACGGTATTAGATGAGGATACGTCACATCAAGTGCCATTCGAATCGCATAGATGTCGAATAGAGCTTGATGCTTCCTTACAAGAGGACGAAACATTTATGTCAGGGGGAAATAGCACCCCTTCCACAAAATTCGTAGAAGTGCATCAATAAATGGGATCTCGGGATCCCACCCCCCACAAATCCAAAATAATTATGCACCCTCGGAATCCGGATCATTTAGTGGGGTTTTGTTTGAACCCCAATTGCGTCAATTACTTATTTATGCGTCAATTACTTAATTATTAGCCAAAGTACGGAAAATTTTGCGTGGTCAACAATGTCACCTTTAGGACAGGGGGATGAATGTTTAATATATAGTAAGAGGGTAGCTTTTCAATCCGAATCACGGATGTTAAATAAACCGCAATCACCGGAAGTGGGAAGGATAGTCGACGTTGCGACAAAAATTTCCAAAAATGTACCACTCTCTAATTTTTTAAGGGTTGTTACAGAACGGAACTTTCTCCCTGAAATTCAACCACGAAATTTGGGGATGGGTGGTATCGGGAGGGGTATACCGGAAACACAACCTCCCCTCTCCTCCACGGCTTATGTAGATACGGGTAGGCTTATAGATTATGAGGGTCCAAATAGGTTATATTTGGAGGGTGGTAAACATTTCCAAAACCCCCCTCCAATTCCAAGTCTTAATAATGCTCAATTTTTGCCGCAACCGGATATAAATAATAAAATACGTGCGACACATTTTACAAACTATATAGCGAATGAGGCGAAAACGAGGCCAACTAATCAGGACATATTATGGGCATCGAATAAATTTTTTGCGAATAATTTAAATCAGGACATATTATGGGCATCGAATAAATTTTTTGCAAATAATTTAACATCGGGACAAACGGATCACAGGAGTGGTTATGGTATATGGAATGAAACCTACGAGGGGTTAAATAATATCTATTCTGAATTTCGGGAAAATAGAAGAGATTTTGATTTTCAACCAAATCAGGTACGGTGCCTATTGGGGTGACATTCCGAGAGAGGTCCCACATGGTAGTTTCTACGGTCAACCTCATTACCATCCTTCTTATCTAGGCCCAATGAGTGGCCCATACACCGAACAGCCTACTGCTTTCCGACTAGCCAGTACTCCCTATAGAAGAGGTAACAAAAGTCTATCGCAAAGCAGTGGAATATTAAGTTCACAGGGCGAGGTGATACTATTGTGATCACATTCTTAGATAGAGTAGAGGATGGGCGGGCAGTAGATTCATTAAGTGAGGAATAGGTTCTTATAGCAATGCTTTTCCTGTTAGATGGTATAACATTAGTATGGTTTAGGCATAATCAGTACCTGTGGAGGTCTTGGCTGGAGTTCAAATATGATTTTTGCAATAGGTTTGGGGATATTAATTAGCAAAAGCGACTAGAGGAGCAAATAATCGCTCGTAGGCAGGGCACGGAAGAATCTAGTGTGGATTATTTGACATATATGATGGGTCTGTACAGATTGTACCCACGTCCAATGCCACTAGAAGAACAACTACATAGGGCCTAAAGTAATATGCGCCGCCAGATCAGATGTGCTGTTAGGCGCAGGGATTTTAGGTCTTATAATGAGTTAGCAGCTCTCGCCCAAGATTATAAGCGGTCAGCCGCTAGAGGTGATAAGGACATTTTGCCCCCACCCCCCGAAGACTCTTTTCTTCCTGAGTACGCGTATAGACCGAGCAAAAAACCTAATAAAGCCAACGCCAAAAAGAAAGGGGAGTTACCGGTAGCCGCAATAGCTACTACTGAAACCGAGAGGGATTCCGGTATGGAAAATTTGCGGAATCAAATTAAATCTTTAGAGGCCCGTTTCAAGATTGAGAGGGAAAGTAAAGAAAATGCGGATTTCAAAAACTTAACTGACATGAAATTTAAGAATCTTAAATTAAATTAGAATCAAATTCAAAATTCCATTTAACGTCCAATAATCAAGTTAATGTATAGAATTCCTGAAAATAAAACAAGAATTCAACGATTAAATTTGGACAAACACTACAAAATGCTCCTATTGCAATTCCTAAAAAAACAAAAAAACAAAATTTGTTTCTTTGCACAAAAATAAAAAAGAGGAAAGAAAAATGAGAAGGCAACCAACCGCATCCCCTTCCTTCTCTTTTTTTTTATTTCTTTCGTCTTTTTTTTCGTCTCATTTTTCTTTCCTCTTTTTTATTTTTGTGCAAAGAAACAAATTTTGTTTTTTTGTTTTTTTAGGAATTGCAATAGGAGCATTTTGTGGTGTTTGTCCAAATTTATTCGTTGAATTCTTGTTTTATTTTCAGGAATTCTATACATTAACTGACATGGCTGTTGACTCAACAAAACAACTCAAAGAGATAAAAGTATTAAGTCAAGGGAATTCAAATTCGAATTTTAAGAAAGAGATTTCGGACTCCGCAGGTAAACAATCTACCGGGAATAACTCGAGCGGCATCACACAGAAAGATAGATATAGGAACTATAAATGTAGGAATTACAAAAAGTTAAGCCATCCCTACTTTAAATGTCCTGAGGAAAAGTGAAAATATTGTTATGGGTGCGGGGCAGAAGGGACATTTAAAAGCGATTGCCCTAAATGCCAAGCAAAGGGGAACGAACAGGGAAGGGAAGACTAGGGCCCCTTATTTCTCCCGTAAAAAAATACCGGAGCCCAATTATTAGAGAATAAATCTGGTCGCATTCAGGATTCGACCATTACTATTTTGGCTCCGTCAATTTCAAAAACGGTTAATAATGTAATTGTCCGTAAGGGGCAATATATCCAAAGAACGGAGATTTCCCGTTTAGATAGAATATGGGGGAGCAGTTCTAAAGATGAAGAACGGGTAGAGATCATTCGAGTTGAAGATCCAGTTAGAATCCGTCCCAGGTGCAGAAATTGTGACACCTCAGTTGTATTTCAGGGGGAGGGGGGTGCCATGGCTAGTACTAGCATGGCTGATCCTCTCGGATTAGAAGATATAGCACTGCGCGAGGTAATACTACAGGAGAGTCGTAGCATGAGCTCAGGGCACTTTATGGTAGTTCGGGGTGGACAAAGGGAAATCCAGACGGGCAGCAGAGCAGCTAAACAATTGACGGAAGTTGCAGGGGAAATACCGTCTTGTGGGGAAATTAAGACCGAAGATAAGGCCATGACGCTTTTCGCGAAAATCAGGGTTGGTACGCGAATGATTGACGCACTTATCGATGGTGGGTCATCGCGTTCATTCCTGGTTGAATCTCTCGCGAGGCAATTAATAGCAGAAAATAAGCGTAAAATGGTGGATGCTAAAGTACACAGGATGAAAGTGGCTGATGGGGCTACTTCTCAGATTCTAGGGAGGGTATTCCGGCCGGTAGAATTAGACGATGTGGAGCATGAGGTAACTTTTAGCGTAATGAGCGCGCTATCACCAGCCTGTATTTTGGGCTGGGGCTTCATGTGCAAATTCGGTCTCATCCAAAATGGATATAGCAACGTGTGGTATTTAGCTACGCCTCCCGGGGAAGAACGTATTGTTCACTATGGGGATGTAGATACAACTCCTATGAGCGAAGATGAGATCAGGGAACAGGAGACCTGCTGTGGATTAGTAGAACTGTCGGAAGTCGAAAGTGATCGACTTCCGAAGTTCCTAGCAGAGGTTATTCCGTCCGGCTCTCCAAAATATGGTCGAACCCACCTCGTTGAACATAAAATTGATGTTCAAGGACATACCCCAATAAAGCAGAGACACTATAGGGTTTCTCCGGTTGTATTGGGAGCTATGTATGACGAGGTGGATAAACTATTAGCGGAAGATTTCATTGATCCATCCAACTCGGAGTGGCCTAGTCCAGTAGTGATGGTAAAGAAACCTAACGGTGCATATCGTATGTGCATTGATTACCAAAAAGTCAATGAAGTCTCTAACGGCGACGCGTATCCACTTCCCCTTTTAGAAGATATCTTGGATAAGTTACGGTCGGCCCATTATATTTCAACTATTGACTTGAGTTTAGCTTATCACCAGGTTCCTTTAGAGGAAAGTAGTCGAACGATAACGGCATTCTCGGTACCGGGGCGCGACTTGTTTCAATATAAACGTATGGCTGTTGGGTTTAGCGGGGCACCTGCTACCTTCCAGAGATTAATTCATAAATTAATCGGCCCAGAAATGCGTCCGGTAAGGGGCAGAGCCCCTTACCGGAGCCCCAATTTTAGCATGTCCGAATTTTGAACTCCCCTTTGTGTTACAAACTGACGCAAGCAGTTTTGGCTTAGGCGCGGTTCTGACCCTCTGAACCCTCTGATTGACCCAATCATAGAAGATACAGAAGCATGGAAATTAGTAGTTCCAGTCGATAAGCGACAAGTGTTGACCGAAGTACACGATGTACCTCAGGCAGGGCATTTAGGAGTAGAAAAGACATATGCTAGGTTGGTGGTCTCTTACACTCGTAGTAAAGCAGGTAATTGTTATGTCATTGTCTTTCACGATTATTTTACTAAGTGGGTAGAGTGTAAAGCCCTACGTACAGCTAACGCTAAAAATGTAGGTGCGGCCTTGGAAGACCTAGTTATTTCGCGTTGAAGTAACCACGAAGTAATTCACACTGATAACGGTACGGAATTCATCAACAAAATCATGACTGAATTAACCAGATTGTATGGCATCCGTCACTCTACTAGCTCAGTCAACCAGCCTCAAGCGAACCCGACCGAACGAATGAATCGAGTATTAAAGGCTATGCTTCGATCATTCGTTGATTCGAATCAACAAGAATGGGATGTCCATCTCCATGAATTTAGGTACGCCTACAATACCGCAGTCCATACTACTACTAAAGTAAGTCCGGCCTTCTTAAATTGTGGGAGGGAATTGCGGCTCATGAGAAACAAACTCGTTATTAAAACCAATCGCGCCGTGATTTTAGATACCAGGTGGGAGATCGGGTTTTGAAGCGTTGGACGATATTTTCCTCAAAGGAGAAGAAAATATCGGCTAAGTTGAATAAGCGTTTTCACGGTCCTTTTCGTGTCATGGGGTTGCGCTCACCTCTAGTCTATGAATTGGCTAATGATAACGGAAGGGCACTCGGCGCTTTTCACGTGAAGGATCTCAAACCATATGTATTACGTTAGAATAATTGCTGGGTTTGATTTCCTTTACCTTGATTTTAATTCTCTTTCTGTTACCTGATTGGATTGATTTTCGTCTGTATACTGCATGGAGACTGGCATGTTCTCTTTTCTTTTGTTAGGATATCCAGTAGCAGCGTGAATCGTTGTTGAAGGTGGACAATGGGCCCCAAAAAGTCTATTGTCAATCCGCGGGAGGTCCAGTACGCGCTGGAAGCCCTGCGGAGGGGGGATCAAGCACTAGAGGGCATAGCCCTAGATCCCGTCAGCCGGCGCGTGCTGAGAGAGCTGGTAGGAGGAATTGCCGTCTTCAGCCACGGATTGTGGACCGAGGCAAATCAGTTACGGGTTTGACGCCGTCGGAGCCAGTCGGTCTTCAGCATCAGGGCGGAGGTGGAAAAAGTGGGGCGGTCTCGTGCTCAAGGTAAGCGGGGAATGGCCTTATCAACCATGGAGGGTGATCCGTTTCCCCTAGAGAGGATAGTACCACACCTAGGAGAGATATCGCAGGGGCAGTCTACATCGTCGGTACAAACTGTAAGGGTCCTGATGTGGTCCATGTGGACGATCCAGAAGTGGTCCAGGAGGACCATCCAGATACAGTCCAGGAGAACCTACCTGATGTGGTCCATGTGGACGATCCAGATGTCGTCCAGGAGGAGCCATTCGAAGAGGCTCAGGAGAACCTTCAGGAAGCGGTCCAGGAGGGCCTTAATGAACCGTCGGTCGTCGTTCCGGCGATGTGTTAGTTGCCACGCCACGGGTCATGAATGGGAGGACTGCCCCCAAAAGTTAAAATTGTTTTGCACGATATGTGGGCGTGGGGGGGGGGTCTACCGTCGTGACTGTACCTGCTCAGTATAGGCCTCTCGACCGCAGGATCCTCCAAGGGAGAAGAAGGGCAGGCAGACAGCGGGCAGATTTGGATATCATATGTCCTTTGTGCCTTGCCACAATTGTGGCAAAAAGGGACATGTGTGGCAATGGTGCCCGGAACCACTCACCCTCTTCTGCTAGGCCTGCGGCCAAGAGGATACACATCGTCGGGGCTGCTCCTACTGCAACCGGGCGGTTTCTGCCATAAGAGGTACTACAGGAGGACCCTAGGTACCAGGAAGGGCTTTCCGCCAGGGGCGGTCTCACAAATAATTTTTTTCTCACTGCTCCCACTCCTCCTTCCATCTTCTCTCGTCCTGGAATTTTTTTTTTGTTTTGTTTGATTTTTTTTTAGTTTGCGACTGTTGCACGTGTCTGACACATTTTTCATAATCTTACCTGACGAATTGGGATTAAGATTATTCTTTTTAAAAATCTTTTGTGGTGGTTAGTCTTATGATTTTCTTGTCTGTTTTATTTTTATTTCTTTTGTCGACACGTTACGATAGTCTTTTGATTTGACATTTATTTTTGTATTTTTCATTTTTACTTGACTCCTTAGGAGTTGAACTTGAGAGTGTGTGGTTCCGCTTTGGAGCGGGTGATTTTTAGTTTTTGATTTTTGAAAGAATGGTATGGTACTAAGCCGCCTACCACTCGAGTTTTTCTCATCCGGTATCAAAGTGAAAACCCCCAGGGTTTCCTATAAGTGTGGAGGAGTTGTAATGTTGCAGGTCACACCTGCAAATTACTTTGTTCTGTTTTCTTATTTTTATTCATTTGTAAACAGTTCCTCCTCTCTTGGAAAAAATTTCCGCGAGAAAAGGAGGCTCAATCGAGGGCCAACTGATTTGATTTTTTTAATATATATATATATATATATATATATATATATATATATATATTTTTCATCTTTGAAATGTTTTACCATTTCGTTTTTTTTTATATACACTCTCATGGGCTCTTCATAAGGAGAAAGAGTAAGAGACACTCTTACTAATTATTTTGCGTTTTCATTTTCTTTTTGTTTTTGTCATTCACCGAGTTTTGAGGACGGGAGAGGGATGGAGGAAGGAGTGGATTTATTTGGAGCATCGACCACCATGAAGGATCAGCGGTACGAACAGCAAGGATGCAAGGCGGGTTGAAGGCGCACAGGAAAAGGTACAGCCGATGGTTGTACACCGGGGGTGGAATTAATATTAATCTTTTTGTTCGGCTAGATAGATTTCCTCATAAATTAGAGTAGAAAAAGCGTACACTAGATCGCACTTAATGACATTATTATAGTACACGACTCGTGGCACTTACGCCCTTATGCAATTCAATTTTATATTTCACCCTACATCATTTATCCTGAAAAAAATAACTTTGAGGATATATTGGAAAAAATTTTGCTCAAACCAAACAATAATTGTTTTTAAAGAATTGACAATTATTTAAAGAATACTTGGAAACTTGTGACTTATAGAATGAAAATAATGAGTTTTGAAAAGATTAAAAAAAGACCGCTTTTATTCTGAATGTGACATAAAACTACTACTTTATGTTTTTTTGGACATTTTCCGGGCAAAATACAAGGCGGAAGCATGGTTCAAAACTGAAATTTATTGGGTGGAAAATATTTCAACATTCAACTTTTTTGGGAAAACCGAATTTTTCCCATATAAGACCCTATGTTAATTTCATACGGGTGACGGAAGGGGTAAATGTTGACCGATTTGAAAATAGAGGAAAATATGGAATTTATTTTTCTGGAAAACGAATAAATGTCGGGGGGGGGGGGCATCAATCACCAACAATCAAAAGTCGAATTTGTGGTTCACCCTAAGATACATATAAAAGAAATATATACAAAGTATTTAAAAGTAGAGGCAATATATTTTAATTATGAATGATCTTATAATTTGTTTCCGTAGGCAGATTAAAATTCAAAGAAGCTTGGCATTACATTGGCATTACAAAATACATCTTAAGAAATATTTATTAGCTGCTTCAAGTTGATATGATTATAGCAAATGAATGCTTAATTCAATGATGTTGTTCTTTAATAATATGTTGGTCTATTCCAATAGAAGAAATGTTAGTGATTGAAAGTTTATAAATTAGACAGTTACAAATTAATAGCGCTTGAACTATTTGAACAATTTTGTACTGTGTGCATGAATGCATGAATACATCAATATTCTGCAATTTAATTGCAAATTTGAAGCGAGAGTTCCTTGTAAATTGGTAACTAAACATTTGCTAGCGTTCGAAATTCAAAGACTTGGTTGGATATTTAAAACGTAAAACTGTTCAAAATTAAAAGTAGTTCTGTTTGTCATTATTTTTAGTTGTATATTATGGCATATGTTTATTCGGTAAAACAAAAATGGCCAAATGGTAATTCGTAAAAATGAAAATTATGTCAAATTGTTTTTCGATAACACACAAATGATGTGGTGGCATGGATATATAGTTAAAAACAAGTTATTTAAAGTGGTTCCTCGGTAAAATACATATTATGTAAAATAGTTATGCGGTAAAATAAAAATTGTGCTAAACACAAAACAGGAAAAAGCACAATTATGCCAAGCAGTACTTTTGAATCATAGAAATGCTTCAAAGAGTAATTCGGTAGTATTAAAAGTTGTGGCAAGTAGTAATTTACTAATTTTGTGTGAATAAAAGTAGGCAAATTGACAATATGTCATATGAATGTCTGTCAAATGAAAATTACGGACAATATACATGTGCCACAAAATTCATCTGTTTACATTTGAAAAGAGAAAAACCGTATGTTTAAAACATGTTAAAATGTTAAGGGAAGCTTTTAAAGTTTTCATCTAAAGGTTTAATATTTCTTGTTTGAATATCTAAATTAATTTTCTTTTAATTTGTTCAGTTTTCACTTTTTTACATATGTGTTCACTACTAATTTCTAATTTAAATGAGACAGATAATTTATAAATGATTTGTCTCGGGATTACTGTTTCAGATGACACTGTTAATCCCATTTAAGTGCCGTTTCGTGCATGGTCCTGAATGACCTTTACTCAAATCGAACAAATCATTCGCTCGCTCCGAACGTAAGCATTCAGAGCCATGTGAACCATTCCTGTTGGATTTGGACGCACGCTAACAGCTGACCCAAGTATCGCGCTGAGGGTACTGCACGTTTTGTCGCTACGCTACTGTTTGTCACGCATGACAGAGCACCGCCTCTGTTCCGGTCCCGCTGTCCCCGCATCATCAAAATACCGAAGACTGAAATTCCAGGAACGACTTGAATGGGATTCTCAGTGTATATGTAATATAAAAATTAAAAACTAAAGTTCAAATGAAGCGCAAGAATAATATTATTGTGTATTGCAATGTATTGCGTGTGAAGCCGCGCTACCTCGTGAAATGTATATTATGTAGTGAGCCCTCCGAATACAGATACACTTTTTCTCCTGATAAATCATCAAGTCTGTAGTTCTCTAACATCGAGTACCTTATACCTACAAGTAGGAGTGGACGACTGCTAGTGGAGAGATCGAAAACGATTTCACAAATTGGTGCTCGCCTGCTCGTTTTGCTTGCTCTAGCTACGTGTCCACGACTAGACCCTTCTCTTTCTTAAGAGTGCGACAATATGGACATGCGCGGAGAGAGAGGGGCAGAACTTGCGCTCACCCTACATTTCGCTCTCGGTAAGAAGGTGTTGATTGCAACGTATACAATGACATTTAGACATTTCAAGGCTTCTAAATGCGTACCAATTGCATTTTTGTCCGAAGTGCCATTGAATGCGCTTTATTGTATAAAACTCGTCTCATTTTAATCATTTTGAATGCGCAAAAATTTGACGGCATCAAATTGACGTCATCGCAATGCTATTAAGGAAATTTTCATTAATGTTATTTAATGCAGTTCGGCAACCAACCAACTTCAACGCCATACAACCTTTCACGGAACAAACCCTTCTTAAAATGACAGATAGGATCCGATAGAGACGGATAGGATTCGACATTTCTTCGCATCTATTCGGATTTTTATACGGTATTTGTGTCTGGTTTTAAGTCTGGTTCTATGCGGAACTTGGTGGGTGTATACAACTTCTTTTATCTGGTTTTTTATCCGGTTGTATACGAAATATTTTCGGTGTCCAGTAAAGCCCTATACGGTTTTCGTCGGATTCTATCCGGATACTTATACGGTTTTTGTGTCCGACTTTTAATACGGTTCTATACGGAACTTATTCGGTATATACAATTTTTTCTATCTGGTTTTTTATCCGGTTATATGCGAAATATTTTCGGTGTCCAGTAAAACCCTATACGGTTTTCATCTGATTCTATCCGGATACTTATACGGTATTTGTGTCTGGTTGTTTTGACCAAACCAATTTTTGATTTATTGTTATTATAGAAAGTCAAAGTAATTACATTTCTCATCAAAGGGAGAATCTCTTGGTTCGATTTTTATCAAGTAAATATGCCGGTTGCTCGTACACAAAATGTCAGGAAAAATGCACAGTAAAAACAACAATTTTATAATGAACTATGTGTCTTTAATGAGACATTTTAATAACTCACAATTGTAAAAATAAGAAAGTAAATGAGTACAGAAATTGATTTGAAAGCATCGCGTTAACATGCGATTTTGCTTATAATTACCAAGCACGCACTTATATGTCACCTCGGTTACAGACAATTTGTGACTGACTCATGTTTACGTATCCTGTAACGTGAGTTACTGGTTTTAAATCTGGCTCTATGCGGAATATTTCCGCGGCCCATATTGTCCTATCCATTACAGCAGGTCGAAGCAGATAAATAAATTTACAAAAAAGCTGTTTTATATATAATAACTGCACTTAATTTATTTTTGAAATTACGCAATTGCACGCACGGTCACTTACAGACATAATAGCATGCACAACGCTATGAAAAATCGCACCGGCTGGGGATTCGAACCCTACCTAAAAAAACAACCTAAATCTAAACCGCACGCTCTAGCTAATTACGCTAATGTATGGCGTGGATTTTGTCGACAAAATCTCAGCCAAGCTTTTTCGCTGAAAAGCCAGGACTAACGGAGGAATATTTTTTCGTTTTACACAATTTATATGAATAGGTGGATTTAAAAATTCGTAATAATAATATTTGAATATAATTAATTTGAATGTTAATAGTTAAATGTTATATTCAAAGATTCATTTAATTTGTGATTTCTGTTCAAATTGTAAAGCTCCAAAAATTAAGGGATTTATCACTTCCAGATGTATTATAAGTAAAAAATATTTTGCTAGTACAATTTTCCAGCATAAAAAAATAATCTAATGATTATAGTTATACGAATCTTATTTAGTACAAATTTGGAAGTAAAAACAAAAGCAGCTACTACAAATAATTTATTGGAACATTTCAGTTAAAAAAATTGTTCCAGATAAAAAATACATGAACCGGAAATTAATATTCTAACTTTAAAGTTGCTGCTGAAAGCTAGTAATTATTTATACCTTTTTATCAAATATAAGAATGCACATTATATAATATAATAAATAGTATAATAGTAAACGGTGTTTTTGTGTTACATAATTTTTCTATTTTATTTCCTGAACAATATTTGAAGGGTTGCAGTATACAGAATTAGATAAGCAAAAAAATCGAAACTTCTTAGGACAGCGAAATAACATTTTGTAAAATCGAAATCACTATTTAGAGTTAAAAACAAGAGTTTATACCCGAGCTGAAGTGTTTCTGAATGTAGGCCAAAAAATTATAATTAAACAAATTTTCCAGTTCCGAGAAATAAAATGTGGAAGATCACGATAAAAAGTGCAATTTTCAGCTTAAACAAAAAATAAAAATTTGCTCCCGAGATATGGGGAGCCTGAATAAGAATAAATAAGTTTTCATAGAAAAAACTTATTCTGTTTCGGGAAAATAAGAATTTAATATGGCGGTATCGCACTGTAACTGTTGTAAAAGTTATAAAAGTGGCTTTTGGTAGAAAATTAAAATTTAACATTTTATGTTGGAATTTTATTACGGGATTTTGGTGCGAACAACGTGGAAAATAGAAGGATGGTGACTGATATATAATTGTCAAAAGTGGAAGAGGAGGATTTTGAGGTTAGGAACGGTTGTGAAAAGTGGTGTTTCGGTGGTGGCCGAAAAAGAGGAGGTATTTAGGAAACTGGATAGTATAGAGAGTAAACAGATAGAGAGTGAGAAAGAAAGGAGAGCTGAAATGAGTTTGCTTGAGGAGAGGGTCAGGAAACTAGAATGCGAGAGTGAAAAGAAGGAAGAGGTAGGATTAGGAGACGTAGTCAAGGTGGGTGATAAGAAACTGCAGGAAGAAAATGAGAGAATGCGCATACGGCTGAATGAAATAGAAGTAAGACTAGAAGGAGAAGAGAAAATGAAAAGAAAGCGAAACATAGTAATTAAAGGAATGACAGTAGAAAGCGACTCGGGAAAGGAAGAAGTGGAGAAGCTGATGAATGATATTGGGGCTCAGGTGAGAGTGGAGGCAGTGAAGGTACTGGGGAGAAAGACAGAAGGGAAAACAGGTGTTCTCATAGTGAAAGTGTGAAGCGAGGAAGAGAAGAGAGAAATTATGGAAAGGAAAAGGATACTAAAGGGTAGGGATGAAAGAATTGAAGACGACCTGACATGGAGAGAGAGAAAGAGGAAGTGGATGATCGAACGGAGAGCATGGATAGAGAGGAGGAACGGGGGTAATGTTTGGATGGGGAAAGACAGGGTGGGTGAATGGGATGAAGTGGATCTGGGACGAAGAGAGAGAAGAGCTGACAGCAGAGGGATCGATACTTGAGAGAAGGGTAAACGAAGTTAATGAGAGTAGGAGAGACGGGGCGGGGTTTCCACCAGGGAAGAAAAACTGAACACGAAAAGGAGGAGGGGGAAGGACAAAAAGAGAGAAGTGAGTGTGGCTTTCTGGAATGTGTCAGGGCTGAAAAACAAGAACGAGGGGTTCTGGGAGGCTATTGGAAAATGGGACATGGTAATGCTGAGTGAAACGTGCATAACCCCGAACGATTATGCATGGACAATGCAAGAAGCGAGGAAAAAACATGAGAAGGGAAGAGCGATGGGAGGCATGGTGGCAGGGGTTAAAAAGGAGCTGATGAGAAATGAAAGAGTGGAAGAGCGAGAAGAAAAGCTGGAGGGCGTGATGGTGAGAAGAATAAAGGTAGGAAAAGAGAGGGTGGCGATCGTTTGTGTGTATAGAAGGAGAGGAGAAGAGGAAGGATGGAGAGTATTAAGGGAATGGATGGAGGAAAGGAATGAAGAATTGGTCTTGATATGAGGAGACTTAAACGCGTGGACAGGAGAGTTAGAGGGGGGGGGGGGATATATGGGATAAAGAAAGCGAAACTTTTCGAAGAAATTCCAAGCACAGGGAGATAGATCGGGAGGGTAAAACTCTTTTGAACCTGTTAGGAGAGGAGGGGTGGTTTATCTGCAATGGAAATATAAGGGGAGATGAAGAAGGGGAAATTACCTTCATAGGGAAAGGGGAGACAGTGATTGATTACATTCTAGCAGAAGAAAGAATGAGGAAGAGAATGGATAAAATGGAAGTAGGTAATGAAATAGGCTCAGAACACTTCACGCTAATAGCGACATTGAAATGTTCAGGATGGAAGCGGCATAGCGAAAAAAGGGGAAGAACTGGCGAAAGGAAAGTAAAAATGGCTAGGTGGGGGGAGGATAAATTGAGAGAATTTAAAGAAAAGAATGGAGAACGAGGAGATTAGAGAAATGGAAGGGGAAGACGTGGACACGCGCATTGATAAGATAAAAGAACTAACCGAGAGGATAGAAGAAGAGGTAAGGCCAAGAGAAGAGGAGAAGGGAATAAAGAGGGGATGGTGAAACGCAGAATATAAGGAGAGTAAAGATAGAATTAAGGAAAATGTAAACAAGTGGAGAAAAGGGGAGATAGGGAAACAGGAATATAATAGGAGAAAGAGAGAACATGAAAGATTGTTAAGTGATAAAAGGCAGTTAGAGAAAAGTAGGTATATGGAAGAGTTGTAAAAATCAATCAGGGAATAAAGGGAATGGGAGGTGATCGATAGGGAACGAGGAGGAATGAAGGGCATCAATGAGGAAATCGAGATGGATGAGTGGACCCACTACTTTAAGCGACTGTTGGGAGGAGTGGAAAATAAGGTGTTAGGTGAAAAGAGGAAGGTAATAGAAGGGGAAGATGATAGCAATAATGGGATAAGTAGGGAGGAATTGAATAGAGCGATAGGGAGGCTTAAAAGAAACAAGGCAACAGGTGAGGACGATATTGAGAACGAGGATTTGAGTTTTGGAGGAGAAGGGGTGAGAAAGGAATTGTGGGAGGTATGCAAAAAGGTTTGGAGAGGAGAGGGATGGCCTAAGGAATGGAGGACAGGGTTAGTGGTGCCGATAATTAAGAAAGGAGAGGGCAAGAAGGTGGAGGAGTATAGGGGCATCACACTTATGTCGGTGGGCTACAAAATATATACGGAGATTCTCAGAAAGAGATTAGAAACGGAGGTGGAAGAGAAAGGGATTATTCCACACAATCAGGCGGGCTTCAGGCAAGGGATGGGAACAGTAGACAACATATACGTACTGAATTATCTAGTGAATAGGAACTTAGAGAGGAAGAAAGGGAAGTTAGTGGCCTTATTTGTAGACTTTAAAGCGGCATTTGACTTGGTGAACAGGAAGGTGTTATGTCAGGTGATGAAAGAGAAGGGGGGTGGATGAAGAGTTGGTCGAGAGGATAAAGGAGATATTCGACGAGACTAAGATAAGGGTGAGGATTGCGAAAAAAAAGGGGAGATTTTTTGGAGTGGAAGGGGGCTCAGGCAAGGGCGCCCATTGAGCCCACTACTATTCAGTCTCTTGTTGGCAGATCTAGAGGAGAAACTGGAGAAGCAAGGAAAAGGGGGAACGGCTTTGGGAAATAGCAAGGTACATTCCTTAGCGTATGCAGACGATATAGTCTTATTAGCGGATGACGAGAGAGGGATGAGTCTCATAATGAGAGTGTTCGAGGAGTATGTGAGAATTAAAGACTTAACGGTAAATTTTAAATAAGAAGAAAGGTGATGATGTTTAGGAAGAGAAGGACAAAGGTAGAATATGAATGGAAGATGTACGGGGAGAAAGTGGAACAGGTCGAGGAATTTAGTTACCTGGGCTTTTGGTTTGAGTCGAAAGGAGGGGTTGAACTGCAGGTGAGGAGAAGGATAGAATGTGCGACTAAAGTAATGGGGCAGGTGTGGGGTATAGGAAAGAGAAGGTTTAAAGATGACTGGAAAATGAGACTGTGAATGTTTGATGCGCTGGTATGGTCAGTCCGAAGTTACGGAGTGGAGATCTGGGGATGGATGGAGCACAAGAAGGTGGAAAGTATGCAGGAGAGATTCTTGAGATGGGTAATGGGAGTGAGCTGGAGCTGTCCAGGATACATGTTGAGGAAGGAATTGAGTAAAAGTGAAATGGTTATTAGACAAATGAAGAGAGCATGGAACTTTGAGGAGAAACTAAAGAGGGGGAGGGAAGCAGGATAGCACAAGCTTGTCTACGGGAAGAAGTAAACAAAGAGACTAGGGGCAACACAGAAGGATCAAGGTGGGAGGAAGAGAGACAACAGAGGGGGAGAGAATGCGATATAAGAGCAGATGTCAGAGTATGGCGAGAGTTAGAAAATGAACTGATAATTAAGGAGGGGGAGGAAAGATGGAAAAAAATCGTGGAATCTAAGTATAACAGGAGGTATAAGGTAGTGAAGGCTGAAGGAGAACCAGAATATTTAAGGAAGATTAAAAAGGAGAGTAAATGGAACAACGTTATACGATTTAGGATGGGAGAAGGAAATAAAGCTTGAAAATCACGGAAGCCCAGGAAACTCAATAGTCAGTAAATCTCGAGAGTAATTATGTTAAGACAAAGCGATAGTAAATAAGTTAATATAAGTAGAATATTATTATTTAGGTAGTAAGTATTATTAAGGTAGTATACGTGGTTTTGTAACGTACTGTGAAGGGAGCGGAGGCCCTCAAACCCATAAAAGGGAGAGAATAAATACATACAAGAGGTAATGTAAAGCATGTAAAAAAAAAAAAGAAGACAGCAGACATGTGCACAGAGAGTCAGGTATCTGGTTACGAATTACCAATCTTTTTTATTACTTCAATAAAAATGAAATTACGAACAAATCTTTTAACAATATGTACTTGATTTTTTGATCATTTTTAATGCAAAAAGCTCATTTTTGCCAAAAATGTTGGTTAGCTAGCTTTGTACTGCAACCCTTTATTTAAAAAATAATAAGATAATAATAGGATAAGATAATAAAAATATAAGATAAGATAATAATAAGATAGGGCCGCATAAGATTCCGTCAGGGAAATAATTCAGTTTTCTGTTTCCGATGCTCGCTTCAAAGCCGGATAGATCCAGATAGAAAACGGTTGTTGGACTTAGATGAATAGAGTCTTCTGACTTAGTTCCGACAAAGTTCCGGGTAGGGCCAGATAAAATGCTATTTTGCATATGTCATCCGGATTAAAATCCGGATAGAGTCGCTAGTTTTCCGTTTACGACTTTACGAATCGAAAGAGATCCAGATAGAGACGGAATAAAATCCGACGTGGGCTATCCACACCTTTAATCGGTTTTGTATCTGACTATCGGATCTTATCCGTTATTTTAAGCAGGGAAGTATCGATTAGGATTATTGCCATTTAATACTGCTTGAAGTTCTATCGCTGTTTCAATTCACACCAATTCTAAACATACCCGGGTAAAAATTATAAGTATGGGATTGATCAATCATTGTCTTTCAGAAGTATAAAACATGTATGGTAAATGACACGATCCCATACTTCAAGTATATTGAAATAGTATAGCCAAAGTCTAGCTAAAGTATAGCTGAAGTATGGATGAAGTATAGATGAAGTATAGCTAAAGTATATGTGAAGTATATGATATACTTCATCTATACTTAAGTATATAGCTGAAGTATAGGATATACTTAAGCAATACTTGAGTATGGCTGAAGTATCGCATACAATATGTGTTCATTTGTTTTTAAAGATATCATAGCAACGGGATAAAACATAATACATCGTAAATGACAGATCGTCCGTAAATTAAAAATTTTCGTGATTTAAATAATTTATTGAGGAAAATGTGCAACGAATAATTTTCGTGAGTGTAATAAAGAAGCCAGTTAATAAATTCTTTAAGTTTCAACAAAATTCGTTCCATATTTGTATCACGAAATCTACTTCGGAGTTAAATTTCAACCGTTCAGTTTGTCAACTAGATGGAAATTCCTTAAAGCAAGAATATGTATATAATAAGAAGCTTATATTCTTTTTATTATTTTCTATATGTGGGTAAGACATCCAGTAATGAAAAAATATGACTAATTTATTATTTAGATAAAAGACATAATATTATATTTTTAATAATATAAAAAATATCTTAAGTTTTGCTAAATTTAAAAGTTGAAAAATATATTTTTTTTTCATGCTGTGAAAATCATGATTCTGGATCTCTAATTTTATGTATTTCAGATCTCCAATGTCACCATCAAGAATACAACGCTTGTATACTTATTTCATATTATCTCTTTATTCTATACCTATACCTATATAGCTATACCTACTATGGCCATACTTTGCCTATACTTTCGACATACTTCATCTATACTTTAGCTATACATCAGATATACATCAGCTATACTTAAGCTATACTTCAGATATACTTCAGATATACCTCTAAGATATACTTTAGCAATACTCTTACTATACTTCCACTATACCTTGTTATATTCTAGCTATAATTACGGTATACATCCACTATACATAATTGAAATAGCCATGAAGTATGGGATCGTCTCATATACAATACTTCGTTATACTATCTCACAGACGACATCTATACGATTTCCCAGATGTTTTCCTAGATCAATCCCATACAAAATTTTTTTACCCGGGATGTCTTTTATCTAATTAATAAATTAGTCATATTTTTTCATTACTGGATCTCTTACCCACATATAGAAAATAATAAAAAGAATATAAGCTTCTTATTATATACATATTCTTGCTTTAATGAATTTCCATCTAGTTGACAAACTGAACGGTTGAATTTTAACTCCGAAGTAGATTTCGTGATACAAATATGGAACGAATTTTGTTGAAACTTAAAGAATTTATTAACTGGCTTCTTTATTACACTCGCGAACAATATTCGTTGCACATTTTCCTCAATAAATTATTTAAATCACGAAAATTTTTAATTTACGGACGATCTGTCATTTACGATGTATTATGTTTTATCCCGTTGCTATGATATCTTTAAAAACAAATGAACACATATTGTATGCGATACTTTAGCCATACTCAAGTATTGCTTAAGTATATCCTATACTTCAGCTATACTTAAGTATAGATGAAGTATATCATATACTTCACATATACTATAGCTATACTTCATCTATACTTCATCCATACTTCAGCTATACTTTAGCTAGACTTTGGCTATACTATTTCAACATACTTGAAGTATGGGATCGTGTCATTTACCATACATGTTTTATACTTCCGAAAGACAATGATTTATCAATCCCATACTTATACTTTTTACCCGGGTAGTTCACATATAAACCATAGGAGGGGTGCTCCAGCTGACATCAGTTAGTGTTCATGGCGGAGAAAAACGCAGCCTGTCAAGAGTCAAGACGCCAAGATTCGTAAAGTGTTTTGAATTATTATTATTGTTTTTGTTACCGTTACTGCCTCAAAATTTGTAACGCGTTACCATTACTTTGACTTTTTTAAAAAAGTAACCCGTTACTGTTACCATTACTGAAAAATGTACCGCGTTACCTTGCTTTTACTTTTAAATGCATTTTGCAGTACATTATTTGAATGTCCCAAGAATTTTAATAGTTTGGTGAAAAATGAAAATTTTAATAAAACTAAAAATCATATTCAAATTTAGGTAAAATAATAAAAAAATACTGAAATTTTCTATGAGTTGTCTTTTATTTAAACTATTAATAGTTTTATAAATCTTTACTACATAATTAAGGTTTCCCATAAAACTTTTTATTTTTTTCAATATTACAAGTTTTTCGAAAACTTCGTCGCTTATGCGATGTCTTCTTTCGATAAGAATCAATTCGGCTGTGCGGAACAATCGATCAAGAGATGCAGCGCGAGAAGCTTATTGTTGCATTGTCATTATTTTCAAATAGTGCCTCTACGTATCTTCTTGCTTCTCTTACTATTTCTTGAAGTAACCAGCCGAAAGTAAAAAGGGATAAAACCAAGGTGCAACCACATAATCAGTCTTCTCGTAGTAAACATTAAATCTGGATAAGTAAAAGCAATTATTAGTGTGCGAATAACTTATAAATAAAGAAATACTATATTAATAAGAATAATCCTACTTTTTAATGCACCCTGAATACTCTCCATGAGGGAAAGACAATATACTGCTTCCATGGAGACAACCTCTACTTAGAACAGTCATTAGATTTTTCAAACAAAAAGCCATCACTTTGAATCAAGACAAGAGAACCTTTTCGTCCTATATGTTTATCTTCTGATATTCCTCGAGAAAAGCAATTATTTTACTAGAAAATCTGTGTACGTCAGCAAAGTCGTAACAAGCCACTAACTTTCCATGCCCTTGTCTTTGTTTTGGAATTTCCGAAATTTGACATAACAAATCATATTCGAAATTCCACCTACATTCAATTCTTTATTTAAAATAAGATACATAATTCCACGTTTCAGATCAATGCTTCGTTTTGAAAAATACTAATCTATTTTCTAATTTTCTTATCAACTAGACCTTATATAAACATTTTTCGCTCACACTTCTGTTAACGGAATTCATAAAATATGCAAAATCCCTGGACCCCCTGTGCCCTGTAGAATACACAAGAAGCAGGAGGTAATACAATTCTAGTACTGCCAAGGTTACGGCCACCCGGAAGCGGAGTGCGAGAGCCCCGGACCAACCATCTACCGGGGATGAAGAGATGCCCGTCATTCAGGCAGGCCGCCCCATCGAGGAAGCCACAGAATCGTCAGCGCCAGCCAAGCAAGCCCAAAAAAGATGTCGAAGGCCTACGACCCCGCTGCGCGATGCCGTCGCGCTGCTAGGACCGATGCGTACATCTTGGTTGGACGGGAGAGGCGAAAAATGCCAGGTTGGCATGAAGAGCAGGACGTCGAAGCGCGGCGTAGTGTCACTATGAGCATGGTGCAGGAGAGTGCATTTTGACCGCCATATCGAGCTAGGAGTTTTCCTGCAAGAAATCGAGAAAAGCTCCATGAAGACCCTTTGCCATATGACCTACATGGATTTTGAAAAATATTCGCATGTTTGGACTATTTTGAAGGCGGCCATATTTGAACCGTCATCTTGAATCTTGTATTTCTGACTTAGATCTCAGAAAGAGTATTATAAAAAACCATTGTATACCAAGCTTATTAAAAAACAAGCTACAAGTTGCTGAAATATGAGTGGAGGATATTTGTAGAGGTTTCCCGTCATTACGGGGTAAAACGAAACTGAACTTCGCTCATTTTATCTATGTTCCGAGTACCCCACAATGAAATAAATGTCACTGTCCGAACTATCAGTTCGAACCATTTCGAATTAATCCGAAAAAATTCGCAGCAAGTTTTCAATCCTCTTCAACCTTCCTCAATCCATGTTTTAACTCCAAATTAAATCCTAATCTCAATCCATGTTTCAACCCCGAATTCAATCCGAATAGATCGGAGGCTCACTTCTCAATGCTTCTCCGTTCATGTATCAGAACCAACTTCAATCCGAACCCATAACGAGTCCACTTTTCAGTCAGTGCCTCCAATCCTTTTGAATCCGTGGAACTTCTTGAATTCCCAATACCCAATCCGTATGAATTCAAGAATAATTCCAAGCAAGATTTAATCTTTCGAATGCATTTCTGACCGTTTTCGAAATAATTTAAAACTTTTTTTTTAATTTTGAAAATCTGTTTACTGGTTTAGATTTTGGTAGCCGAGGACCATCCCCTTTAGAAACCCCTAAAAATGTTGACAGCTTTCGCGCATCTCTCACCTCTTTCAAGATGACTCAAAAATTATATATATATTTTTTTATTCTAAAAATATTTTTTTGGGTTAGTTCGGGTTTGTGATGATGGCCTCCAATGGTCACGCGAACTTCCTTGTTGGAAATCTCGGAAAGTTTGAATTTAGTTTTTGCGCCAGTCGCCTCCATGGATCAGGCAAGCTTTCCGAAAAGTCCCTAGGATCTACGTCCTACCAAACTATAGACTAGTATGTCAGGAAGTGGGTTGGGAAAGTGAGGTTATAAAATAGGGTTAGGCTGAGGCCAGATTCTAGATTGATTAGTCAAAATTATACATTTTTATTGATTAACACATTGTTTAATGGTCATGTTCTTAATGTTCGTTGATAACGTTCTTATTTAATTACGCACCACTCGGAATTTCAGACATTAAAAAAAATCTTGTTGATACGTGGTCATGGCATTCAACGAGAAATTACAAGTCTTTGCCAATGAACAAAAAAATTTCTCGCGTAGGTTAAGGAGGGGCAGCGCCGACCAGTTAACAGTCAATGATTTTTTTTAAGTTAATAAGATGTGGAATTGATCCATTTTTTTTTCATTTCGAGTCCTACATTATTGCACATCATATTTCTATAAGTAACAATTACATGAATGAAACAATGATTTAATGATTGAATTATTTCGTCGGCTTTGCCCCGCACCTGAGGGCAAAGCCGACCGTAGCTTTTATGAAAATCAAAACATCTGAAGATGGGAAAACATGATGTTTCGCGTCTGTGGTATTTTATGTATTGGAAAAATTACCTTTAAACATATTCAGCAAGAAGAATAAGTTATTTTTAATAAAAATAGTGATAGCTGTGATATAACCTCTTATTCGTTGACATTCTACTAGAGACGGACTACGCACAAAGGTTTCTACCGTACCAATACAAAACACCCCCTGCTAAAAATTCCGAACGAATTTCGGACAAATTCCGGATGCGGAAATTTGTCCGAAATGGCCAGGGACGTGATCCGGTTTTTGTCCTCCGGATTCTATCCGGTCGTGTCCGAAATTTGTCCGGTCGAAGCTTTGACCTACCTTCGAAGCTTCGACCTGACGAATTTCGGACACGACCGGATAGAATCCGGAGGACAAAAACAGGATCACGTCCCGGACAATTTCGGACAAATTTCCGCATCCGGAATTTGTCCGGTCGAAGGAGCACGGAAATTAATCCGAATATCATCCGCTAGAATCCGAAAGTTGTACGGTCTGATGGATTCGATCAGTCCGGGTTAGATCCGGTTGAGCCCGTATTTTGAACGGTCTGACGGATGCTATCAATCCGGATTGTGTCCGGGACGTCATTCGGACGTACGGTTTGTCGGATGTGATGAATCCGGACTGTGTCCGGTCATGTCCGTGTTTTGTACGGTTTGTCGGATGTGATGA
>CAKNYM010050017.1:484-16147 GCA_932195095.1 Andricus curvator | reverse complement strand
TTGTACGGTTTGTCGGATGTGATGAATCCGGATTGTGTCCGGTCATGACCGTGTATTATATGGTCTGGCGGATGCGATTAGTCCGATTTTTGCTCGGTCGTGTTCGGCCATGTCCATGTTTTGCACGGTCTGGCGGATGCGATTAATCCGGTTAAGTCCGAAATTGTACGATTTTTAGGAATGCGATTAATCCGGATCTCAACCGGTTAAATCCGAAATTTGTCCTTTCTGACGAATGCGAATAATTTAGATCTTATCCGTCTTTGCCCGATATTTGTCTAGTTCTCGTTATTCGAACTCAATACACCCTAATCTTATCCGGTATAGCAAACTGAACTAAAAAAATGAAATTCGATACACTTATAGAGTATTTAATTATAAATGAGCGAAAACAGAATGTTAAAAAGTTCTACGAAAGTCATTTTTATTACATTTTTAATGCACTTTGAGGAAAAAAATTAGAACACTTTTGAACGAAGTATGTTGTAGCATTATCAATCTATCTAACCGGGGTCGATTTTGAGTTTATCAATATTCTCAATTCAATTATAACTGCAGTTGGCTGATTTTAGTTAGAGATCTTAATTTTACTAAAAATTATACTAATTTTTAGTAATAGTAGTAATGTTGCATTTTAATCTTATCTCAATGATATTAATTTTCATAGAGACATTCGTTCAATTTGCGTTTACTTTTTCCTGTCCAGTAAATTGCAACCAACGATATAAGTTGATTCCAATACTGATAGGATATTAAAACCAGCCCTAACCATTTGATAACTAAACTTGATGATTAAATAAACAAAAATTGAGTAAGATTGATTCTTACGATAAAAATTCCAACTAAAATTTAAATCGTTAATTGACGACAAAAGTGACGGATTGTAGATTTACTCAAGGGAGAGATGATTGCGTATTTTCGTGATTTGAATTCAATTTTAGAATGAATGATTTTATTATGAATTGGATTCTCCTTTCTTCCCTTCTTTTTGGATAGAATCGGACTGTTTCCGGAGTCGATGTTTTGGACCGGACGAATATCGGATTTGAGCGGACGATTTTCCGTTTTCACTTTAATTTCACCGAATGACTATTAAAACCTGTGGAATAATCTCGGATAGAATCGGACTATTTCCGGAGTTGATGTTTCAGACCGGACAGATTTCGGATTTAATCGGATGATTTTCCGTTTTTACTTTAATTTCACCGAATGACAACTTAAACTTGCATATTAATTTCGGATAGAATCGGAATATTTCCGGAGTCGATGTTGTTGACCGGAAGGATTTCGGATTTAAGCGGACGATTTTCCGGTTTTACTTTAACAAACATAATTTCAGGTACTGAGTTTCGGACTAATTTCGGATCAAGTCGAACTCTATCGAGAGTGAAAGTTTACGTTCGAATAAATTTCGGATTAAACCGGACTATTTTCCATTTTTAGTTCAACAAAAATAATTTCAGGTTTTGAATTCCGGACTAATTTCGGATCAAATCGGACTCTTTCCGGAGTCGAAATTTTTGATCCGGATAGACTCCGGGCATAATCAGACAAATTTCTGACTGTTTTCGTACAGTTTTCGGATTAGATCGGACATATTTCGGAAAAAAATCGTGAATCGGATTGATTTCGGATAAATTCGGACCAATTTCGGAATCCGAAACTTTTAGCAGGGCCCCCTCTACCGACCGGATTGATAATAATAATATATAATAGTTTCTTGCATGTAGCCCAGAAGATAAGTGGCTGTTCTACATTACCGATGACTTATCGACAAAACTTATGATACGTTTATAACCTAAGCACGTGTCAACTATTATTTTCGTCGGGCTTGCCCCACTGGTGAGGCCTCAATTATTTACGATATTAAATATACTTCGGACTTGTATTACGTTCAATTATTATAATGACATAATGTGATATTGTTTTATCTGTCAAAATATCAAATTTTCATACTGTAAGTATTGCCATTAATGTCGAAAACATTACATTTCTGCCAGCGAATCTTCCATTCTTTCGTTGTCAAAACTGTTTTTTGCATAATTTTTCTTTTACAACGTCAATTTTCAAGATTTCAGTAAGTAACGCTATCTCTATAATAAAATAGATTTATTTAATGCAAAGTACAATTAAAATTGTTAAATAATAGCGATGTTATAAGCAAAGTCGCCTTTGCCCCACTGGTCGGCGCTGCCCCTCCTTACCCTACACTAATTCTACGGTCCTAAGTTCGATAGGGTTACGTTCATAATCGCGAGAGCACCCGTTGGTACTCGAGATACAATTTTTCCTTTGACCCGGTGTGCCTGGCACATCTCAACAACAATTACAGCCAAGAAAGGCGAAGCTCGGTAAAGTATTAGAAATGGATGAGGTCTGCCATGCCGTCAATATTACAATTTTGTTCGATCTTTTGACGAGCTTGCCAAAATAAACAAATCATTACCTGAGACATCTTTCGTTCGACCAGATCAACCTTTATTTTAACCAAAATTATCCAATATATCGACACACCCGAGAAAAGTAGCGAAGACGGCAGATCTTCACGTACGTGCGAGACACCCTAAGCCGGGGGTCTCCAAAGGTAGATCCTGTATCTACTGGCAATCCCAGGCCAATAGGTCGGATCTAGTCAACTTTGACACAGAACTGTCAAAATCCTTTACCTGATTCGAGCCGCTTGGAACCCTCCAAGAAAAGGGTCCTCCATGTTCAAATTTCAGAACCGAGCCCTTCTAGCTGGAATTTTTTTCCGAGGGGTCATAAATTTTCTCTCAGTTTTCCTTCGAAAAAAAATGGTAGATCTTGAAAAAGGTCGGGCGATCCTGGGTCACGCTGCACCAGTGGATTGTGGAGACCCCTGCCCTAAGCCAATAGGCGCTCGGTAACATTCTCAAGCCAGTACAGTGTAAGTTCTAGGTCCGGTATAACAGCAATACAATGGTGATTCGTTATTTTAAACCAATTATACAATCGGCTTAACTCTTGGCAATTCAGATAACGTCGTAACGAGGTAATGACTATACGGTAGTTACGACACAAAATTGAGTTGTTTAAAGTTTCGCAGTAGTTTTACAATGTGCTTCATGTCCTGCCTATTGTACGAGTCGGTCGACCGTGTAGATTTCGCTTTCTCAATACCTGACGTTTGTAAAGTGTCAACCCTCTATCTGTGATAATTCAATACTTATTTTCAGATCCGTCCTTCTTCAATGGATGGATAGGAATTCCCTTCGGAAATTGTTTCTCTCAAAGAAAAAGAAAAGAACGGTTTGGATTAGCCTAAAAATGTCAAGTTCCGCGAGTGCTGTGAAGGCTCGAGGTGCGGCTGCCTTTCTAAAATCTGTTAAAGTCACGCGAATGGTTTGATTCGACCGGTGCCAGTGGTCCGAGGTATGTGTCACGGCTGAACATAAATTTTCCTTTTCAAAAGTTGTTCGAAAACAATTCCCCTCTTGAAAATCCTTCAGGGTTTGTTAGTTTTCATGTATTAATGACCGTTTTCGTAATAATTTAAAATTTTATATTTTTTTTATAAATTGGGTGATTCTACTGGGACTCACATTAGATGTGAATGGCTAACTGAATTGATCAAAAGGGTTCAGGGACTACGCATGAAGTTGGCCGAAATTCATGTCCTTTTTATAATAGCACAAGGGCGGTAGACTGCGTATTCATTCATCGCGGGACCGATCCGGTAGGGCCTCGGCCCCAAAGTTATTCCTTGTCTGACTGCTACGGCGTCATCTAGTGTTTTAAATAATCCAACTGATCAGATCTACGAATCTGCGTCAGGACAAATTAAACTAAAGTGACTTTTTATTCAGACCGTCACATAAATTTGCGTCACAATGGGTAATAACGCATAATTTTTGCGTAATAGAGAGTAGAATTTTACTTAAGCTATACTTCTGTTGCATGTCTGTCATACTCAATCCTCCACACTGCACCTACTGCCAATGATATTGCTACTGAATTCCGCATTATTGATACAATAGTTTATGTAAATAGTCCAATAAAGTTTGTTTCGAGTAAAGTAATTCGAGTCTTTAAATCAAAAATACAGTATCATGAATTGAAAGATGAATATTATTCATTGTATACAAGTAATTATTGAATAAATAATAATCAGAGTAAATATCTAGGTCAAAATGAACAACAAAAATGATTGAAATGATTTAATTACATTATACTATTTAACTTGAAACGATGCAAAATATATATACTTTTTGCTTATATTATGCAGATAAAATATTTTTTTGAGTTTTCTAACATTGTATATTTGTAATCACTATTTACTTTTTGAAATTATTAATTCAGTTACAATGCTGAATGTGAATTCTTCTTATAGAAAAATTAACTAACATTTATTAATTCTATATTAAATGTTCTTTCCACTGAGCTACGGGACTCATTGATATATATTTACAACGGATTATTTATCCCCAGCGCGTTTGTTATATTCAGGCTAATTGACTTAAAATCTCGCGCATTTAAATGAATTGGCTGACAGTGAAATGAATTCGTGCTGCACGCACAAAATTTGCATTGATTGGAATTTTCTGCTTGCCAGTTTTGGTTAATTCGAGTTTGAATTTTTAGTTTAAGTTGAATGACCCCAAGTAGGCCACCATACATCGAAAATCGGTTTTTTCGCTGTAAAATGAATTTTTCAATAGTCCTTATGTTGGAAAAGATTTCCCCAAGCTTTGGTCGCAAATAAAATTTTTTTGGAAAAGTTATTGATAATGACAATTTAATGTTACAACATGATCAACATTTTTCTCGTGAACGGCTAAACAAATTTTAAGGATTCTTACGTTGAAATTTTTATTTAAAAACGTATATTCCAAAAATATTTCTTTCGAATATAAAAACATAGAATTTGTTTAAAAATTCATCAATTGTTCATTATAAACAAATTGAACTTTTTTTCTTTCAAAAGAAAACTTTTTTTGCACGTATTCTACATTTTTTTCTGGAGAGAAATGCGAAAAGAAATAGTAAGTAGTTTCTATCCTTTCACGTGGTATAGATTTTGTAGTGCGAATTTATTTTAATTGCATTTCCTTGATTCACATATAGGCTGCTTTCTGAAAAATTTGGCTGACAACAGTGAAGGGCAGGGTGAACGGTTTGATCAAGACATCCGAGAAATGGAACATAGGTATCCAGGAAACAAAAATCCGTTAAGTTGCTTTGAATGGATTTCGAAGTTACCTGAAGAGCGTATCTGTCACTGGAATTCCAGATTGCCACCGATTTGTTTCTAAAAGGATTTTACTAGTTTTTTTTGTCGACAGACTTCTATGCTGCAAAAGTCTTTACAACATCTAGAACTGAAATAGCAAAAGGAATCTAGCAGCCTTGCGTATGATTTCTCTTAATCTCTCAATAATGTATAAATTTTAAAAGTCATGTGAAATATGGCAGCCTAACCTCCAAAGAGTCGGTCTCATTAAAAAAAAAGGGAAACCGATTCAGTATGACTTTCCTTGGAATGGACACTGTAGTATATTGCACATTCGAAGTCATTCGAGAAACTGACCGATTCAGATAGTCGCAAACGAATTCAGTTTTCAAAATCTCAATATGCAATTGACAGATACGCAATTCACGGAGTCGCCTTTTCAATGGGTTATTTTTTCCTGGGTATCGAAGAAAATGGAACGTGAACATAATGGCGGAATATTTTGTTGGAATCTTAAAAGAGATTTACCTGTAAAAAGAATAAAAAGAAAAAGAAATTCCCTACAAAGGTCATTTGAGAACAAAAGTATACGATATTCAAGCAAATCTGACTAAAAATATGTCTACGTAGAGAATGTAGAATAACTTACAAAAAATTTTCCTTTTAATAGAACAAAAGCATAATTTGCTTATAAACAATTGGTAATTTTTTCAAAAAATTTAATGCTTTTATATTCAGAAGGAATATTTCTGGAATGTACGTTTTTAAACGAAAATTTCAACTTTAGAATCCTGAAAATCCGTTTTGCCGTTCACTAGAAAAATGTTGATCCTGTTGTAAAATTAAATTTTTAGTGTTAATAACTTTTGCAAAAAAATTTAGTTTGCGATTAAAACCTGAGGAAATCTTTTCGAACATAAGGGCTATTAAAAAATGCATTCAACAGCGAAAAAAACTACTTTCGATTTATGGTGGTCTACATGAGATAATTTGACCTAAACTAAAAATTCAAACTCGAATAAGAAAACCTGTTGAGCAAAGAATTACAATCAATGCAGGTTTTGACTATGCTGGACCAATACTACAATACTATATAGGTCGCTTTTTTGGCTCCGCACACTTTTTTTTGTGTGCCTGTGTAATAACTAATAATAATTCTCTAACTAGAATACACAATTAGGTTAATTTAGCATGATGCATGGATTATAGTTAAGAATTTAATGTAATATATAGTATCACATAGTATACATGTGATATAGTATTACACTTCGGAATATAAAGCATGATGCTATCGATTTATACGACATATCGGTTGACGTATTTGAATTAACAAAAAAAGAAGCTATATCACATGCTTTTGAAATTATAGCATATGCATTTAAACGAGGGCAATTCATTCAGAAACAAGCACTTTGAACAAAATTGACATTGAGCAACCACTAAATGTATATACATTTTTAATTTTGACAAGAATCAGGTGTTATTTTTTCACCAAAAGGAATAATTGTTGGGGATGCCAAATTATTAAAAAGATAAATAAAACTTGAAAAAAGCACTCTTTGGACGTTTATTCAATCTTGCATATTGAAATAGCTTTAAATTTCAAATTATGCAATGTAATCAATACTACAAATTTAAAATGTCTCAAGTATTAAGGCTTTAAATATTTTTGAAATTGCGATTAGCCCTTTGAAGAATATCGGAACATAAAATGCACCTTTTTTGCAATTTCTGGTGTATACATTTTTTATTTTTTGATCGTATACGGAAAAATATTCATCATTTTCCTTAGTAAATTTCCAATTTTGGAAGCCTTTTTAAAGGATAAACAGCTGTTTCTTTTCTCATGAAAAAAAATAGATTATATAATTTTGCTTCTTTTTACTTCTTTCCACCAAAATCAGTTATCAGATGCAAGAAAGTCATTTCTTATACATAAAACAGTGTTAAAAAAGTGTTAGAAAGTTAAAAAAAAAGCTCAGAGGTTTAAATGGTTCAACTCATAATACAAATACCATAAGAATTTCTAATCTAATTTTTCATGTTTGAATCTACAATTATTGAATTTTAGAGGTTAAAATTACCATTGTGAAAAATAAGTAAAATATTTTGAAAATTTTTAATTTTAAGCCAAAAAAATTTGTATACTTCAATTTAAAATGCGTTGAATTAAAGATGTATTTCGAAAAGTAAGCAGAAAGCAGTGATCGACTTTCAAAGGAAGCGACTAAAAGTAAGAAAGTGACTAGCTGGTTTGCAATAAGCATTGAAAACGGTATATTTTCATATTTATAACGTTTAAATTTAAACAATTAGAAAAGTGCGGACCAAAAAATTCAAGTTGTCAAATTACAGCCTTAAAAATGGAAAAAGTTTACAATTCGTGTTTAAAATTGAACAACTAATATTTGGAAGTGCTTATTAATAACTGCCAAATTTCTAATTAGAATCAAAGCCAATCTGAAAAATTTGAAAAGTAACTCGAAAATATTCAACATTTTCCAGTCTTCTGGGCATTATTTAAAGTTAAATTTGCATTTATATAATTTAAAAAAATGGTTTAACAACCACCGCAGGGTCCCACTGAGAGCAACTGCCATCTAAAAAATGACACTGGCTCCCAGTAGAACCGCGGTAAATCACACTGACGGCCACGTCTCACAACCGTGAGATGGGTAGTCACAGGGCACGATGAAATCAAAACGACAGGCCGGCGAAATCTTCTTGTGTCTTGAGGACACGAAGCGACCCAAGGATAACAGCTTTCTGCATCCATCTCGCCAGTGTGGTATGGTATGGTTTTAAGGTGATTAAAACGGGTTTCTGTTTAGAATAATACACAATTCGACCACAAGAATAAATTGTTTGATGTAATATTTTAACTATATAATCTAGAAGCCTATACGGGTGCATGAGTAGATCGCTTTTTTCGAAAAATAGTCTTGTTTATCTTTATTTTTACATTCTCATTCTAATGAGAAGCTATTGGTTTTATGTAAAATTTTACATAGTCGGTTTTCATCAAATCTCCACGTTTTGAGACCTCCTGAGTCAGAAAAAACGATTTTTACGAAGGTGTCTGTCTGTCCGTAGTCTGTCTGTCTGTCTGTCTGTAGCCACGATAACTTTCGAAAAAATGATCAGATTTGATTGAGCTTTGGCACACTTTTTTATGGCCGAAAAATAGAGAACGAGTTCGTTAAACAGCTATTTTGGATGAAAATCCAAAAAGTGAGCACATTTTGAAAATTTTTAAGACCAATTTTTTTGAAGATTTGAAAATTCTATGTACGGTTGTTAGTAGTACGCAAAACGACGAACAAAATATTCTCATGACTTTTTGTGATAAAAAAAAATTACTGGAGTTATAGCATTTTCAAAATTCCAAAAAACAAACGAAAATGAACATTTTAAGCCGAAAAACGCACGATATGAAAAAAGTCAAGAGGAGAAAAACGTTGATTCCTGAACACCCTATAATATTTTCATAACAACTTTTTGAATTGTTTGAAAAATAAAAAATTCAAATTTTGATCGCACAAAAAATTAATGAAAAATCAAAAAAGCCATTTTGCTGTCAAACTATGCAAGATACCAGAAAAGATCATCTCACCAAAATTGTGCACCTAAGAAAGATCTACAAATTTCTTCTCATTCACTTTTTGATATGACGCGTAGTTTTTGTTTTATTTGTAAAAAACAGCATTGAAAATAGAAAAATCAAATTTTCAGACGAATATTACCAGCTACGAAAAAATGACCGAAACAAAATTTGTTCATCCAAGAAAGAGGTAAAAAATTTATTGTGACTCATGTTTCGATAGGATGCGTGGTTTTTGTTTTATTCGTGAAAATAACATTGACAATAAAAAAAATCAAATTGTTGAAAAAACAATGCAAGGTACGAAAACATATAAATGAACAAAAATTGTGCATTCAAAAAAGACTTACAAACCCGTAATCAATTTTTGTGGTAAGAATATATTCAAAATGAAAAAAAAATCTGCCCGCTTCGCCGGCACATTCTCATGGCGCGCTTCGCGCGCGGCTCGCTTCGCTCGCAAGTTTGAGCGCGCCTAGGGCGCGCGACTGTTGGATCTCGCGCTTCGCGCTCGATCATATATTTATCTCGCGCTTCGCGCTCGATTATGTATTCACCTCGCGCTACGCGCTCGGGCGTATTTGCATCGCGCTTTACGCTAGGCTCCTCTAGATTTTTGAACTTCGTGTTCGACTTCGATGAAAAGAATAAGTTTGTTTGCAAATATTATAAAATTATCAAAACCTCTACATATTACATAAGTGATTGTTAAATTTATTTTTATTTTAGACTGAAAAGGAACTTTATTTACTCAAGGTTCTATCGACCTTAAGGAACACATTCTCATCCAGACACTCGCGCTCGATATTTGATTTGAAAATCATTTGAACCGTATGGTAGAAACAAAAAAGTTTGAGCGCACTTACGGCGTGCGATTTGGTAAATACACTGAGCGCGCACTTTGTGCTTCGTATTATATGTTCTTCACGTACAAATTACTAAATTTGTATTTGATTTCAAATGAGAAGTAATGATATAATTCAGGCGACAAATTTTATTAGTTAACATTTTATTTTAGCTTGTGCCGTTTATCAAAAAAGTTAATTTTTTCATTTTGAATATATTCTTACCACAAAAATTGATTACGGGTGTGTAAGTCTTTTTTAATGCACAATTTTTATTCCTTTATATGTTTTCGTACCTTGCATTGTTTTTTCAAAAATTTGATTTTTTTTACTGTCAATGTTATTTTCACAAATAAAACAAAAACCACGCATCCTATCGAAACATGAGTCACAATAAATTTGTACCTCTTCCTTGGATGAACAAATTTTGTTTCGGTCATTTTTTAGTAGCTGGTAATATTCGTCTGAAAATTTGTTTTTTCTATTTTCAATGCTGTTTTTTACGAATAAAACAAAAACGACGCGTCATATCAAAAAGTGAATGATAAGAAATTTGTAGATCTTTTTTAGGTGCACAATTTTGGTAGGATAATCTTTTCTGGTATCTTGCATAGTTTCACAGCAAAATGGCTTTTTTGATTTTTCATTAATTTTTTGTGCCATCAAAATTTGAATTTTTTATTTTTCAAAAAATTCAAAAAGTTGTTATGAAAATATTATAGGGTGTTCAGGAATCAACGTTTTTCTCCTCTTGACTTTTTTTCATATCGTGCGTTTTTCGGCTTAAAATGTTCATTTTCGTTTGTTTTTTGGAATTTTGAAAATGCTATAACTCTAGTAATTTTTTTTTCATCACGAAGAGTCATAAGAATATTTTGTTCTTCATTTTGCGTACTACTAATAACCGTACATAGAATTTTCAAATCTTCCAAAAAAGTGGTCTCAAAAATTTTCAAAATGTGCTCACTTTTTGGATTTTCATCCAAAATAGCTGGTTAACGAACTCGTTCTCTATTTTTCGGCGATAAAAAAGTGTGCCAAAGCTCAATCAAATCTGATCATTTTTTCAAAAGTTATTGTGGCTACAGACAAACAGACAGACAGACTACAGACAGACAGACACCTTCGTAAAAATCGTTTTTTCTAGCTCAGGGGGTCTCAAAACGTGGAGATTTGATGAAAACCGACTATGTCAAATTTTACATAAAACCAATACCTTCTCATTAGAATGAGAATGTAATTAACTTTTTTGATAAACGGCACAAGCTAAAATAAAATGTTAACCAATAAAATTTGTCGCCTGAATTATATCATTACTTTTCATTTAAAATCAAATACAAATTTAGTAATTTGTATATGAAGAACATATAACACGAAGCACAAAGTGCGCGCGCAGTGTATTTACCAAATCGCACGCCGTAAGTGCGCTCAAACTTTTTTGTTTCTATCATACGGTTCAAATGATTTTCAAGTCAAATATCGAGCGCGAAGCGCGAGTGTCTGGATGAGAATGTGTTCCTTAAGGTCGATAGAACCTTGAGTAAATAAAGTTCCTTTTCAGTCTAAAATAAAAACAAATTTAACAATCACTTAATATGCAGAGGTTTCGATAATTTTATAATATTTGCAAACAAACATTTTCTTTGCATCGAAGTCGAACACGAAGTTCAAAAATCTAGAGGAGCCGAGCGTAAAGCGCGATGTAAATACGCCCGAGCGCGTAGCGCGAGGTGAGTACAACACGTCAACGGGAGTGTACCCATGATGGACCTGAAACAGGTGTTTCCCTTTCTCCCTGCTAGCCGGTTTTCAGAAAACCATTGAAGCGGATCGAATCACCGTATTATTTGTTGACAATAATATAACCCAGGGGGGATGCTTGTCTGCCTGCCCTCTTGGCCCTTGCTTGCTTTGTTCAACCTTCCCATTGTTTAGACAATTATAGCCGATTGAGAAAAAATAAAAAATATCAACATATTAATTGGCTGAATTTTAATAGTATGCGTAATCTTCATCAGACAATGACAAGTTGAGAGTTTCGGAAATTTTGCATTCACTTAAACATTACCTTTATTATGGACAATATTACCCGATTTTCCTGAACTTTTTTTTCATTTTTTTGAAATTATATGAGGAAATTAATTCAGCTAATTAACCCTGAATTGACTCATTTTTTCGTAATTTCCATCTTTGTAACAGGCCTTCATCTCATTACACAGGACCACATAATGGTTTGCGGAGTCTACTGGGATTCTAATAGGTATACTTTATGTTTTCGGGATCGTTGAACACGAATCCATTCGCAGAATTGAGCCAGCATGTCAGGATTTGCAGTAAACTTAAAAAAACTACCAATTGAGAAATTGGTTTTGTAGCATGTGAGGTTTCTGGGTTTGTGGGTTTGGGATTTGTGGGTTTGTTGCTTTTTTAACGTGAGTCCCTTCCTTTTCACCTGAAGTCAAAGTTTGACAAACTGTCCAAACTTTTTTTATGTAATGTTTTGCACGATCAAGACTATCCCATTCGCACAAAAAACAAGGAAATATAACAAATCCATTCTGTTGACCAAGTAGAATTGTTATGATCTTTAAGTCACCGCATATTTGCCAGTTGTGTTCATCATATTTTAATGTAGTAAGCAACAGTTTGGGATCATTGTAGCTCTCTTCTAAACTTCTAAAATATGCTACCGGAAGAGACGCATACACGTTCCCATTGTGCAATAATACTGCTTTAAAACTTTGTGTGGATGAATCAAGAAATATCCGCCAATCATCAGGATTGTAATTGATGCAATTAAACTCAGGAATCAAACCTTTAATGTCATTACAAAAAAATAATGAGCGAGAAGCTCAGCGTTTTCTTTTGAGAGTCTTAAATCTGTTACGAGATCATATAATTCTGGTTGGTTAAACATTTCAGTAGCTTCTTTATTTTATTTATGGACTTCTTCGAGATTAGATTCACCATCTTCACTATTTGTTGACACCTGAGGTTCTGCAATTTCTTCATTCACTTCCATGGATTCGTTTTCCTTTATTCTTTTGCCAACTGAGGCTTCTAGAATGTTTTTTTGGATTGAAACTGTAACACAAGCGACCGATGGATATGAAATATCAGATCTGTTTTTCGCTTTAAATCCAAGTGTATAAACTAAACAGAAATAACAGTCATCTATATGATTCGCAGGTTCTCGCCAAATCATAGGAGAACTAAAGCGTTCCTTTGGTTCATCTTCCTTTTGCCATTTACTAAGAAATGTGGCACAATAAGCGCACAAAGTATTTGGTATCCAAGTCTTATCAAAATCAGCCATAGCATTTGGATAGCAACAGTTATATATTTGTTTCTAATGATCTGCAAAAATCTTCCTGTTTCTTCTTAACACGAATTCTCCACAAACAAGACAAAACTCAACCAGATAGTTTGTGTACATTGTGATTTTTCTTCAAAAAGTACAATGTTATTTCAAACGTAGGCCCTTTATATCAATAGAGTGAATGTGTTGTTACAATTCTGCTTAATTTGTAAAATTAGTAGAAAAAGTAACTTAAAATCACAGGTGTAAATAAAAGCTCAATTTATCGTGGAATGTAAATAAGTCTATGTTGAATTTCAAAAAAATTTAGGAATTAATGTTGAAAAAGTGTGCCACACTAACCTATATATATTCAGAAATATAAAAGGTACATTAAGGGCATACTCTTCGGTGATCACGTGACCAAACCAGTCCTTGGTAATGAAATTTTTGTTGGTGTTCAACATGTCCAAACGCAATGATATATCGCACTCAAAATTTGGAATATAGGAAATTAGACAATAAATTGCGTTTGTTTATTTAGTTTCGGTAATAATTTTGAAAAAAATTATCCATGTAAAAAATAATGTGTAAAATTTCATAGCCGAGCTTGGTCGACGTTCAAAGCTTCTTTTTCTCTCCGCTAGAAATTGCTAAAAATGCTCCAAAAATAATGACAGGTTACGTGTGTGCAGATACTTATTTTTTGATTTGCAACAAATGTGCAAATGTTATTGTTTATATTGATTTTTAAAAATGTTTAGACGATTTAGTCCAAAATTTGTGTCAGTTATCAACATACGCGAATAAAAAAATCTGAAATGCATCAAACCAAACATTACCTGCAAAGTCCTCGACTCGAATGGTAATATCCTATTTTATTAATTTATAAATAAAATGTCTTTGAAATTATAAGAATATTGATGTATACAAACGTTCCTTAGTGCTTTTTATTTAATCGTTCAAATTCTAAACACGATATCTCAATCCGTGTGGACGTAGTGAGCACAAAAAAAAATGAAAATAATATTACACATTTATTTTTTACATGAATAATTTTTTCAAAATTATTACTCAAACTAAATATACAAACGCAATTTATTGTCCCATTTCCTATATTCCAAATTTTGGGAGCGATATATCATTGCGTTTGGACATGGTGAACACCAAAAAAAATTTTCATAACCGAGGACTGGTTTGGTCACGTGATCACCGTAGAGCATGCCCTTAACAGCGAATATTTTCTTTGAATTTTATGAAACAAACATACATTAAAACAATAGAACGATTGCTGTGTAACTGTTCTGCCACGCGCCGACTGCCGACAGTAGAGAGTGGGTAGTAGTGATATAAACGGCCTAAGTTTGAAATAACATTGTACGTTGTGAAGAAAAATCACAATCTGCATAAACTATCCGGATGAGTTTTGTCTTGTTTGTGGAGAATTCGTGTTAAAAAGAAACAGGAAGATTTTTGCAGATCAGTATAAACAAATATAATATAATATAAATCAATATAACTCTTGTTATGCAAATGCTATGGCTGATTTTGATAAGACTTGGATACCAAATACTTTGTGCGCTTATTGTGCGACATTTCTTAGTAAATGGCAATAGGGAGATGAACCAAAGGAACGCTTTAGTTCTCCTATGATTTGGCGAGAACCTGCGAATCATATAGATGACTGTTATTTCTGTTTAGTTTATACACTTGGATTTAATGCGAAAAACAGATCTGATATTTCATATCCATCGGTCGCTTTTGTTACAGTTTCAATCCAAAAAAACATTCTAGAAGCCTCAGTTGGCAAAAGAATAAAGGAAAACGAATCCATGGAAGTGAATGACGAAATTGCAGAACCTCAGGTGTCAGCAAATAGTGAAGACGGTGAATCTAATCTCGAAGAAGTCGATGAGGAAAATAAAAAAGCTACTAAAATGTTTAACCAACCAGAACTAAGTGATCTCGTAACAGATGTAGGACACTCAAAAGTAAACCTTGGGCTTCTCGCATCTAGGCTAAAAGAAAAAGGAGTTCTTACAAAAAATACTGAGGTATCTTTGTATAGAAAAAGAGATGAACCTTTTAGGCATTATTTCTCCCACGAAGGCTCATTATTTTTTTGTAATGATATTAAAGGTTCGATTTTTTAGTTTAATTGCATCAATTACAATCCTGATGATTGGCGGCTGTCTCTTCCGGTAGCGTATTCTAGAAGTTTAGAAGAGAGCTACAATGATCTTAAACTGTTGCTTACTAAATTAAAATATGATGAAAACAACTGGCAAATATGCGGTGACTTAAAGATCATAACAATTCTACTTGGTCAACAGAATGGATTTGTTAAATTTCCTTGTTTTTTGTGCGACCGGGATAGTCGTGATCATGCTAACCATTACATAACAAAAGTTTGGACAGTCTGTCAAACTTTGACTCCAGGTTCAAAGAATGTATTACATGATCCATTAGTAAACACTACAAAGATACTTTTACCACATTTGCACACTAAACTCGGGCTCATTAAGCAATTTATTAAAGCTATGAGATCAATTGACAGTGGTGCTTTCAGCTATCTCTTCATCAAGTTCCCATATGTCTGACCGCATACAAAAATTTGGGATGTTTAATGAACACGATAGACAAGCACCCCATCGTGAGAGGCAAGGGGACTCACGCTAAAAAAGCACCCCATCGTGAGAGGAAAGGGGACCCACGCTAAACAAGCAAC
>CAKNYM010050016.1:288910-311364 GCA_932195095.1 Andricus curvator | reverse complement strand
ATTCATTTTTTTAAAAAGATTGATCACTTTAGTTGAAATTTTATCTGTTTGGTTGAAAATGTAACTATTTTGTTGAAAATTCGTTTTTTTTGTTAAAAATTAATTTTTTAATCTGAAAATTGCACTTATCCATTTTTTGTTGGAAACAACTTTTACAAGTTGAAAATTCAGCTTTTTGGCATTTTCATGTATTTCATGTATTTTCTTGAAAATTCGTCTTTATGGTCGAAAATTTATCTTTTTGGTTATGAATTTATCCTTTTTTATTAAAAATGTAACTGTTTGAGTCAAAATTAGTCTCGTTTGGTTAAGGATTCAACAATTTGAAAGAAAATTAAAGTATAAGGTTGAAAATTAGCTTTTTTGTTAAAAATTCATATTTTGGTTTAAATTTAATTATTTGGTTAAAAATTAAACTATTTTTATGAAAATTTAACTTTTTTGTAGAAAATTAATTCTTTGGTTAAAAAATCATATTTTCGTGTTGAAAGTTAATGTATTTTGTTGAAAATTCATGTTTGTTCAAAATTCATATTTTTTCAAGATTCACCTGTTTGGTTTAAAATTTAACTTTCTTTGTTGACAATTCGGTGTTTTGGTTATAAATGTACCCTTTATAAGTTGAAAATTCAACTACTTGGTAGAAAATTGATGTATTTTGTTGAAAATTCGTCTTTCTGATAAGAAAATTAATCTTATTTGTTCAAAATTCAATATATATTTCGACTTGAAATCTCAAGAATTAAAAGTGTTTCATACTGCATTCAATATGGTATTTACGTTAATTGTATTTGAAAGAATTTATTTCACCATATCATTACCCTATTTTCGTGAAAAATCACCCTATTTAATATGTCTAAAAGTAAGTTTTACATAAAGGCTAATACGAGGGGTTATATCAGTTGTCGGGCGTAGCGTAAATTACTAATTTGAGAAAATAAAAGACCCTGTGATCCTACTCTTCACCTTCTTACCTAAAAACCAGCTGTATAAAATGTGAACCCGAAAAACCGGGAAAGACATGTTTTTCTTGATTTACTTCAAGATTGTTGCTGGTATTGGAAAATTATTTCAATAAAAGTTGTTCATCTCTATGAAGTATCTACATATTTTTGGTTCTATCAATTTTTTTACCTTTACTTATTAAAGGACTCTATGAAAAAAATGAAACACCATTTTTAAACCCTTAAAACCCCTAATTGGATAGTTTTTCTCTGTTATCACAACATTTCCACAAAAATTAATTTGAAGAAACAAATCAAATTACAAGTTTTTTCAATCCTTGGTCGGAAATTGTGCACAAGTACGAAAAAGTAGAACTACTCGTATTTTTACAGGAAAATACCAATGAATATAATAATTTTAAGAAGGCTAAGAAATTCAGATGGTCGTTTTAATCGAGGAAAAAAATTCCCGGGCATTATACGGTTCGCAACAAATTATTGAATTCTTTTTAATTCTTTGGAATTCTTTTGCTTAATTTTAGTTTCCGAATTTGTATTTGGGGACATGTTGCCGATGAGACATTTAATTATACTTCAATTTCTCACTTATAAAGTTCTAAAAAAAACAAAAATAAACATTTTTAAACATACTTATACTACTGAGATATAATTGACTAGGATTATTCACAAAAATATATATCTTACAAGGGAGCGCCCGGTAGTGTGTTTTCTGTGTGGATTAATAATTTTGGTAAATAAAGTAAAGTATGCAAAAGTAAACATTGTAAATGATCTTTTTTCAATGAAAAACAGTTCGCTTTATTTTCTATGAATGTTATTAATTTAATAAATTTGTTTAAATTTCCCAAACATATTCAAAATCAGAATATAAATGGAATAAAAATAATAAAAAATAAAATAAAATAAAAATATGAATTATTGATAAATAAATTAATTAATTCATGCAAAAGATTTTTGCAGAATTCAGCCTCGAAGCTTACGTCTAAAAACCAGGTGCGCTACCGCCTGGAATTTCGGACAAGTTGGAAGAGGATAATTCTCAAGTCTATAAATTGGCGACGAACGATGTGTCTCATAGTCCTGAAAACTTGAAAGGATGTTTTCTCAAAACTGGCCAAACATTGGGTCCTAGGACTTTCACAATTTTACTTTGGGGTCATGATAACATAAAAACCGTTTAAGAACATTCTTGTCAACGACACACCATTCTTTTTTTTTAGTAATATCATAATCGAAGCCTTAGTTGCTGAGATGCACCCTATAAGGTTTACAGTTCCTACTGCTTTTGATTTTTTTGGGATTCTTTGAATACTTTGAATTAATTATAATCCGTTTGGATTTCTTTGAAGTTTTAAATTCTGATAAAGATAAAAATTGCATGTGGTTAACTCCCCTCGAATATTTAATGTTTAGTTTTTAAATTAAATTCTAATTAAATTAAAATTTCTTATTCTTGTAAATTTTCTATTTAATATAATTCGAATTGTAATATAGTTCAAGATTTTTTGTTGTTGAAAAATCTGTCGTTTCTTCTTATAATATCTAATAGATTTTTCTATTAAACAATAAATCTGATTCAAGATTCATTGCTTAAAACTAAGTAAGACTTAACATTTTTATTTTCAATTAAATAAGACTCTAATACTTTCAGTAGAAATAGACTTGTAGAAATAAAACCACTCTATTTTCATTGAAAGTATCAGACTCATATTTAATTTAAAAAAAAGTTTAGGTTTTACTTATTTTTAAACAATGAAACTTGCATAAGATTTATTCTTTAATAGAAAAATCTACAAGATATTAGAAGGACAAACGTCGGGTCTTTCAAATAACATATTGAACTATATTAAAATAGAAATTATATTAAATACAAAATTGAGAAGAATACAAATTAAAATTGAAATCTGCAGAACAATTTAGCGATATATTAGTGACAGAATATTGGGGAAATTTAAACCATTGTTGTGTGTACTGAAATTTCAGTAGCAATAACTGAACTTTTTGGGAATCGATAGACATATGTACAGAAAAGATATATAATATCTTTGTATACACTTTGGTTATTCGCGCTAAAAAAAATGTTTAAAAAATTTCTTGTTTGCAGAGTTTTTAAATTTTCTAAAGTTAAAACTTTTTTACATACCTAGAGGTCAAAAAAGGATCTATTTTTTCGGGTCTTAAACAGTTATTTTCTAAGAGATAATTCCTATTTAATTCACCCTCGTTTTCCAGTGACCAAAATGCACCAGGAAAAAAATCGCCAATACCCAGGAATCAAAATTGGATATACAGTGAATTTTTTAATTTTTGTATTTAATGAGATAAGATAAATAAGAATTTGTGGTTTAAAAATGCTTATATGATCAATTTAAAAAATAAATACAGTAGGAAAATCGACAAGATCCAGGATCGAAATTAGAATTACAGCAAATTTTCAAAATTCGGGATTTGGTATTTAATGCCAAATTGTATGTAATTGTTAATTTTTTCTCTAGTGTATTTACATACTTAAAAATTCCACGCATGCTTGAAAAAATGTTAAAACCACAAGTGAAGAAAATAATTCTATGAAATAGAAAATTTCAAATTCTGAAAATTTGCTGTACTTCTAGGGACGACATTAAAATCCCCAAAAATAAAATTCTTGACACTGTAAAATTCCCGTATAATTATTATTATTATTATACCATTAAGCCATTTCCCTTTCGGGGTAGGCGTGACTTGCTCGGTTTAACATTTCCGAATTGGAAAATTCTCGAAGAGTTTATAATATTACCGAATTTGAAAATTCTCGACATAAAATTGCCTGATTATAAAATATCCGAACTAGAATATTCCTTAATTATAAAATTGTAGAATTTTAATAATTAAAAAAATTGTTTCTTAATAAATATTATTTATTTATTAAAAATACCATAATAAAATATTTTTCTACCAAAGAAATTTTTGTTTAATATTTAGATTTTTATTGAATTATTGTTTGAAGTTAAAATAAAAATCGCAAAAAACAAATTAATGTAAAAACACGTGCGCCTCAAACAGAACAAGAATTTCTCCGTAAAATTTCTTCGAACCTAATAATATTTTCCAAACAAACTTTGCAGGATTCAAATCAACACTAATTTATCTCGAAGTTTTTTTAAAATTAACAATTCGATTTTTGAGAACATTTTTGTTGTAATATAAAAAAATACTATGTACATTTTCAACCAAAAATTTTCATCTAGAAATATATATTTTTTTCAATTATTGTCATTTTGAATTTAAAAAAATTTTAAATTTAATTTGATTATTTTAATTTCAAAAAATATTTAGCAAAGAAAAGTTTTTTCAGCCCTGATTTATCTCCAAATTTCGTCTTAGTTTTTCTTTTTAAATTAAAAATTCGATTTTTGAGAATGTTTTTTGTAATTTGTTTGAAAGACTGTGCAAAAAAACTGTCTCAAGTTTCAGATTTGCAAAAATTTTGTACATTCTTAAATGCACTCAAATTTCGGTTCAGACTAATAATGAAAATTAAACTTCAAAGTGCAAAAAATTATAATTTAAAAAATCGTATCTATCATTTATAGAAACATGAACGTATTAGAAATTATAATAATATTTAACAAAAATATAAACATAATTATCTTGTTGAGGGTATTACTCTCAAAATTCAATTTATTTATTAACATCATATCAGTGCTTCTGTCATTATTAATTTTTAATTATTTATTCCAAATATGTAATTTGGGTGTGCCTAGACATTGCAGTAATAATTATTATATTCGGAAGTGCGGTGTTTTGTTTATGAAGCGATACATGTCAAGCTTTTCTAACCTTAAAAAATATTTCAACTGCTTTACCGTCCTATTTTACGAAGAATGAGAAAACCAGCTCTCGACTTCGTAGTACGGTGAGGGCAGCACCTCGATATGGCAGAAAATGTGATGTCTTATATATACAGTTCCCCCACTCTGACACCCCGTGCCGCATCTAGGCTTATAATATCTTTGATTCAGTTTCATATTGATTAAAAATTTAGTCGTCGTTACTTTCCTCATTTATCACATTACACATTTTGTTTTTGTAAATAAACTGCTCAAAATTTCTGCCGGTCTGATTATTATTATTATTATACCATTAAGGCCATGTTGCGAGTGGGTCACGTGACCGGATTCCTACCTTACCGACACTTTTTTTCAAAATCAACTTACGTTCACACGAAACGCGATATCCAGTTGAAAATTTGGGATAATAAATACGAAGCGCTAAGAAAGGCGGCTCTGGTCCTAAATTTTTATAAAATTTCGGGGTGATGATTCTCGACAAATATAGCCCATAAGCTGAATAGTACACTACCGTCGGAAATTGTCGGTACGATGAACGAAAGTACTATTAATAATCACTGCTGACTTTGAAACGTGATTACTCGTTCTCAAAAGGAGCAAGAAATTGTTGCTAAAACCCCATTAAAAATCCTATGAAATTATGCGTCGAATAAGCCCTAATAAAAATATTTTTGATATTTTGGAGAGAATATACGTTTATTACACAAATTATAGCCAATATTCAATTATATAACCTTGAAGTAAATAATAAATTTATGTCCTCAATTGAAACATATCAAAATCAATCTTCATGTAAGTTAATATTTTGAAAAAAAATTAATCAGCTGAAAAATAATCTATCAGTTCAAAAAATAAGAAGCATTAAACTATAACTTTCATTAAAACGTTCACAAAATTTTTACTTCATATAAATGGTTTTAAATTTTAACTTATAGAACATATAACTATATAACATTCAAATAATTCTTACTCTATATTTTTTTTTGTCAAATTTGAACTCTCATTTCTGACAATTTGAATTATCAATAACCTTTTAAATTAATTCCCGAAAATGTAAGTTTTAACAGAATCAGTTAATAATTAATTAATCAGTTGACAATATAAAAAGCATTAAACAATTATTTTCATCTAAAAATTCAAGTAATTTTTACATTATATATATATGTGTGTGTGTGTGTGTGTTTTGTTCGAAATTGCATTTCTATCCATTTAATCCAATAATAACCTGTAAAACTAATTTAAAATAAAAATAAAATATATATAGTATATATCATTTTGATAATTTAATTCATATATGTGACCGTCCCCGAAGAAAGGGACCTAATGCGTCAAATCTGAATTTTACAATTTACAGGACGGGCGATCGTAGCAGAGCCCGCGAGCCAGCATTTGAGTAGTGGAGATGCGTTTACGAAAAGCACCCCCTCCACTTACCACTACACTTTTAGGCACGAGCCACTGGAGCTCACGGACACGTCACGTACAGCTGTAGTGGTAAGTGGTGGGGCTGGCTTTCGTAGGCCTCTCGTTCGGTCTCCGCGTACGCTTATCATGCCTATGTTTGTAGCTTAATAACAAAAAAAGTAATTAACTCAAAAAATTTCTGATTATTGGAAATGAAAGAGTAACTCAGAAACTATCGATTGGCGTAAGAAAATGAAAATCGATTTTTTCCGCATTAGGTCCCTTTCTTCGCGAACGTTCACATATAGTCATTTCACAACGTAACAAACGCATTAAAAAAATAATTAATCAATCAGTTCAGGAAATAAGAAGCATGGAACTATAAGTTTCATTAAAAAATTCAATTAATTTTTACTTTATATTTATTCAAGTTTCAGAATTATGAAAGATGTACTTTATAATATATCATACTGCGGTGGCGCCACGAGCTGAGACCATTTTTTCATTCACCTAATCTAATCGAGTAGAATATTGTGTATAGTATATACAATAATATTGGCCAAAATATAACGCGCATATCATAACAAAGAAGAACACATGCGACTGGATTAGAAATGTAGACAAATTACTGAAATACATTTTATTTTACGCCGTGTATTGAGAAAGGCAATCATAACAACCAACGATATAATATCTTTAATAACAACTTACATTGAAAGTAATAGTAAAAATAAATAAATCGAAATAATTATCGGCGATTGATAAAGTGAGAAATGTACTTTTTTACTTCTGTTGGTTTTAATTTTAATATAGAGGTCACCCTAAGTGGCGACTAACCTAACATGAAAACTTCCTCCATAAAATTACGCGTTTTCATCTATAGGCTAGTAAGCGTTAGTGCTTATTGCAATGTGAACTCACTTGCAAAAGTCAAACTCACAATTCTTTGCTTACTATGAAAATTAGTTATTCATAACAGCTTATATGTTCAACTGTACTATTTCAAATAGTTATTGAAGCTGTTTGTTCTATAGTAATCTTTCTTTTTACAATTTGAGGTAGTAATGCTGACTTTAGGTTTTATATATTTTGAGATCATTATCTCAACGCTTGTAAAATGCGAACAAGTAAACTTCAAATTAACAATGTGAAATAGTGAATCTGACAATCCAATTTTTCCGTATAGTGCTTCAAGTGCATCCCATACAAAAATTCGAAAAGTTTTGAAACATTTTTTTGCTCGTATTTTTTGAAAAAAAAATCCGCAATTTTTTTATAGCATTTTTGCATTGAAATCCATAACATATACTTCTTCATCAAATCCGTTCAGCTGTTCTCGAGAAAAAAATTATTTTTGAGTTTTCTTCTTACCCCCATACTCCTATACAAATTTTTTTCAGATATGATCGTTTAAGAAGATTAATCTCCCATGAATGACAACTTGCTGCAAAAATCTCAACCAGATCCAGACGGGACAGCTTATCCGTGTTTATCCTGCTATGTCCTTTTGTCGGTATATAGAGCCAAATTAATGATATAAGTTCATATAAGTTGTTGCCACGCCGATGTATCAGGAAATTCGCCAAAATATACACAGGCATACACATAATTTCTACCACTCTCTAAATCTGAATCAGTGAAAAGTCACTGATTGTCAATGAAATCTCACTGATTCAAATAGCTAGAATCCGGTCACTGACAACCAGTGAAAAGTTACTTAATCATTCAGTGAAAGTTTCGCTTTTTAAAGTTGGCAGCACTGCACCACGTCAATTTAGCAGTCATGAAAAATAAGATTTTAGTAGATTCAATGAAGTAATCATAGTAAAAACTTAAAACCCATAAATGTGATCAAATATTAAAAAGTTTCGAAAGATTTGATGCTTCTAAATGACAAAAACCTCACATATTTCTTCACTTTCAAGATTTGACTGTCATGTACACACCCGTCAAGTAAGTACTTTTTATACGAGTTAGAGTATATTTTTCCGGCAGTTAATTTAGCACACTTACAGTCCGAAAATTCAAATATTTATTTCCTAAGAAAATTATTTTTGCCACAGAAGTAAAAGAATAACAACAACGCTTTACTTGAAAACCTAGAGGTTATGTCTCGCATGATTTACTCTGGTGTTACTGAAATGATTAGTGAAAAGTCCGGAATCACTTATTTAATCAGTGAAATGTCCAACTACTATTTCAATCAGTGAGTTTTTCACTGATTGATATTTAGAGAGCACTATGTATAAACTATATATAATTTTTCCGTCTCGGTAAACCTAAGAAAAATCAATTTTTTGGGAGAATTATGGATAGAGAAGGTGAAATCAAAGAAGTCGCTTTTCTCGAAACCGATTTTAACGAACAATATATATATATATAATAAATACCAGTGGTATAATTTCCCGGAAAAATTAAACCAATTTTTCGACAAAGATCAGCCTACACGTTTTTTTTTGGCAATATGTAGTACGACCACGAAGCATTTAGAAAAAATACATATTGAAGTACACAGCCTTTATATGACATCAATTTGATATGTGCTGGAGAAAATTTTGCATGGCCATATTATTGAGACCTTGAAGTTTCTCATACGATTTACATAGGAGAAATAGCGCGCAAAACAAAAAATCTAAATAATTTCACCAGTTTTCATTAAATCAATCGTCTACCTATAACCAATATTTGCTTGAAATCTTTCAATAAAACCAAAACTCGAATTTCTATAATATATTATTCTAAAGCTTTTTTCGGACAATTCCCCGCCTCCCACACTCCATCACGATTTTTCTATAGTCAGTGAATGTTCCGTTGACCTGGGCCCCCAGCCCCCAGGCGTGTACGTATAATAGTTGAACCAACCGAGATCTGAAAATTCGAAATTTTGAAAAAATGTTAAATGGCAAACAATTGAAAACTCAACAATAGCTTATTTGCACAGTTTACAACGAAATATTTTTAAACTTCGCGAGAACAAAATTTTCGGTATCAAAATATGTGATAATTCGAATGATATAAAATATTTTTACAAATCCATAATGGCGAGCAATAAAATACTAAAAAAGCCTTTTTTTTTAATTTTTATATTTTTCAACGAAATATTTTTGAACTTCGAAAAAGGAAAATGTTTGGCTTCAGAAATTACTTGATAAATCGAACGATCTAAAATTCTTAGAATATTAAAAATGGCCTCTAGACTTATTATTCAGATATTTAGATCTCAGTAAAAAATTTTCTGAGAGTTGACCAAGAAAAGTGACTCTCTAAGAACGGCAATTAAATCCGAACTCAAGAGAAACAAATATCAAGGTCTATGGCTTAATGTCTCGGTTGTTAAATTTTTTAAGAAGAAAATTAGAAACACAATATCAACAAGTCAATCTGTGCAAAATTTTATTTTTAAAACAAAAAGGCTCAGAAACATTGTGAATCCAAAAATCAGTTGTTTTGAAAAAACACATTCAAAAAGTTCAAAATATGCAAAAAGAATTTCATAGAAAGGCCTCCAAATATGTTTCCAAACAACATTGTAATCGGCTCATCAGAGACAAGTATATAACAAGAGGAAAAAAGAGGGAGAGAATTGGGAAAGAGACAACCAAGCCATCCTCACTCTCTTTTCTTTTCTCTTTCTCCGTCTTTTTTATACTACTTTTGGGACCAACATGTTTCGAGACCACTTTAGATCTCCTCATCAGGGTATAATTTTATACACGGAGAAAATTTGTATATTAAAATTTACCCAATTAGTTCGGTAAATGGAGGACATTACTGCATTTAGATAAAGTTTACAATTATTTTAGGATTTAATACAAAACAGAAGTATAAATAATACAAAAGAGTTATGTAAAATTTCAAGTCAAAAAGTGAAAATTCTGATATGTAATAATTGATATAAGGGTTGTATTATTTCCATACCAGTATATTATAAAATAACGAAAAGTATTGTAAATTTTCATTAAATGAATTATATAAAGTTTACTTTTGTGTGATATTAACGATTCACTTAAAAGAAAGTATAAATTGCAGAATTTTTAAAGAGATTTTCACTTTCATTAGGAGAGGAATTACACAACAGTAAGGTAAAATGAGAATCGCTAGGGACGTCAACATTCTCACGGCTGAAGTTTAAAGCCAAGTCGCCGGTGAAAACTTTAACATTTTTAAGTTTCGATTGATATTGTAGGATTTCAGAAAATATTCAAATATATAGACTATCCTTTACCCTCAGTAGATAATACTTATTAAGTTACTAAATAAAAGTTGAATGTATTTAAAAATTGACGTGTAAAGATGCGGGTGATGAAAAACATCGGACGGCGCTGGACAACTGACTTCGAACTTAAATTGTTAACCAAACAAATGAATTTTGAACCGAAAAGATGTAATGGCTATAAAAAAAATTTGACGAAAAATGGAATATATTAAAATTTTTAGTTGAAAAAATTAATTTTTAAATTTTTATTTAAAAAAGTTAATTTTTAATTTCAAAACTAATTTTCAACTAAAGAAATGAAAATTTCAACCAAAAACATTAATTTTCTACCAAAAAAGAATAATCTTTAAGAAAATACATACATTTTCCATCGACATTTTTTATTTTTAATGGACTTTTCAACCCAATAGTTGCATCTTCAACCAAAAAAAAAGATAAATTTTCCACTAAATAGATGAATTTTCAACTGAAAAATATAAATTTTTAACAAAGTATAGAATAGTTTAATTTTTAGTTAGAGAAATAAGTTTTTAAGCAAATAAAATGAATTTTCAACTAAACAAATGAATTTTTTACCAAAAAGATTAAATTTGTATGAAAAAGAATCTCGATAAGAAATTTAGTTAAATTTTTAGTTTGAAAAATCAATTTTTCACAAGAAAAAACTATTTTTTAACCAAGAAAATTAAATAAAATACATGAATTTTAACTAAAAAGGTTAATTTTCTACCAAAAAAATACAAACTTTAAACAAAATAGATACATTTTTAACTAAAAAAGATAAATTTTCAACAAAAAATAGATCAGTTACATTTTCAGATAAAGAAATAAGTTTTTAAGCAAATAACTTAAATTTTCGTAGAAGTATTTAAATTTTCAAGGAAACAAATGAATTCTCTACCGAAAAGATTAAATGTCTATACAAAAATTTCAAAACAAAATTTAGTTGACTTTTTAGTTAAAAAAAATTATTTAAAAAAAAAAACTAATTTTCCACCAAAAGAAAGAATTGTAAGTAAGTGGAAAAAATCTGCCCGCTTTGAAACTGTACCTAACAGTTCGACTAATTTTACCTAACTGGTAGGTAATCGACATTTCATTTTACCCAACTGTCAGGTAATCTTTATTATCTAGTTGTATTATTTCTTACTGAATCTCGAATTAAATTTTAATGAATTTATATTAATAATTCATATTTCCACAGCAAATATTACCCAATTTCATTTTACATGACAAATTTTCTCCGTGTAGGGTACTACGAACACATATTTCTATCTTATGCTTAATATTAGTAATGTATGTACATATGGCTTAATGTAATAAGACTGAAATAATAAGACTGAATACAATAAGACTGAAGCTTCTCATCGTACTGTTATTTACATTATTTTTTATTTTTTGATGAATTTTTAACTTTTAATTTTCGGTATAAGTGTCAATCTTTAATATTTCAGGAATCCTTTATGCACTTTAATACTTGTTTTAATTGCCAATGAACAGAACATTAAAATACAATAATTTCACATGGTTCCTAAAAAAATTCGATAAAACTATCAAAGGCTTTGTTATATCTCGAAAGATCTCTTTTTAAATTGATTGCATTATTGCACTCTCTCTTTATGTATAACATTTCCATGAATTACCTTTTTCTATGGTTCCTTTATTCAATTTGATTCAGGCATTAATGGGAATGATTGTCCTGTTAAAAAGGTCAAATCTTTCTACGCGTTAAGTAGACAACTAAATCAAATTGAATAAAGGAACCTTAAAAAAAGGTAATCCATGGAAATGTTATACATAAAGAGAGAGTGCAATAATGCAATCAATTTGAAAAGAGACCTTTCGAGATATAACAAAGCCTTTGATAGTTTTATCGAATTTTTATAGGAAACATGTGAAATTATTGTATTTAATGTTCTGTTCATTGGCAATTAAAACAAGTATTAAAGTGCATAAAGGATTCCTGAAATATTAAAGGTTGACACTTATACCGACAATTAAAAGTAAAAAATTCATCCAAAAATAAAAAATGAAAAATAATGTAAATAACAGTACGATAAGAAACTTTAGTCTCATATGTACATACATTACTAATATTAAGCATAAGATAGAAATATGTGTTCGTAGTATCCTAGAAAATTATACCCTGATGAGGAGATCTAAAGCGGTCTCGAAAAATGTTGGTCCCAAAAGTAGTATAAAAAAGACGGAGAAAGAGAAAGGAAAAGAGTGTGAGGATGGCTTGGTTGTCTCTTTTCCCATTTCTCTCCCTCTTTTTGCCTCTTGTTATATACTTGTCTCTAATGAGCCGATTACAATGTTGTTTGGAAACATATTTTGAGGCCTTTCTATGCAATTCTTATTGCATATTTTGAAATTTTTGAATGTGTTTTTTCAAAACAACTGATTTTTGGATTCACAATGTTTCTGAGCCTTTTTGTTTCAAAAATAAATTTTTGTACAGATTGACTTGTTAATATTGTGTTTCTAATTGTCTTCTTAAAAAAGATTTTCTTTCGCTCCTGTTTTTGTACACCACCCCGTATAGCCAGCTAGGGTAGTTGATAGCTTGCAGCGCCACCTGTCAATATTGCAAGCACCCCTTACTTCCAGGCAGTTCCAGGCTCAGTCAGTCGTGCCAAGAACGAGAGTTGCTTAGCTCGTAAGTTCCGCGCTCGCGATAGCAAGGTACTTGAAAAACGATGATTCTGCACGAAAAAGCGATTGTGGCTCGTTGTTCCGCAAGGTAGTGTGAATAGAAAGGATAAACAAAACAGAAGCAGTAACTTCGAGCTCACTCTCAATGTGTCCGAACAACTGAACTGATTAGTTTAAAGAGATAATCAACCAGGTAGGTTAATACGTGTAATGTAACTATATATGCGCCTTACAATTTCTTGATCCATCCGTCAGGACCGCTCTGCTGCTACTCCTGCATGGAATTTGTTTTCATCATCTCATATATGCCAGTGACGTCAACAAGAATGCTGAAAGGTAAGTTTGTTGCGATGAACCGAAAAGTGGACCGACTGATTATGCCCGAGAAAGCACAGATGGGATCGATAATTACGAAAAACGTGTTCAGAGATGCCCTGCCAGCTGAACTGGTCAGATGACATCAGATTGTTACACCAAGGGAGCAAATAATCCTTTTAAATTTTCAGATAAATTAACAAACAAATAAAAACTTTTGGTCCTCAAAGTTTAACCCTTAAAATTACTAATTTTAAAGAGGCGTTCAAAAATTGACCATGTTTCTTTAAAAGCCTTTAAAATTAAAAATTGTGATATATTCACGGATGTGCGAAAAGCTCGAAACTTTGAATCGAGACGAGCCGGCTTTTTGGAGTTGAGTCGAGTTCGAGCTGGCTCAAACATTCGAGTATTCAAAACTTTCGAGCTACTCGAAAGTTTCGAGTCTTTTACAGCTCGAGATTGCTCGAAGCTCGGATCGAAGCTTTCAGGCTTTCTAACCAGGTATCTGATCATGAATTTGTGGAAAATATTCAAAAATTGGATGGAAGGGGGGGGGGGGGGTCTAATCACAAATTTAAGAACAAAATAAAAAAGAAATACAACTTTTCTCTGAACAGCCCACATTAATTAAAATTGAATAAACTACTCGATTTCAATGAGACTAATTAGGAGAGAGTGGGATATGGTGCCATAATAGTGCTGTAATGCGATTTTTGTTTTAAAATGCGTGTTAGGAGAGTATTTATAATAATACAGTTTTGACGGAAACGGGTAGAAAGGTATTTTACAGAAATTAAGCACCTGCAGGATATTTTCAATGACTTGAAGTATAAAAAAGTTATCGTTAAATAGGTGAAGTATTTTGTTTTACTTCTGATATCATAAATTTACTCTATAAACGTTCTAAATATATTAAAATTAATTAAATCTTGCAACATCACACACGGGGAATGAAGGCCGAAAAATTTTGTGGCGGTGGTAACAGTGCTGGATAATATAGGTTGGTTAATTGATCGATAATTTAGAAAAACTCACAGAGCTAGTTATATTTTGAATCTCATAATTTTAATATTGTTCAATTTTTTTATAGACAAACAATCCTGCATATTTTTCTAGTTTATTTTCACAATTTAATATGTCCTGAATTATATATTTGAAATTTTATTTACGTTTCTTTCGTTGAAATTTTGTTTTACCTCGAGTTAATTTTGCTATGAAAAAAATCGAGATAAAAGTTAATAATCATTTTTATCCAAACTATGTAAAGTCTTTTTTCTTGGTTTTCTTTGCGTCGAAAATTACCTTGGAGTATAGAATAATTTTGAGCAAAGAAACGAAATCGATAGGAGTTTTAATTGTTTAGAAATCATTTTTTGAACTCCGAAATTTTGCTCCATGAGAAGGTATCTTTATGCTGTTGGAAAATGCTAAATCAGCCATCATGCTTGTTTTGAATTTTCGCGCCTTTAGTACCTGTCGGTAAACATGATATCTATTAAAAGCAATTGCAGGTAAACACGCTGAATTGAATTTTAAGGGAGCAAGAGGTTATAACTGGGTTCTGTCACATACTTTACTTTGAGTGATAAGAAAATATTTATTTAGTGTTGATCATGTGTAAGGATTATTATATTGTATAATTTTTATTTGGCAAACTTCATATTGTTGAAGTAAACCGGCAGTAATATGACGACCACCCTACTCCATGGTATGGGGCATTCTGGCCGAAGCCCGAAATGCATAACGCACGAATTAACTAAATGTCAAATAATGACGTAGTTAAAACACAGTTTTGAGTAATATGAGATATGTTACCTGATAATGTGAGCCTCACACTAACAAATACAGACATCAAAATAACATTTCAATTATAATTTGTAGGACACATTTCATTCAAAGCCCGACGCCATACCCCACTCTCCCCTACTAGGGTTTTTTTTAGGTTTCTGATCACAGATTATTCAAGATCAAAATGAACAATTTGAAATATTTGATCCATGTAAGCCAAGTAAACTGGCATATTTCCACGAGAATCAGAAGTAAGGGATTTTTCGAGTTTCTGATCACAAATTTAGGTCAAAATTAATAAGTTTGAAATTTTTGATCCATATGACCCAAATTTTTAGAAAATCAAAAAAATGACGGATTTCTATGATACTCAATACTGGTGAGATTTCTGATGTGATTAGAAAGGATTAGAAATATGTGAAACTAGTGTGTTTGATATCCAAGTATTTTTGGAAAGGTAAATTCGAGTATCCTTTCTTGATTTGTAAAAAATTAAATAATTGTAAGGAGTACTCATTCAAACCGTAATCTTTACAATGTACTTTTTCCCGTATATTCAATCATTCAGGGTTCACTTTAGGGTCTGATTTAGTAAAATGGCTACCCTAGGATATTATTCCCGCCCCCAATTCTATTGAAACACTGAACATGTATTTTTTATTTAAAGAAAATGGCAATAAACTATATTTCATAGAATTCCAAAGCTGGATTTCCCATGATTCACATGGCACTCGACTAAATGCCGCCCCTAGGCTATGGTCTACATTAGCCTATTAGATAAGCCGGCCCTGCCCTACAATATACATACAGATTTATGCTTTAGTATTATTCTTGAGTATTGACTTAGTTGATCATTAACGAATAAAAATTTTTGTCTAACACTTATTAAAATTCCGGAATGGTCAAGCAAGAGTGCAGAAATCCAATCTTCGAAACGTTTTTTTCCGGTATTTCAGGCCGAGAACCTAATTTTTCGGTATAGAGCCTTGCAATTCTAATCAGCGTTTTCACTTTGTAATATGTGTTATAAAAAGTTTTTTTGCGTTCATTTGCAAACAAATTGTACGAAGTAATCCCTATTACGCCTATTACGGTAGTAATTTATTATTTTAATGTTTTCTGAATCTACTCAATTAACTTATAAAAGATTGTCGGTATATACAGAAGTTAGTTTTTAGTGATTTTTTGTTTATTCCATTGGAATTTATATCATTTTTCGGCCAATAATCTCATTTCATAAAAATGGCTTATGTTTATTACACGGAAAAAAAAGTGCTGGAAATTTTCATTGACCGAGTCTGTGACTTTAGGATAGGTCTAAAAGCATTTAAAAATTTGAAAATATCGTATTGGAAAATCATGCAAATAGTGCTTGAAGAAATGTAAGACTTAGGATGCGTCCAGTATAGTCAGTGAAGCACTCCTAGACACCACCTACAAAATATCACAGACAAATTTGTAAGCCGTTCAACACTCCAGTATTGAATTCTCGAAGACAGTCAAGGAAGGGTTCATAGACTGTAAAGGTAGCCATTTATGATAATAAAAAAATAAAAAATTCTTTTTAAAATTTATAATATTATCTTTAACTTATATATTTATTTAAACGTAATATAACACACACACAATTACTACTTATATTAATCGCACATTTTTGACGCTCTGAAAAATAGGACGCACGCTGTGGGGATTGGAACTACCTATTGGGATCTGAAATACAACGATACGCCAACTAGTGGCCAAATGTAGTACTAAAATAACGGGGTCGTATTCGTCGTATTATAGGGTTTACTACATGATCCATTTGAATTTGACAATCAAAATTATTATTATATTAATATTTCGTTCAGTTTAAAGCAATATAATAAATAAAAAATTTAAGTAGCACCAGAAGACAAGTTTGGATTCGTGTATTTGGGTATCTCAAAGTGGAAAAAAGCGTTTTTTCCTTCTTGTCTTCATTTGACATATCATCATATCTTTAAAAAATAATGATTTTCTAACTGTATGCTACTATTTTCTTTTACTTTAATATAATAAAACATGCGAGGAACAACTTTAAATAAGTCATTATACCCAATTTATATCCAAATGATGAATTATTATCGTCGTTATTATAGAACACATAACCTAAAATTGCGTTATGTTCCGTATATCACTCATTTATATTATTTTAAGTAAAATTTCATTTTCCACTTAAGGAAGGTATTTTCATGTGAAAAGTGTACTAAAACGCACTTACAAATAGAAAATTGTCTACTTTTCAAGGATATGTGTCCAATGTATTTATCGTAAAAACTAGATGGAAGCCACTTTTTTGTACGTTACGAGAGGGTATGAAATTTTCACAAAAAACGTAATTCATATTCCTTTATAATATATTTTAAATTCAGTTTCTAAAATACGACTACCTATCCATGTTCAACCCTCTCCTTGAATAATAAAAACAAACCATTTTTCACGAAAACACACTGGATGACGATTCCATCAACTTATAATTGATATTTTTTTTAAATTTATAACATGTCCAGCGTGCACAATTTTTTTGTCCTTTCTTAAAATGTCTACTCTAGCCATTTTTGGAGATACTGACTCCCAGTTATTCGAAATAATTGCAAAATAAATTAAAAACCCTGCACGTCGCATGTATTAGAGGTAAAGTGACCCCGTTGTTGCTTCCATATTGCCTATCACGTGACGCTGTGACGTCATGATTTCAGATCCCAATACTCTAGACTCTAGAGTCTCTAGACAGGAGCCTAACGCAACTCATTCCTAACCGCTCAAGCCCCTCGGCTAATCATTCGCACTGAAGATTCGGTAAAAATTTTTGGCGTTGTGCTACAGCTGAAAACTGCATGGCCACGTAAAAAGAATCTGAGTGATGGCTGCGAATTAGACAACTTGCTGCAAGACTGACTTTGCATAACAATTTAAACACATTGTTTAAACAATTTTTGTTTAAATAATTGAAAAATATAATTTTTCACGGAAAATTATTTTTTGACCAAGGGATGATTTTACGAAAAAGAAAATGTTTTTTATTCATTTAAACTAAAATTGTTTAAATAAATCAACAAAAAATTAAATTTTTTGTCCTTTGTTCTCTTTTTGTGTGACGCACTGTTTATAAATTGCAGCGCTATGAACAATTTATTTTAATAAAACTTATGTATTTACCAAATTATATCAATAAATTATTTGTAAACAAAATTTTTAACTTGGGCAAAAACTTACTTGCGTTTACATTCTTAAAAGATGAAAGAATTATTCAGATAGATTCGAAAATACTTTTTACAGATTGTTATTAAAAACATGGTTATTTTTAATGAAATTTTTAATGACAAATAGCAATTTTAACAGCAATCCACGAAAAGTATTTTAGATTCTATATCAGAATAATAAATTTTGTTAAATAACTAAGGAAATTGTTTAAACAATTGTTGCATATCTTTTTGAAAAAAAATAACTCGGATATTCGATTTGTAAATGTTTTTGGAATGAAAAAAGAAGACATTTTATTCTATTATGAGACACATTCTTATTGTTTTGTGCACCGAGCCTAGTTTGACGCGGTGTTCTTCGAACCTGATTAAAAATATATAGGCAGAAGCAGGTTAAACACAATAAAAACTTGTAAGATAAGGTAAATAAACGGCAATATATTTAATATAATAAACATGAGGTGAAGTACAAATCTGAATTATAAATTCCGAAGCGTAACTTGTTACCTCCACCGAAGACAAGTAATATCTGGCTTAGAATCGCACTTAGATGGTACGGAATAGTCGTAGAGACTTAAAGGATAATAAGAGAAAAGTATAATGAACCTTAGGATTCGAAAACTGACAATCTCGTAGACAGATGCTGAAAGCTATAAACATAAAAGAAACAGTTTGCCAGGAAAGTTAGGGGAAAGCACGTTCCTAGCATAAAAGTATATAATACAAATGAGTTGCAGATAAACGTACATAAGGTCGAATAGGAAGATTTTGAGTGTACAAAATATAAAATAAACCTAAAATTATGAAGTAAAAAATACAATCGTAGAATCCTTACGTTCTGTACGTAACACTTCTATTTTATTTTAATATTTTTGTAAATATTTTATATGCAGAAATACGAACTTGAAAATAAAATCTGCTTACATCCATCAGCTTGTAAATGTTCGTTTAAGAAACAATCATGCAACTTTGTTGAAGGAATTTGATATCTAGCAGAATAAGGTAGCAAGTGAATAACATTTTTCACCTCATCTGAATCTTAGAGATTTAAATCCTTTATGCGACCAGTTGTAAAAATAAATTATCGATTTTAAATTCAAAGGAAGGCATACCTTTTTTATCATAAATAATAATTTTAAATCATTCTTAATATCTTTATGCGTTTTACAATTATTTTTTATTGTAAACAATTTATTTGCACATTTAATCATTTTAACTAAGCAAGACAATGGTAACCAGTCTGGTTGCCGACTTGACGCATGTGCAGTGCGAAAAAATCCGAGTTTTGGGAGCATTGAGTCCTTAGTCTTCGTCCAGTTTCTACTACACTCGTACCAATGTGAATTTGTCACTGAGCGCGCCTCTGCAAATTCTCGCAGACAGCAGTGGCGTAGCAAGGGGGGGGGCTGAGGGGGCTCAAGCCCCCCCCCCCCGAAATTTCGTAATCACGTCTATTATACACTGGACAACTTTATTCTATTTACAACAGCTTGTGTCTATGTTCTGACAGCTCTGTTATTTGCCATAAATGCTAATGAGAAAGAGGGATTATTATACAGTGTAGACACCATTATAAACTGGTGCGTCTATTCTTCATGTTACCTGGGAAAATTGAGGCAGTAAACTGTAGATTTTCACGTTTAAAATTAAGTTAACTCAAAGGCCAGCGCCATAAGACAAGATTTTAGCACACCTAAAATTCAAATATAAGTACAAGCTTTGTCCTAATCCAGAACAACTACCTGAAAGGTAGAAATTCGTAAGCGGATCATAAATTAGGAATGCCCCTCATTGTAAACTAAAGTGCTCTTCAGAATGCATTGGAAATATTTTTTCTCGAATTTGCATGCATATCGCCCCCAAACTTTTTCGAATCCCCCCCCCCCAACAAATTTGTATTTTTAAAATTATATTTAGAGGTTCCGCAAGCCCCATGAAGTTTAACACGTATTTCCCATATGAAAAAAGACGTTTTTGTAAGTTTTATTCAGAATCGTCAATATTAGATGTATCGAGTTGAAACTCAACATTTCTTTTCACAGTTAGCAATAGAATACGAATAAAAACTTAATTTTTAAATATCACCACCATAAGTCTGTTTTATAGGGTCCCAAAAAACCCCATAAATGAAAAATTGCGTTTCGCGAGTTTCTGGCGCTGAATATAATTTTTTTGCGATTTTTTGAAATACAAATTGTTAACTAGAGGTTTAAATGAATTGTTTAAACAATTTATTATTGTTTTTAGAAATTTTCTCTTAGAATAGATTTGAAAAGTCGCGGTTTTTCGGAATCTTCAACTTATTTTAATCTTTTCAATTAGAGCAAGGCAATGATCAATTAAATTCACGAGAAATTTCTTAAATAATTCATCATTATTTATAATTATATTCTCTCAGAATAATGATAGGAAGTTACAGTTTTTTCTGAAATTTTTCACTTCTGGTCGAATTTTCAATTAGAGTGAGGTAATAATTAATTCAAGTTAACAAACATAATTGTTCAAACAATTTATTATTATTTTTAATAATATTTTCTTTCAATAATGACAGAAATTTGCGGTCTTTTCTGAAATATTCCAATTTTTATTTACTTTTTGCTTCAAGGGACTTAATAATTAGTTTTTGTCAACTCTAGTCTTACTCTAGTTTTACTTTATGGGGTAATAACTAATGCAAGTTAATAAACATAATTGTTTTAATAGTTTATTATTGATTATAACTGTCTTCTCTTAGATAATTAGAAAGTTGCGGTTTATTTAAAAAAATTTTAACATTACTTTGTCTTTTTAGTTATGCAGATATAATAAATAAACAATATAGAGAGAATCATTTCTTAAACAATATATTTCTTTTTTGTTATTATATTTGTCTGAAATAAAATAAATATTTGAAACATTGTTCAAATTTTCTACACATAAATCATATTAAATATAAATTTTCCTTGAGAGCCTTTTTGTTTAAATTAATATTAATGTTTATTATTTGTGGGCGTCTGCATGGCGAATTTTTCTAAGTCAGGGGCAAGATTATTATTTCTTTATTTAAGTGGCGAATAATACTAATACCTATACTGCATTGTTTACACTATATTTATGTCCTGAAAGCAAGTAACATGTGTGCTTATGGTTCTCGCCAACATTAAATGTGTTTTTCTCTAAAAGCGGTTTTTCGATGTTACAAGTTCAAAAATGCCCCGGCGACTCGTTTTTAAACCTAAAGGGTTCGTCTTGGGCTTAAAATGCCGGTAGCTTATCCGGTTATATGATTCTGTATGTAACTCCATATCGGTCATCAGGACCATTTTCATTCGGACGCCCACATTTGTTCCTAACTAAAAAGGTAAAGAAAAGCTGAAAAATTATGAGACGATAGTTATAAACCATGATAAGTGTTTAAACAATTATGATTGTTAACTTGCAAATAATTAATATCTCGTAAGTATAAAGTGGACAAGAAGTTAAATTTTTTAGAAAAAACCGAAACTATCTACCATTATTATAGGAGAATATAGTTATAAACAATAATAATTTAATTAAACAATTATGTTTGTTAAATTTCAATAATTCATACCTCACTCTAAGTGAAAAATTGACAAAAAGTGAAATTTTTTAGAAAAAACCCGCAGCTATCTGGCATTAATATAGAAGAAGATAGTTATAAACAATAATAATTTCTTTAAACAACTATGTTTGTTGAATTGCTATGATTATTACCTCGCTCTAAGTGAAAAGTTGACAAAACGTGAAAAATTTCTGAAAAAACCGCAATTACATAGCATTACTATAGAAGATAGTTGCAACTAATAATAATTTTTTTTAAACAATTATGTTTGTTGAATTTCATCAATTATTACCACACTCTAAGTGAAAAATAGACAAAAAGTGGAAAATTTCAGAAAAAAGCGCAACTTTCTAACATTATTCAAAGAGAATAGTATTAAAACAATAATAAATTGTTTAAACAATTATGTTTGTTAACTTCAATATTAAGCAATTTTATTTTTCGGATACCCTTTTTTGCCCTACTTCCCTAAGGTCAGCCCCCCCCCCC
>CAKNYM010050016.1:253829-278910 GCA_932195095.1 Andricus curvator | reverse complement strand
GGGGGGATCGGGCAATTTTCGCCGGGAGCGCCGTCTACAATTAGTTCCTCGAACTATACCCCGTGCTGCATCTAGGCTTATAATATCTTTGACTGAATCAGATAAATAAATAGAGCCTCCAAAAAATTTCAAAAATATAGAGTACCACAAATAATCATTGTATCTTTTCTTTTACAATGTATATGTACATTATGTATATATAATGTATCTAATAATGTATGAATGTGGTTAAAAAACTGAGATAGTACGTTATTTTTATCACACAACAAAATTAAAAAAAAAATTTGAAGATTTTTTTAGGTTTGAATTACCCGCCAAAACAATTTCGAAAAAATCATGCACGTTGCCAATGATTGAAAGAAGTCCTGTAATTTTTTTCAGATTTTTTCTAACGATAGAAACAGAGGAAAAAAAATAACAACAAATATTGGGAAATTTTTTGTTTGATCGAATGCTTTCAAATGACAGACTCAAAATTTCATTCTCTTTGGTGGCATTTTTTGCATGCTTACCCGGCTATACCCTTTAGAATTGAATTATTACAAACTAAAATATTTTTTCTCGGTTGGCATAACCGTCGCGTCGGCACAATTCTGGTCTAAGATCGTTACAGAACAGTGTGCCCTTCATGTTCCATTCCTATAACACGTGTGAAATTCTAGTGACGTACCAGTTATATCACTGTGTGATATACCAGTTACATTACGGAATTCCAGAACTGTTATGCATCCTTACAGTAACAGCGTTACAGAACAGTGTGAACTTTATGTTCCGTTCTTCGAACACGTGTGATATCCTAGTGACATAACAGTTCTATCACTCTGTTCTGTATTAGTTACATTAAAGAATTACAGAACTGTTACGTATCCTTACAGTAACAGCGTTACAGAACAGTGCGACCTTTATGTTCCGTTCTTGGAACACGAGTGACATCCTAGTGACACAAAAGTTCCGTCACTCTGTTCTATATCAGTTACATTACAGAATTCTAGAACTGTTAAATATCCTTACAGTAACAGTGTTACAGAACAGTGTGACCTTCATGTTCCGTTCTTGGAACGCGTGTGACATTCAAGTGACATAAAAGTTCTATAATTCTGTTCTATATTAGTTACATTACAGAATTCCAGAACTGTTACGTATCCTTACAGTAACAGCGTTACAGAACAGTGTGACCTTTATGTTCTGTAATTGTTATGGCACACGATTGTAACAATGCTATTTATGAATGGTCTCTTTTTGTTATGTAACACTTACAGAACGTGTCCACTGGGTAGGTTGGCTAAAAGAACAAAAAATAGTATTATTCAAGCGGAATTTCTTAAATTGAGAAACTTAGTACAAACCAAAATCAGGGATTCATACAATCAATATAATTTCAATTCTATCAAATACAGGAATAAGAATGAAAACATCTGGCTTCTCTTAAGACGGCTTCGACTTATTCCTTCTAATCACCTGGCTCCTGATAACAATTTCTCCCCTGCAGACCTTCTAACAGACTTTACCACAAAGTCCACATTCCTTGCAAACGGCACTCCTTCCCCGTCCGCAGTTCCCTCTACTTTTGATGATACTAAATTTTCCCTTTCTGACATATCGCAGGAAACCCTAATTCAAAATTCTTCGAGGTAAAATGAAATGCTTAAGGTTCTGAGGGTATTCCAATTAAAATGATTCACCTTGCTTTATCCATCATTGGCCCTATTCTCTTGCACACCTATAACGCACCTCTGCAGGTGGGAATATTTTCTGCTACCCGCAAAGAGGCGATTATTCGCTCTGTTCCTAAAATATCTAACGCTACCTCCCCCAAAGACTTCCGTCCTATATCCATTCTGTGTGCCTTGTCTAAACCTTTCAAATGCATTGTCCATCAGCCACTTACGGCACACCTTGAAACTAACAATTTAATGGACTGAATGCAATCTGGGTTTCGGGCCAGGCATAGTACACTTGCAGCCTCACCTAAAGTAACTTCTGATCTGAAACTGGCAATTGATGGAAGGGAGTTAACGGTTTTTGTCCTTTTTTGCTTTTTAAGGCGTTTAATGCAGTTAACCATAATCTACTATTGACTAGGCTCAAATCGCTTCACCTCTCAAATATGGTTGTTAAAGAGTATCCAGTGGTAATGTGACAAATATTGAATACTTCTGGATCCCCTTTTTGTCCTCCTATCTTAAATCTCCCCAGCAGTAGAAGTTATCTCTTAAATTGAATCCCTTTTGTTGAAATAATGTATTCCTTTCGTGTTACCGGCCGCTTATAATTTGTATCTGTACCGACTGCGCTCAGTCTATATTAGTATAGTTAAGGGACCGACGAGACGCCAGGCCCCCCGAACTAGCGTGCGCGTGTGAGCACGAGTCAGTCTTGCTTGTTCCTTCCTACAGTGTGCTTGTTTTGATTCTATATATTTTTCTTTTAATAAAACTTCCTTTATGTTAATAGTGCTGACTAATTTTATTCCACCTGCATATCGCAACAGGTTATGGGACCCAGCTAAACATCCCACAGTGTTAATTTTTGTGTGGTTGATAGTGCAGCAACAGTAACAAGAAGTTTTTGTGTGTGTGTCTATTGTGCTAATCAGTGTCTCACCTCGAGAGCCAAGATGGCTGATCTATCCGATCTGAAGAATATCCCGAAGTTCAACGGCCAAAATTTCCAGCTTTGGAAATTTCAAATGAAGACGGTGTTTGTCGCAAATGACCTTTTGGAAATCGTGGAGGGGACGGAGGTAAAGCCAGAGGCGACAGAAGACAATGCAGCGACAGTAAAAACATGGAAAAAGAAGGACGCCAGGGCAATGTTCGTCTTATCTTCTTCGATTGACTACACGCAGCTGGATTATTTAGTGACGTGTACAACATCAAATCAGATGTGGAGGAAGCTGTCGAGCATACATGAGCAAAAGAGTGCCTCTAATAAATTAGCACTCACAACCAAGTTCCATGAGTACCGCATGGCACAAACGGACTCAATCGCACAGCATTTTGCGAAAGTTGAGAACATCGCGAACCAGTTGAAGGACATCGGACAAGAAATATCGCAAGTTATGGTGATGGCCAAGATCCTGAGCCCTTTGCCAACGAAATATAACGCTTTTATCTCGGCGTGGGACAATGTGCAGGAAACTGACCAAACACTTGACAAATTACGAGAGCGGCTACTGCGAGAGGAGACCCGGATGACAACCACTGACGACGCCACAAACGCGCTCGCCACAACGACCATTTCTTCGAACCGCAGCAGAGATTATCGAAATCATCCGAGCAACGAGTTCAACCAACAACAGAAGAACATGGTATGTAATTTTTGTAAAAAACCGGGACACCTCACAAAATTTTGTTATGCAAAGAAACGCGCGCGTAACGCTAATAAAAATTCTGGTAGAAATTCTCACACCGAGAGTGAAAATCCCGCGCAGCATAATAGTGCTTTTGTAGCTTCTCAAAAATCCGATACTGTCAACGTTAACATTTTTCAGGTTAATCGCGATTTTGATTGTTTTCACACAAATGACGAAAAAGAATATTGGCTTCTTGATAGCGGCGCTTCTCGTCACATGTCTTGCCGTCGAGAATGGTTCGCGGAATTCACGTCGTCCCGAGGCGAGTTTGTTTATCTCGGTGACGGAACCAAAGTAACTTTAGAAGGTCGCAGTAAAATTTTTATAAAGCGTCTTATCGATGGTGCATGGATTGACGGCGTTATTAATGATGTTTTATTCGTTCCATCTTTGAATACAAATTTAGTATCTACAGGAGTATGTACGTCCAATGGCTGTTCTGTAGTTTTCAACGGCGATTGCGCAAGTATTTTTTCGAGAGATAATGTTTTGATGGCGCGTGGACTTGAACTCAATAATAATTTGACACGCATGTTAATGAGAACAGAAAGTGATTTTCAAGTAAACTATGCATCTGCCGCGCCGTTGAAAGTTTGGCACGAACGCTTAGGACACGTGAACCGCACCTCCATCGAAAACATGATGAAAAATAATGTTGTTTCCGGGTTTTCTGTACAAAATAAAAATGAGCATTTTTGTGAAGGTTGTCCGCTTGGAAAAAAGTTTAAAGCACCTTTTAAGAAAAACGAGAAAATTCTCAGTCAAATTCCTGGTGAAATTCTTCACACCGATTTATGCGGCCCGATGCAAACTCCATCCGTCGGTGGCGCGAGATTCTATCTACTCTTTAAAGATGAAGCGACTGGGTTTCGCACAGTTTGTTTTCTCAAACACAAGAGTGATACTTTTGATGCTATAAAGAAATTCGTTGTTTCAATTAAAAATCAATTTGAGAAGGAAATAAAGGTTTTCCGAGCAGACAACGGTACAGAGTATATCAACAAAGATGTATAAGATTTCTTAGAAGCGAAGGGCATTAAACTTTTTACATCAGCGCCGTATACCCCAGAACAAAACGGGCGCGCTGAACGCGAGATGCGAACAATCGTAGAGAGCGCGCTAACAATGCTTCTAGCAAAAAATTTAACTGCGCGTCTTTGGGCAGAAGCCGTTAATACGGCCGTTTACGTTTTAAACAGAACGCTAGGTGCTTGTTCTGATGTAACTACACCATTTGAACTGTGGTTCAATAAAAATCCGAACATATCCCATTTACGTACGTTTGGATGCGATGCCTATGCGCTTGTACCAGAGTGTTTCCGTAATAAATGGGATAAGAAAGCCGAAAAATTAATTTTCGTTGGCTACGAAAAAGAATCTCAAAATTATCGGTTATTCAATCCGAAAACAGGTCGCGTTAGTGTTTCGAGAAACGTGATATTCAATGAAAGTTCACCGATAAATGTAAAGAGCGACGGCGCAGAAGTTTTTATCAAAATCGACAACGAGTCTTTCGTGGAATCCGAAAACGATCGCGAGTTTCTTCCACCTGATCAACGTTTACATGAGCCTCGTGACGGCTTACGGGCGGACGCTCGCGAGAACGACGCTCCTTTGAATGTTCAGGCAGTGGACGCTTTTGAGCTTGCAGCTTGGGCACCTGCAGAGCCAGTGCCGTACAGCTTGCGTTCACGAGAAAATCGTCGCGCTCCAGAACGATACCAGGCGTGCGTGGCTGTTTCTGAGGAACCGCGTAATTTTAACGAAGCTGTTAACTGCATCGATTCGGATTTGTGGAAACGCGCAATTGATGAAGAGCTACAAGCTCATAAAAGAAATAAAACGTGGGAAATCGTCCAATTGCCGGACACGCGAAAAGCAATCGGATTTAAATCGGTTTTTAAAATAAAGGACTTGAACAATGAAAACACTCCACGTTATAAAGCCCGCTTGTGTGCACAGGGCTGCTCACAGGAGGCCGGCGTGGACTATCGAGAAATATTTTCACCTGTTGTACGCTTTGATTAGTTTATTAGTACCGCTTATTTGAATAGTGAACTCAAAGAAACCACTTATATGAAAATCCCGGACGGTTTAAACGTTAACGAAAAAAATTCAGCGTTGAAATTAAATAAAGCAATTTACGGCCTAAAGCAATCCGGACGGTGCTGGAATGAAAGATTTGACGGGTTTGTGAAAAGCCATTTTATTGACAAAGATCAACCGACATATTCCAAACTCGTTGAAAGCAAAACAGTACGAAAAGTTCAGCGACACCGCACGTGTAACTACCTATAACAATTAAAAATGTACATTCACAGTTAATGGCCTACATCTAATTATGTGTATCATAGTTCATTTCTTCACTCTTGATGAATACATATTTTTAATTTCAATCGTCAAATCGATCGCCGTCACATTTTATTCATAATATGTACCACCTGTTCCTTATGGGGCTATCTAGCCCTAGGAACTTTTCATGAATAAGTCGAGGAGGAGATTCAGGTGCCTGAGACATGAGACGCTGTGGATGACCGGGGGCTGGACCCGTGGGATGTGGAACGAGGATTGTCACATGATCGACAGTCACTAGAACTGCATCTTCCGGAACCCGCTCCTGTCGTTCCCACTGAAGAGCTCAACAAAGAGAACCTGCGTGTCATGCGGTGCTTCACTGATGTCATCATCGAGTTTGCGGATCAGAAACCATCTGAAAGACGTGGTCTTCCAAAATTTGAGGTCATCGATGACCTTCTCCAGTTATTTTCTAGCTTGAACAGCGAGATACTGCCTCTTTTTCTTCAGCAAGACATAAACTTCTAGCAGCATCCAGCAGGTGCAGCCTCTTGCATACTGCGCTGCCGTCGCATGTACTAGGATCATGAACATTAAACTCAGTTTTTGGGACGCTAATACCTACTTCCCCAGAAGGGTGTCAGACTCTCTACGTAGGTTTTTGGTTTAGAGTCTTCGGCCACTTAATATCAGTCCGAAAATATCTACGGACTTAAACGAAGTGATTGACTACCTTGAACAGAGGCTCAAGGTCTTGTCGGCGTGACTGCATCGCTGTAAGATATTTACCGCGAGAGGGAATGATAATAGGACCTTCTCGGTAAATAACAAGCGCCTATTGCAAACATGCTGATGGGCAAGATGATAATTAAAATGCCAGTGAACCGCCGAGACGCGCACAAATGGCCAGATATTGGTCTATCATCTGGGATGATCATGTGTTAAGTCACCTGGAAACTATGTGTGGCTCTATCTATAAAAGGACACAATCTCTCAGTTGCCTATGATGAATAATTTATCCATCACAGTTTCCGATGTCATTCGCATCTCGAAAAGAGCTAAGAGCTGGAAAGCGCCCCACAGTGAGGCAAAAATGAGTGTATTGTGCCACCAATGCGGAAAGTAGGCAGTTTCATACGAGTGTGAAGTTTGCTGTATGAGCCAGAGGCGAATCGAAGGGAGGTTGTAGGCGAGTCGTAGGCGAGCTATAAATGAGCCAAAGACGAACCGGAAACGACCCAAAGATGAGCCGATGACAAGTACTGTAAACTTCACAAGAGTTGCAACTGTATACTTTCAGAACCTGTTGCATACAATATTTTTTTTAACAAATGCAGAAAATTTTCGATTGGAGAAAAAATAAAAATAAATTTTTCGGATGGTAATTTTTGGAAATTTATGGTAAAATTACCAGAAATTTCCAGAAATTGTCCGTGAATGTGTAAATTACTGAAATTTGCCAGAAAATTAAGGTATCCAAAGCTTTTTGAAAGAAATCCAAAAATTTCCGGAAATTTATCGAAAATTTCTTTTAAAAAATATCCGGAAATTTCAGATATCCACAAATTTCTAAAATTTTCGGTACTTTGTCGGTAATTTATCAGTAATTTATGTTAATTTATCAGTCATTTATGGTAACTTATCACTTCGAGTTTGTCCAATCACTATTCACTACTCACAATCAGTCTCTCAAGCGTCAAATCATAATGAAGTGAGGTTATGATTCCGGCAGTCCTGGAAAGTAATTCTAAATCAAAATGCGCAAGCGCAACAGCAAGAACAAGTAACCTGGTTTGAACTGCGCACACGCAGCAGCTCGAAAAAGTAATCTTGCTCAAAGAGCGCAAGCGCAACAGCTAGAAAAAATCTTCTTATAACTGCTTTTTACCACGGTTTTGGAATTGGTCACTTCCCGCACGCAATACATGCCTCGAAAAGCGAATATTTCGTGCATGCGTTACAAAATAGCTATTTGTGAAACAAGTGAGCAAAATAGGCCATTACCGAAGAGTGTGAAACTTGCAGCATTAGCCAGAGACTCGAAGCACCTGCTGAAGGTTAGTGCACGAGCGAAGTGAGTGCGAAAACAAGTAGCAATCGCCTATGCGTACGTGTATCACACGATATTTTTTGCAACAACCACCCGAGAAAATTATTTAGTACTTTTTTACACTTGTCACCAAATTCCCGACCCCTTAAGTGCGTTTCAGCCCAATTTCTGTACAATTTTTTTACACGAATTTTTAAGAATATTTTTATTTTACCGGTGTGCAAAGTTACTCATCTCTACAGTGAGCATGCGCGTCCATTGCGTCGATTCGCCAATCAGACGTGTTTCAAAGTGCGCATACGCCATTATTATTCCCGCAGGTCTGTTAGATAGAAGCACATTGCATATCATTTAGAGGCATGGTAGTCCTCACTTTCGAGGTAGCTGTTGCAAAAAAGTATTTGTGAACAAATAAATTTTTAGCGTACACTATTCATTCTATTTGGACTTTTTTGAATGAAAGATTGATAAATTTCGAAAAGATTTGCGTGTTGGGATTTTCGATGAAATATGTGGTTAATTTTTTATTTGACAACAAAATTAAAAACTTTTTTATGTTTTCATAAATACAATTTTTTAAAGATTTTTAGATTTATCAAACAAGGTCTTATATCGGTGCACAAAATATTTAATAATAATTTCCAGTAGATTAGAATAATAAAATTTTTTAGCAACGTTCAATGTTTCATTACAATTAATTGAAAATCTATGCAACTTGACAATTTTTTAAACAATTATTATAAACAAATGCACAGTTTGGATATTTTTTAACGAATAGGCTTGATTTTTTCACGGAATGAAATTTACAAGAATTATTAATTATTTAAACAATTTTCACCAAACAAATTCAGAGCTTGGCTATTTTTCAAAGAATATGCCTTTTTCACGGAATTAACTAAGAATATATTTGCAATGATTCTTCGCTATGATAGTTTAAAGAATGATAAGAATTATTAATTATTTGAACAACTATCATAAACAAATTCAGATTTGACTATTTCTCAACTAATAGCCCTAATTTTGTTTCGTTACGGAATTAAGTAAGAATGTCTTTTCGATAACTCTTTGCTATGCTACTTTTCAAATTAACAAAAATGATCAATTAGTTAAACAATTATTATAAAAATCAAAGTGGTCGTACCAAAAAAGTAATCTGAAAGACATTCTTAATCGATTCCGTAAACGAATACGTATATTGAGCGTATTCGTTAAAAAATAGTCAAACTCTGAATTTGATTATGAATATTGTTTAACTAATTAACAAATGTAGTAAATTTTGAAAGTATCATATCAAAAAGTCATCGCAAAAACGTTCTTAGTTGATTCCGTAAAAAAATTGAGCTTATTTGTTGAAAAATAGCAAACATCTGACTTTTTGATGAAAATTGTTTGAATCATTAATAATTCCTGTAAATTTGCAAAGCATCGCAGCAAAGAGTTATCGAAAATACATTTTTAGTTGAATCCATAAAAAAATTGAGGCTAATCGTTAAGAAGTAGTTTCTACCATCATAAGACTCATTTACCTCAAGTGCGAACTTCAAAAACAAATTTTTACAAAAAGTTATACAAAAATTTTGAAAAATCACAACATTGAATTTTTCGAAAATGGCTGAATCACTTTCGATGGTTCAAATATATATTGTACAATATATCACAGCGGTTCTGAAAAAATTGAGAGTCAATTCTAGCAATTAAAAAGGAATAAAAAATTTTTTGAAATTTTGAAAAAAAAAAATTTCAATGAAAGCTTTTCGGTACCGCCGCAATTTTTTTCTATTATACACCTACACCCTTAGTTACAACATATATTTTTGCGAGCATGATCCCAGTGGTGCTTCACAGTTTAAAAAAATATTTTGTTGGCCCCTATAAAGTATGCGATTCCATTGAATGGAGGGGTCTTCCTAATTTTAAGTCATAACTCTCTCAAATGAGCATCGTAGATACGCTTTTGCATAGATTTTACTTTACATCTTGTATTTTCGATCTTTTTTGTAGGCTATTACATACGCCATATATGCGTACATGCTAAATACACCTAATCTGTATTATAAACGCAATATGCACTGCGCAGACCGCCTGAAAATATAATATATTTCCACTGCAATGCTAACAATCGATTAGGGGAAAAATGTCAAAAAACACTACATTTTTCGAGATCTCTTGATTCAAAGTGTTAATATAAGCGATTAGGAAAAGCATAGATACAATCTAGGAAATAGTCATAGTTAAAATATTTCTTCCGTGAACTGCTGACATTCGCCAAACCATTTTTAAGTTTGCCCAATGTATACCACGTGGAGGTGGTCAGTCAGGTTAAACCCTAAATATTTTATACACTATATACATTATGTAAAATATATGCACTCTATACATTATATAAACTATATACAATATACATTATACAAACTATACACCTATATGAACTCAACACTATAAACATCATTATTCTAAATCTGTACTGCCTTAAGGAACTATATTTGAAATCTAATTTCAAAAAATGAAGTACATACTGTTATCTATTATATCTGTCTCACGTACGATATTCAACAAAGATTGTAAGACCAGCTGAAATTCTCAGTCATTCATTCACAGAAAACAACACTGATCCTATAATAGATGAAGATAGTGATGAAGATTGAATGAATTATATGACTAAGAATCGTGTTCCAATGTAGTGTACACAGTTTACGTATTGACATGTGCATAGCTATATATCGATGGGTCCTAAACGAGGTCCTAAAAGAAACTACACAACTCGCGGCGGTAGATAGAAAATACGTATCTGGCGCGCTCTATACTAAGTATAAATAAATTTCTATATACTTAGTATAGATAGCGCGCCAGATACGTGTTTTCTATCTGCCGCCGCGAGTTGCGTAATTTCTTTTAGGACCCATTGATATGTGCGTAGTGCGTGCAATATATAATAGTGTAGTAGTGTACTTAGTGTATACTAGACTATTATGTCCGCGCGCTAACTTTTGTATTCATTTTTCTCATTTGCTCAATTTTCGAATAACTATTTATTTGTTAACATTTTGTGAGCAATCAAATTCTTGCTGAAATTATATTCTCAAAGAATGTATTCAGTGAATCCATGTAATGTAGAACTTACTATTACTATTAATAATAGTAAGTGGCGAGATATCATTTGAAGATTTCAAGTGCACGTTATGTAATTTAATATTTGGAAAAAAACATCATTTTTGTACAATGACATTTGCGAGTACTTTCACGGCGATTTTTTTAAATGTAAGCATGAATATACATAACTAAATTATTAACAAATTAATACCTATAATTAAAAAAATCATATTCTGATCCGATTCTCAGTTCTCAATATAAAAATCAATAAACATGTATTTGCACTGGAATGTTTAAATAAATTTTTATAGAAAAAGAGCGTGTCAAAATACATTGCTAAATAATTAAAACATATGTACATGTCATTTTGAAAAATTGAATTCAAATACTCATTTCACGGCCATTTTTGCAAATCTGTTAATCAAGAAACATCGCTAAATCATTCAAACATTATCATATTAAAACGTTTAAATAATTCAGAAAAACTACAGCGTAAGACAAAACATCGCTGCATAATAAAGATATATCCACATATAATATTGAAAATTGAATTAAGATACATGCCTCTCTTTTTTCGTGGTTATCTCATCAAGGGCCCTGGAAATCGAGTGTAAATCGTAGAAAATGGTATAAAGAAATGGTATAAATGGTATAAAGACTCTCGGTACAGGTCGCTTTTTTCGAAAAAAAAAAATCTATTTTTCATGTAACAATGAAAAGCAGAAAAATTACTTTTTGTGGTACAGTGTTCTACTATTAAGCGAAGCAGGGAGCAGGTAAAGCAGTTATCGTGCTCGGCGTAACAATCTGTGATTGTTCATTAATGCCCTTACTGTCCACTAGGGGCAGCACCTCCCGGACATGTGAAAAGACATGAGATATTAAAACCTCGTTCAAATCCATTTTGGTTAGAAGTAGATTTACTAATGGGATTATTAAATCATTAATAATTACTTGGGTTAATAAACAATTGAATAATTTATAGAGAGAGACTTGGTATGTATTTTAAGAAAGCGAACTGACTCTGTAGTTTAAGAAATTTCTAACGTTGAATTTCATTTTGACTTTATGATTTGTGTGTAATTGGAAAAGAATGTTGTTTGCTACAAGTTTTGTTTTCAGCTCTAGTTTAGAATGCGGAATAAGTATGAAAGAAACATAAATTGAATGACTTCAAAGGAGTTTTAGGAAAGAGGGTTAGTTAGACTCACAAAAGATAACTTCGACATTTCGTGCTAGAATAGTTAAAACAAATAAAGAAGCTATTGTTATTAACTAGTTTGAACCAGAATTTAAGCTGATGTTTATTTGTGCGAAAGCTGTAAAAACAAATGAACTTTTTATTACTGTTAATTATTTGACGTTTTTGATGGTGAAGCATGAAACGAGATTTGAGCCTAAATCGAGGAAACGTGGTTAATGGGTATTTTTTAAGAAGCTAACTAGGCCGCGATTTCATCATGGTTTGACGAGGAATTAGGTCATGCTTTAGTCAAGTTGGGGGTGTAAATATGAATTCTGATTGGTTGGAAGTATGGGTATGATTGAGAGTAGGATTGCGCGACAGTAACTGAAATCGATAAAATGAAAGAAAAAATTCCAAGGACCTTATTGAGTGACGTCGAGGGATTTCGGGTGGAAATCGGACGTAGCCCGAAAGAAGAAGACGAATTGGGATTATAGGGATCAGCGAAGGATTTCGGGTGGAAATCGGACGTAGCCCGAAAAGAAGAATTATAAGGTGCGGATCGAGGGAAGATAAAAGGATAGATGTGATGAGCAATAGCCGCGAGTACCTCCTCCACGGTTTTTGACGTGGTTTTTAAACCGAGAGGCTAGTGGTACCAATAATTACCAAGGACTCGCAGACGGTGGTTGCAGAGACCACGAGACATTACCTCACAATCACCGCAGGCTGAATAAGAAGAAGGACTAAGGATTGACCAGAAAATATATTTGGATTAGCAGAGAACTGAAGAGGCTAGCTTGTGAAACAATTTTAATTGATTTATAAAATTAGTGAATGTGTATGTGTGTGTATAAGTGATACAAAATTTCAAAATTATATAGTGCTGAAATAAATTTTATTTAGCTAACCAATCCTCTAGAACTTCAAAAGGGTGAGTCAGTTCGCTGAAATAAAATTTGAAATTATTCTCTTGCCAGTCTCTCTCATTTAAGTCATTTTATTTGCATAGTGTGGTTGAGTAAGAATTAGATTTAAACAAAGTGTGAAAATTATTTAAGATGGCCGAAGAAAATAATACCTTTGATAGAACAGTGGAGGTTAGCAATGATGGTAATAACTCCATCATAGGTACCGGGGCTGAGGGAATATTAAATGGGGTAAATGCACCATCCACCTCTACTTTTAATAACCCCGAAATTAATACTAGAGAACCAACTCCATCGGGTTATAATACTATTAACAACTCAGTTATAACGGCCCCTCAACACCAAATACAGTCCACGCTAAATCCGAGAGTGGTAAGGAATTTGAATTCCGATTTTAATACCCCAACCCACTCTAATTTATCCGCGCAAGTGACAGGTAGTCCGTTGGTAGTTAACCGGAATACATTGGAAACTGGAGCGACGGGAAGTGTTTATGCTGGGGCTATAGTTGACGACTCTGGACTTTTTCCTTTGCCAAGTCAAGAGCCTTTAAAACCAATTCCTTTTAAAGCCGCACTCGAGTTCATACCAAAGAATTTCGATGGGAAAAATATCCCTGTTAGCCGTTTTGTGCGAGATTGCATATACGCGCGTAATTCAATAGCAGCCGAAGATCGACAACATTTATTTTTAATTGTTAGATCGCGCATTTCTGGCAGTGCCTATAATTCGCTACTTGACAGGGAAATTCACACCTTAGAAGCCTTATTGAAACATTTAAAAAATATTTTTACTGAACACCGAAATTTAAGCCAACTGAATTCTATGCTAGCAACCGTGGCACAAAAATATAATGAGAATGCCCAAGAATACGGAGATAGGGTTAGCGAAATTTTAAAAAATATAATAGAACTTGTGGAAGAGAAATATTCAATAATCGAAGCTGACTCGATGATTAGGTCAGCAAGAGACACGGCCTGTGAAAATTTTGTAATGGGATTGAAACCTAATCTAGTTTTGAGGGTACGAATGGAAGGACCTGGATCTCTTCAAGATGCCATTATGGCAGCTAGGAAAGCAGAATGGGAAGTTAACTTTGCTAAAGGATTGATTCAAGGACGTGAGAACGATAAGAACGATAAATCAGAAAATTCGGAACTTTATAGAGGAAAGGGTTATCAGGGAAATAGATTTAGGCCCTATGGAGGAAATGCTTGGGCACATGCACTTGGAAGTGGTAGAGGACAAGGATTCGGAAGAGGTTTCGCAAACCCTTCAGGATCTCGGGGCAGGGGCGGAGTTGTCACTCGGGGGAGGAGAGGAGGCGGTCAGCAAATAGCTCCTTCGGTGGTCACCTGTCGCCGATGCGGTGAGCCGGGTCACCACGATTGGGGTTGCGCAAAGCCTAACTCCCCAAATCCTAAGACTTGCTATAAGTGTCTCAAGACAGGGCACTTTGCGCGAGAATGTCCGAATGGTAACTCTGAAGTAGTATGCTTCAAATGTAAACAAACGGGACACTTCGCTAGGGATTGCATTTTTAAAAATATAGAGGAGAATAAAAATTTGAAATTTTGCAAATACTGTAAAGGCAATGATCATATCATTAATGATTGTAAAATCCTCGCAAAAAGGGTCGAGGATAGTAGAGCAGAAAAGGGAAATTCTTTAAACGAGTAATAAGTTCTCTGGATTGGTGTGACAGTGAACTTTCACCGGAAATTACACCCAGTAGACGTATTCTATTTACTTGGGACCCAGAACGGCAAGAAAAATCTCCGAAAATCAAATTGTTTGCTGATGAAATGACTAGAAATAAAGGACTCTTTTTGGTAGATACGGGAGCTGAACTGAACATAATCCATAAGGGTAAATTGAAATCAAATACACTCATAAATCAAGTTCCCAAATTCGTTGTATGTGGAATAGGGGGGAAGTCTGTAATTACATTGGGTGAGGTTCTGCTAAAGATTAATGATAGTCCTTGCTCCTTTCAGGTGGTACCTGATGAACTCCCTCTCCCAGCCGATGGGATTGTGGGAATGCCATTTCTTAAAGAATCCTCGATCCATCTGAAAGAAAAACAAATTACACATCCATTAGGTACTTTCCCATTCACACCTGAATTTAAAAATGTACACTTGCAGATAAAAGCTAGAACTAAACAAATTGTCACTTTACCAGTTACAAATCTGGAAATAGGAGAAGGATATTTGCCACTCATAGATTTAGGACCTGGAATATATTTGGGTAAAGTTTTAGTTAACGTTAGAAAAGATAAAATTACTTTATTTTGTATAAATACAACTACCAGGGACACTTTTCTCATTTTACCTCCAGTAACTTTGGAAGTATTTGACCTTCCAAAAACTGTTGCAGAAACTTCTATTAAAAATATGAAACATATTTCAAACCACGATGAGGATCGATTGGGCAGATTGATAGACGCACTAGATTTAACCGATTTAAATAAAGAAGAACGGGGTACCTTAGTTTCCATTATATCAAAATATACGAAGCAATTTCATTTAAAAGGGGATTATTTAGGATGCACCAATGTTATCAAACACAAAATTACAGTAACTGATGAAATTCCTGTCTATAAAAAGGGGTACAGGCATCCGCCCATTCATAAAGAAGTTATCATTAAAGAAACCGCAGATTTGCTTAAAAATAAATCAATCTCACCCTCAGATTCTCCTTATAATTCCCCTGTATGGGTTGTACCTAAAAAACCTGACCCACAAGGCAATAAAAGATGGCGTATGGTAATAGACTATAGAGCCCTGAACGAAAAAACGATAGGGGATGCTTATCCCCTTCCCAACATTATAGACATTTTAGATCAGCTTGGAGGTGCTAAATATTTTACGGTACTTGACCTAGCACAAGGCTTCCATCAGATAGAGGTCGAACCCAAGGATAGATTTAAAACGAGCTTCTCCAGTCCTTTTGGTCATTCAGAATTTAATCGAATGCCATTTGTAATGAAAAACGCACCTGCGACATTTCAAAGATTAATGGATAGGGTACTTTCAGGGTTACAAGGTGTTGAGTTGTTTGTATATATGGACGATATAGTAATATACGCGAAATCTTTAAAAGAACATAACGAAAAATTAGAAAAACATTTGGGGCGTTTAAAAACCGCGAACCTCGTTTTGCAGCCCGAAAAATGTAAATTTTTTCGCAAAGAAATCGTTTATTTGGGACACATAATATCGCAGGATGGTTTAAAACCAGACCCCAAAAAGTTAGAAGCTGTCAAATGCTTTCCTCAGCCAAAATGTCGGAAAAATATCAAACAATTCTTAGGACTAGCAGGATATTATAAGCGATTTGTACCCGGATTTGCTCTTATAGCCAAGCCTCTCAATAATCTATTAAAAAAGGGAGTAGCTTTTAAATGGACATCAGATGTACAAGAAGCCTTTGAGAAACTAAAAAATATTCTCTGCTCAGACCTAATATTGCAATATCCGGATTTTTCTAAACCTTTTGTAGTAACTACAGACGCTTCAGAATATGCGTTGGGAGCTGTGTTGATTCAGGGTCCCATTGGAAAGGATTTACCAATAGCATACGCTTCACGTGCGTTACAGGGTGCTCAATTTAAGTATAATGTTACGGAAAAGGAACTATTAGCAGTTATATTTGCCGTAACTCAATTTCGTCCTCATATTTACGGTCGAAAGTTTACATTAGTTACAGATCATCGTCCCCTGGTATGGTTACACCAGCTGAATGATCCTACCTTAGGGTCAAGGTTAGCCAGATGGAAGGTCAAATTAAAGGAATATGAATTTGAAGTCCAGCACAAACCGGGGCGAGTAAATTCAAATGCAGACGCATTATCTAGAAATCCGGTAGTAGATTCCGTTGAAGATAATAATATGGATATAGATTCTGAAATTTCTGAGGATGAGGATCAGTGTGCTGGGGAAGTGCACGTCCTGGAGCGCACCGTGACTCATTCTGCAGAAAGAGAAAGAGAGATTTGGAACCACGAGTACCCAATAGAGAGACTATTTTTTGGTTCTTCCGAGAGGGAAGAAGTATGCGCCAAGATTGGTGCCCGCACAAAAGTAGGTGCGGAGAGGATGGAGATTGACACCAAGATTGGTGTGGTCATTCGGTCTGTTACCCCGGGGGTCAGTCAGGCTAATGCCCAGGGGGGTGATGAGGAGGAAAATGCCTACCAAAGTCACGATGATGAGAGGTTATCGGTGACATCCCATAAAGCGGACAATAAAGGGTTGTCGGCTGGGTTCTTAGTTCAAGACAATGAGAGATTGTCTGTGGACATTGAGCATGAGAACGGTGAGAGGCCGTCTGACAGTGAGAGGCTGCGCGACAGTGAGAGGCTGCGCGACCGTGAGAGGCTGCGCGACAGTGAGAGGCTGTGTGGCAGTGAGAGACTGCATAAAAACCGTGAGAGGCCGTCAAACAGTGAGAGGCTGTGTAGCAGTGAGAGACTGCTTGACCATAAGGCGTGCGCACGCAGGTTAAAAAAGGGATTGGTAGAGGTAGTCTCAAATGAAAATGAAGATGATTATTTAGATGAGCAAATTAGAAACTCTATGGGAGGCGAGTATCAAATCTTTAGAAGTCCCAAAGTGATCGAAAAGGAGGATGAGTATGATGAAAGCGAAATTGTTAATGAATTACCTGTTCAAGGTGAAAACTCGCAGGGTAGTAGAAATTCGCTTACCCCTTTATTTAAGATCAGTAGAGAAAAATTATGGATGAGGGCAGATCACTTAATAAATTTTACATCTTGTGATCACATATTAACCACACCTGTAGGTCGAGATTTGATGGATAATGCAATTATTAAATTGCAAAATTTGAAAAATGAAAAGGTGGAAATCGGACAGGTAATTTCGTTAAGGCATAAAAATAAAGCAATTTTTAATATTTTTATCAAAGATAAGTTTGATGATAAAATTTATACAACTAATATCGAATCCGCGGTTTCAACCCTAAAAGATGCGGCAAGTGAATTAAAGATAAACTCATTCAGTGTTTCACGTAAAGGAAATGGTTTTGATAGAGTGTCATGGGAAGTGATCGAATTAATTTTCAAACCTTATTTCGGTACAGGAAATTTCCAAATTACTATCTGTACGGGGGAGGTTACAATCCCACCCGAAAATCAAAGGCCTCAAATTCTCAAAGAAAGTCACGATTCTGTAACAGGTGGCCATAAAGGAGTGTTAAAAACTTATGAGCGTGTTAAAGAAAAGTTTTATTGGAAAGGGTTAAAAGAAGATGTTCAAAATTACGTCAAAACTTGCGATTCCTGCCAAAAGAAAAAGTTAGTTAGGGTTAAAACGAAATTGCCTATGTGTATTACGGATACACCTTCCAGAGTTTTTGAAAAACTTCAAATGGACTTGGTTGGTCCACTACCCAAGTCAGATTCAAAAAATGAATATATGTTAACTCGGCAGGACTGTTTATCAAAATATTCAGGGGCTATTCCGTTGGCAAATATAGATGCTAGCACAATTGCAGTTGCTTTTGCTGAGCATTTCATATGCCGATTCGGATGCCCTGAATCAATTCAGACGGACCAAGGACCACAATTTATGAGTAAAATTATGGCAGGTTTTGCGGAACTTTTTAAAATTACTCAATATAAATCCTCTGCTTACCATCCACAATCTCTAGGAGCTCTTGAACGAAGTCACCACACATTCGTGGAATACCTTCGTCATTATTGTTGGATGTCGGACTGGGATTTGTGGTTACCGTTTGCCATGTTCTCATTTAACACGTCGGTCCACGAGTCCACCGGCGTAACTCCCCATGAAGTAGTATTCGGTCGAAAAGCAATTTTTCCTTCCGAATTTGCTGATGAACAGATTCCCATTACCTATATCCAACTGGTAGACAATATCCTCAATAAGTTGGTTACCACAGAATCCATGGTTCATTTTCGACTTGAAGCTGCAAAACGAAGATGTAAAAAATATTATGGTAGAAAGGTCAATGAGATGAATTTTAAGGAAGGACAGTATGTTTATTTAATATTGGAAAAGAGAATTGATAAGTTAGGTGACCATTATGAAGGTCCATACAAAATTACCCGATTAGTAAGCGACTTTAATGTCGAAATCCTTAAAGGAAATGGGACCACATCCATAGTCCATATGAATCGCATAAAACATGCGTTCTTGCGATATGACCCCTGAAAAATATCGATAATAATGAAAAGATAGAAAGTAAATTATTGTAAAATATATTAAGTATATACATAAATAATTATTGAATACCGGAAATTTAGATATAAAATTTACATACTTAAAAGGAAAAAATGAGAATCCCTATTGTTGTGAATAAATACTCATAAAAGAAAGTTTGTAAAATGTAAAGAAAATCGTTAATCTCTCCGGAGTAGAGATTTTAAGGGGGAAAGGATAATAATATAGGAATGAAGCCTTTCTTATATAAATTAAAATGAAGCCTTTCCTATAAGTATTAAGGGCCTATATAGAAATTTTTGAGAATTTTGCTTCAAAATAATTTCAAATTTATTTGAAAAATACCTGAATGAATCGAGACAATATTAAAATTAGCCTAAAATTAAAGTAGCATACAAATGCATTTGATCAAAGTTAAAATAAATGTTATAAATTAAGGGAATTTAAAATCTACTGATTTACAAGAAGAAAATTTTGGAAAAATAAAAAAAAGAGGAAACGATAGTTTATTAAATTTTAAATAGAAAATTTGTGAAATATCAACTATGATGTTAATTTATTCTATTTAAGTTACGATAGGATGTGAAAAGGATTAGAAAATTTGCTTGAAATAAAGCAATAAACAAAACAAAATTAATTAATTATGAATGGATAAGTAACGTTAATACTTTAAGAAAAAGAAGGGGTTATAAAATTTTGAAAACAAAAAAAAATTTTTAAGGAAATTTTAATTTTTGAAGTTCCTAAGGTAAGAATATGCAATTACGGTAAAGATTTTATTTATAAAATTCAATAAGAAACTCTTGTAAAGTTCAAGAAAAAAAATTAAATAAAACTATTTTTATATTTTTGTATTACTGAGAAGTTGTAGGCTCCGGAAGCTACGATCATGGTTCTTTAAAAGCAACCAATCCCGACGCAACTGGAACGTGTACGTCATCCGCTTCTGCTCCTTCTGTCCTAGAAGGTAAGCAAGAGCGGGAAATTTACGCGAGAAAACATCGGGCAACACTGTTCCTTGGAGTCAGGTCTCTAGCCGCGGATGATCTTACGCGGCAGACGGGACAGTTGGAGATGAAGTTTCACCTCTGGATACTTTTTTAGAGCTACCAATCTTTGTAGAATGTTATGAGGAACAGTGTTGACGGACCAGATGAAGTGATTCCAGAAGAACAGCCTTTTGCATCCGGTTCGCGATGGAATGAGCCTGACGCTGGCAAGCCGGAATCTTGTTGAGTTGGCTAATAAATGAAGCTTTCATGCCTCCAAGACAGCCGATTATGAGAACTACAAGATGGACTTTGAAGCCTTGGTACAGCCTGCTCAGCTCGAAAAGAAGTGCTTGATATTTCGCCCGTTTTTCTTCCTCCTTTGCCGTGATATTACCATCGGCTGGTGCCGAGAATTCAATCACGTAAATGATCTTGTTCTTCAGATCTTGGAGGACAATATCAGGCTTCGTAGCACTGATACGTTGAGTGGTCGAGAATGAGAAATTCCAGTAGATCTTACACTGATCATTCTCCACAACGGACTCGAGTTCCCCCTGGGCGTATGGCAAGACGGGCAATAGATCAACACCATAGAAGTGCCTCAGATGGTAATATAACACTTTTAGAGCCGCATTGTGTCTCTCTATGTACCCGTATCGTGCATATTTTGAGCATCCACTGAGAACATGTCCAAGTGTTTCTGGCTCTTGCTTGCACGCTCGGCAGTTGGTATCGCCTACAGGTATATTCATTATGCGCTCGCGGTAAACTAAGGTGTCTATAACGCCATCTTGACAGGCAAAAAGAAATCCCTCAGTCTCCGATTTTAATCCAGCAGACTTGAGAAACATGTTTGACAGACCCATCGAGAGCTCTTCTCTACGTATAATGCCGTAGAATTTACCATGAAGGGGCTTGTCAGCATGTTCTCTTAGTAGAAGCGTATGTTCTGCTTCCTGTACACGACTTTTGAGCACCAAAGGTGTTAGTGATGCTAGGCCATGTGTAGTGTCGCTGGAATCAAATGGGAGGCCAAGCTCCTCTGCGGCCCTATCTGCGGCACGATATAGAAACGCCGCAGCATTGACGACTTCATGTTGATGTACTAGTCGCATAAGAAAATCTGTGCTATTTAGAACTGAGCAGGCTGTAGCCAGAACCGTTCTGCGATGAAGACACTCTAAGCTCAGCAAGCCTCTACCCCCTTTATCTCGAGGGAGGTATATTCGAGGTACGGAAGATCTAGGATGATGACTTCGATGGATTGTCATCATCTTGCGTGTGCTTCGGTCAAGTTGCTTCAACTCATCGACGTTCCATTTTACTGCACCAAACGTGTAGAGCAGTATAGGAACGGCCAGCAAATTGGTCGCCTGGATCTTATTCTTTCCAGATAATTCGGAAGCCAAAATTTTTCTGAGAATTTGGCGATACCTTTTTCCAAGGGCCGTTTTTAACGCAAGTACATCATGGGTTTCCGCTTGCGGTATTCCAAGATATGTATATGTTTCTCCAATACCAAGATGTTGAATGGTATTTCCGCCGATGAGTTGAACATCCTGATCGTGACCCGATGATGTAGTTTCTAGTCTTCCTTGGTGTAGGTGGACGCAGGCACACTTGTTCAGTCCGAAACTCATGCCAATCGCTTTAGAGTACCTACTTACCGCCTCCACAAGGATGTTAAGGTCCTCTTTCGAGGAAGCAAAGACCTTAAGGTCGTCCATGTATAAAAGGTGGTTGACCTTATATTCTCTTTTGTTCGGCGGGCCACATAGGTATCCAGAGCTTTTGCCTCGGAGCACAATAGATAGAGGCAAGAGGGAGATGCAGAAAAGTATCGGACTTAGAGAGTCTCCTTGGAAGACTCCCCTCTTATATGTGATATAGCTTGTAGTCACTTGTCTTTTGTCAGATGTTATGACAAATCTTGTCCGCCACAAGAGCATAAGCTCTTTTATGCATCTCACTATTTTTTGGATGCACCTCCATGCATTCAATGAGCTTAATAAGTAGCTCATGGTTCGCGTTATCGAATGCCTTACGGTAGTCAATCCAAGCCATGGACAGATTGCGTCGATACCTGATCGAGTCCTGGGTGATACACCTGTCTATTAACAGGTTCTCCCTGCAACCTGCCAGACCTCTCTTGCATCCACGTTGTTCAACTATTGCACTCCATACCGGCTCGATAGATGTTAATATCCTCTCTTTGAGGATGCCAGTGAATAGCTTGTAGCTGGTGTTTAAACAAGCTATGGGCCTGTAGTTCTTTGGACTTGACAAATCTCCTGTCTTAGGAATCAATACCGTGCGTCCTTCCACTAGCCACTGCGGGACGGGTTGTTCTCCGTTTAAGAAAGTAGTAAATATACGAGCTAGATGTTGGTGCGTAGAAGTAAACTTCTTCCACCAAAAGTTGTTGATTTTATCTGGCCCTGGCGCTGAAAAGTTCTTAGTTCTAGCGATAACTTTCTTCACTTCTTCAGCAGTAATTAGTGGACACTCTTCCTCTGGACCTTGTAACCTTTGCCTTTGGCAAAAGTTACGAAAGAGTGATATATCTGAAGCGTCTTCATTCAGCTGATAAGTATCTCCATATACTTGTTCCCAGAACGCTTGAATCTCTTCTCGACTAGGCGGATTTTTAACGGCACGTGACGTTTTATTGAACAGACGGGAAGGATGAGTAGAAAAGGTGGAATTTTCCTGAATCCACTTTACTCGCCGTTCAAGGCGCTGTTTCGCTGTTGAAAGAGATCTTATTTTTTGCGTCCAGTGCTGCTTGATGGTCAACAGTTTACACTTGTTCAGCGTGTGATTTGCTTTCCTCAAGTTTCGAGCAAGTGCCCTAACTTTTGGAGTGAATTTTTTATTTAATGTTATGTAGCTAATCACGCACTGAATATTTGATGCCTGCCGTCTTGCCGTTTCAATTTTGAATTGAAGCTGTGCAATACGCTCGCGAGTCTTACTCAGACGTACTGAAGTTTCGTTACTTCTACTGTCGCTAAGCAAGGACACCGCCTTCTCGTAAACAACACAGTTCAGATTCCAGAGATTAACATTTTCGGGGAGCAAATCGGGGAGAGCAGTATTCGCTTCAGCTAATTTGTTTATCCTGAGAAAGACTTTTTGGTGGATAGATCTCCTACTTCTCATGTTAGCATTATCGGCTATCTGCAAAGGTGGTCTTGCTGGAACGGGTGGAATGTTCGATGGAGGATGTTGCTCTTCTTCTTGTTGATAAAGAGCTTCATATCCGTTTTTTCGCAAAAAGGATACCTGATCTCTTAAATACTGAGGCGTTTGATGAGCATATTCCGGGTGGATATTGACTCAACGGTCATGTAACCTCTGCATGAATCCTCTTCGCGCCGGTGAGCTTCTTTGCCAACAGGTAAGGATGTCTCTCCTGAGTTGGTGCGACCATTTAAATCGATGTTCTCGCGTTTGTCCGGGGCCATTGCCTGGTCGTCGCCTCGGTTCGGTCCTATTGCCACTCCCAACTGAACCATGGCCTCCATCCGAGAGAGGCCTATTGTGGGTGGCACTGCGCGATACTGGTGTCGTAACCGCATAATTCATTGCATTGGGGAGTTAGCCCAAAGCAACGTGGCTGACTGCAAGAGCCGGAGCTCTCGGCCGATGGGGTCGCCACATTTTTGTATTACTATTATTATAATTATTATTATTTTAGCCTTAAAAGTGATTTTTAAATATGCATTTTGGTACTTGAAAAACTTATAAGCTGAAAGATAAAATATAAATCTTAAATTTAATCATCTATATCCAATTATAAAATGATTTGACAAGAAATGTATTTAAATTTTTTGTGTAGGAATAATATTAAAATTTTTATATTTTACATTAGAGAAAGAAAACTTTTAAGTTAAAATAAGACTTAGAAAATAGGAAATCATACAAGAGAGGGTGCATAAATTTGTTAAGAAAAAATAGATTTTACGACTTTCAAATTTAAAGAAATTGAGTAGGTCATTTAAAATGGGAAAGTAGACCCTTCAAAGCCAATTGCATAGAATGCAGATAGAGTATTAGACTATTAAAGAGAAGGAAAGGGAGAGCGAGTACCGGCGAGGCAAATTCTTTCGGGTACCACGTGCTCTTAGATTTGACTCTTATTTGATAAGGATTCAACATTCAAACAGAACAGCTGATTAATAATAAATAAAAGAAGCAAATTTTGACATTATAATTAGAAAGGATAATAACGAGATATTAATCTCGATTCTAATAATTAATTTCTTATTTTAATTACAAGATCAATTTAAAGGGGCAGAACTTTATGGGTACGAAATTTTGCGAAAATGTTCGGGCCCGCTCACACCATAAACTAGTGTTAGACGGTCTATATTTTAAACACGCAGTATTTCAAATCAAATCGATAAAGTGAGCCTCGTGGCTATCAAAAATTAATTTTATTCAATTAAAAAAAAAAAGTGTCTAATAAAAATAGCTGTTATATTAAAAATAAATGAATTCGGAAAGAAAAATAAGTACACATACAACCAATGGGTGGTGTAAAAAAAAAAAAAAAACGGAATTTTTGGATTTCATGCACCAGGTATGTTGGCATTGAAGTTTAGGATAGTTTTTTGTAATAATAAGAAAACAAAGCGAGGAAATGAGTTTTGAAAAGAAATTTTGATCACATGACCCCTATATTGATAAATTTTGCTAAATATATGGAAGTTCTTTGTTTGAATAGAATTATCTTTTATTAAATTCAATATATGCCTAATTAATGATTAACAAAAACAAACAAATTATTTTTGAAAAACTATATTTTCAAAATACCACGACAAATTAAATTAATTATTTTAAATCTTTTAATTACAATAAAAAGTATTTAAGTAAAAATAATAAAAGCTAGATTTTTCTTGACTACTTAGACTGTTGCTTTAATGCCTCGGTATTTTGGAGGGAGGTTGAAGGAGTAAAATGTTTGATAGATATG
>CAKNYM010050016.1:212720-234613 GCA_932195095.1 Andricus curvator | reverse complement strand
CATTTTTCACATAAAACCAATACTTTCTCATTATGATGAGAATGTAAAAAGTAATTAGATCACTAAACACTTTTAAAAAACTGTACTTTTTTCGTTTACGTTTTTTAGAAACCGCCATGCCTTGAGAGATAGGCAAAACTGACTGAAGTATGCAAGTTTAGGAGGGTGTATCTTGTTGTGAGGGAGAAATTAAAGGAAAAAAATCTGCCCGCGCAGCGGGCATACTCTCATCGCGCGCTGCGCGCGTGGCTCGCAAGTTTGAGCGTGCCTAGGGCGCGCGACTGTTGGATCTCGCGCTTCGCGCTCGGTAATATATTTATCTCGCGCTACGCACTCGGTTTATTTTTCGCCTCGCGCTTCGCGCTTGGCTACTTTCAGTCCTCGCACATCGTGCTCGGTTCAGTTTACAGTGTAATGCATATGCAGAGTTGCAAATATTAAATACTACCAGAAAACCTCTATTTTTAAAGAGATTATCAAATTTGTTTTGAGTTTATTTGATAATGATATTAATTTACTTAACCTTCCGGTGGGCGCGCCTTCGAAAATCACACGAGCGGGCGCGTAGCAGCACGGAGTGCTGCCTCCAGAAAATCGGCTTTCCCGCTCATGAAGTAGCCGTGTTTTCGAGGTAAAGCAGGTAAAATCATTAGGAACAACCCTCATTATCGAACTGAATTATATATTTGTGTCTCGAACACATTACAGCCTATCAATATAATTTATTTGCAATGGTAAACTAGAAATTAAGCCATTTCCCTTTCACGGTAGGCGTGGGTTCATTAGTATCCAATATGAAGAGAAGAATTTACCGTTCGTAACATAATTTTTTAAATGTTCCTTTTGAAAGAAAGAACTTACAACATTTCAATACAGCAAATTTCACAATAAACGGAACTCTCAATTGGCAGCACTGAGTGCTGCCAGGGTGGAGTCTTCACGTTCGATTTTGACTGATGACTGCTAAAATGTACGTAGGTACCTGGATTGTGTTACTAGTATTGCCAAATGCAGGTACTGAACCTCCCTAGCCGATTCAAAAAATCCTAATCCCGTTTATCACTGACACATTGACGTGGCAGCACTGAGTGCTGCCACGCGCCCACCGGAAGGTTAAGGCTCTATCGGCCTTAAGGAACACATTCTCATTAAAATAATCGCGCTCGATATTTTGATATGCATTTATATAATTTTCTAATATATTATATAATCACTAAAGTTACTTTTATACAGGGTGTCCAAAAAGTCCCGGGACGGCTAAATATTTCCTCAGGTAATATATTCCTTAGGGCGGTCAAGGTCATTCTTGAAGGAACTTTCAACAAGGAATTCAGTGGTGACCTTTATTTTGATCTTGACCACGACCTTCACGGTCATTTCAAGGTCAAATTGATTTTTTTAAATGGGAACCTCTATTTTTGACCCCAGGAACTGAGAGAGCGGAAAATTTTACGTCTAGATATGACCTTGACAAATCGAAAATTTGACCTGGGAAGGTCATGGCAAGGTCAAACAACGTACAGCAGGATCACTCGACCAGCATGCATTTATGAAGAAAATGTTCAACGCAAGAGTTGTAGCATTTTATACTCCCAATCGATTGGTGACTTTCACCTTGTCTATGACCAGAACCTTCACCAGGAGATTTTCTTCAAAAATGCATGCCAGTCGAGTCATCCTGCTGCACGTTGTTTGACCTTGCCCTGACCTTTCCAGGTCAAATTTTCGATTTGCCAAGGTCATATCTGGACGTAAAATTTTCCGCTCTCTCAGTTCCCGGGGTCAAAAATAGAGGTTATCATTTAAAAACACCAATTTGACCTTGACATGACCGTGATGGTCATGGTCAAGATCAAAATAAAGGTCACCATTGAATTCCTTGTTGAAAGTTCCTTCAAGAATGACCTTGACCGCCCTGAAAAATATGTTACCTGAGGAAATATTCAGCCGTCCCGGGACTTTTTGGACACCCGGTATGTATACAGAACACACGAGTGTACAAATTCTCTGATCATGCTCTGGCTTAATATATGTACAAAGCTAAACGAAAATTGGGCTCAGTTAGATAAATTAAGAATCCAGCGCTGCAATAATCCATCAACCAAAAATGTTGCCAGAAATCGACTTTGCTTGACGCACGGCAAAATTTCTGCGCGGTTACGGTATCTTTCAAAACAAGTATCGGAATGACTTGAGCTTTTGCACACTTTTTTGAAATCCAAAGAGAAACCTTTAATTTATCAAGCAACAGTTTTGTTTTAACTTATTGAAAATGCTACAAAAAAATCGAATATTCCATTTATGATTAAGTAGTTTTTGCTTTAGTTATAGAAAACACTATTTTTAAAAAGTCAACATTAAAAGAAAGAGACAGACAAACATATTCGTAAAACACTTTCTTCCTTCCTCAGAAAGTTACGAAACCTGCGGAAGTAAAATTTTATATGACCTGATTAATGCTAATGAAAATATAACACTATAATAAATTAATGTGTTAAAAAATTAATTATATTAACTTATATTATAATAAACATTAGATTTAATTACATGCATTATACTGCATTATCTAAAAATTAATTTGATTATATGTTATGTACCTCGGTCCGGGACTGTTTATTCAGATATTGCAAAATAAAGTACAAACTTGATTCATAATCATTATTTAAATATTTTTTCCTTATTTTGCCATTATCTTTATTCACAGTTACCCTGAGAAATGTATGCTTTTGAATTGTTTTGTTTCTATAATTTAGAAAGTATATAAATATACAATTTCAATGAAACGATACTTTACTCAGTGCATTCGCTATCCGCCACCTGCGACCCACCCAGTAGCTGAGGCTCGCCCTGGTCAAAATTGGTTTTAAACTTGAATAAAGGTTGTGAGCATGTTAAAACCCATTTAACTTCCTTGACCAAATGCATTTTTTTGTGGTGGGTCCGATTTACATTTTAAAGGCGATTCAAAGTAAAAGTATTGATCATATTTAACTAATAAAAATGAATAGAATAAAGTTTAGACGTAAATTGCATCAATTATGTGCTCATATATAATTTAATAATAAATTAAAGTTATACGTTAGCGCGGGTCAAAAATATCACTGATTCGCGAGCGTATATTTGATTCAGCGGTATACTTATCGCTGATTTATATTTGAAGAGCAGTGTAGAAAATTGTTTAAAATTAGTGATGCAAGTCGATCATTTTTGGAGAAAAATGAAATTTTCTTGAAACATAGTTAGATGGAAATTAAATGTACACTGAGAAACTTTAGGTTAGAAAAATTACTAAAACGGATAGCAAATGGGGGCAAAATGCTTAAATTTCGACATTTTAATACATAAATAATAAGTTATACTATTTTTATAAGAAAATTTCCTATTTGGTAATAGCAAGCCTTACTATTTTCTGTAGTAAAATCCGATGTAGGAAAAATTAGTAGAGAAATTAATAAATTGTACAAAAAGAATAAAAGTAATAAGTATTTTGAATAACATAATATACGAAATATGTAGAAGAAATTACTATTGTCTGTAGGAACACGATGTGTATTATGCACATTTTCTACTTTTTATAACAAAGGTTAATACCAATTATTAAAATTGGTCCCAAATATTACTAACTGATTTAGCAGACGGTATCGAGCCTTGGACCGAGTGCATCCGACGTGTGTCGATCGCCGATCAACGGATTGGAGGTTAAGATTTTACTGTGGCGTAAAGAATTTTCAAAATGTTGTATTCCTGAAATATAAATATATGCTTTAAATTTACTTTTAATTGTGTTTTTTGTTATAAAAATAGTTAAATTTATAATAAATATTCTACCTACATTTCATTTACATTTAAAATAATTTAATTTTGAAGATTTACAATTTAGAATTATTTTTAGGTAGCGAAAATGACATTTAATTTATGTTTCAATTCAAAATCCGCAAAAAAACTTAATTTAAAAGAAAATTTACTTATTTTAATTACATTAAAAATTTTGTTGTTTAAAATTATAAAAATATCATCAATATTAATCAATTAAGGATTAAATGAATTAGAACCAATAAACTTTCTATCATTTAGGTCATATGGAAGTTTTCATTCTGAATCTCAAAATGTCTTATAGGTAGATGGATCATCGCCCGACTGCTGTCCCGGAGACGCGTGTTCGATTCCCGCCAGCTTCGTTTTCTTCTAACCCGATTTTTCTGTTTCAGCTTTATAATATAATACTATCTTTTAAGAATATATACATATATGTAATTTCTAATGTTGTCAATTCGTAATTTAAATAAATGTGAATTATGCGTAAAATGTAGAATATGTGTGTAGGTAGGCTTATGTGAAAGTTAGCAACACGTGTTTATATTTTTTACTATTCTCACTGTAGCATATTTTGCTAACCAGTTAGTAATTCGGTGCGCACGGTCTCTGCGCATCATTTTACTACAGTACTTTGTAAATACTGTTATCTGCTACAGATATTAATCCAACAAATTTACTATTTCCTCCTATCAAAATTGGTAAATGGCAGTAGTGCAGACTTGCAGTTTTACTACAGAGGTTAATAAATACTTCAAATGTCTTTTACAATAAATGCAATAGTTTTAACTTTTATTCCAATATATTTTATAATTCTTTAAGTAGCTACGAGTTACTATTGAGGTTAGTAAATATTATTAAAATTTGCTTTTTGCCCCTCATTGCAAAGTTCAGATAGTAAAATCTAGTGTGATTTTTAACAAGAAATACAAACAAGAGTTTCTCAATAGACATCAAGAATTTGTAATGAAAATAGTCGATCGAGACGAGACGATCATCTCGACTTAAGAGATCGTTCGTCTCGATGTGATGAGTATGTTGTTCAAGGTTTTAATTTAATCTGACGAGATTTTGGAAAAAAATTTAAATGATCGACATGAATCACTATTTAAAATCGAAATGACAACATATTTTTACTTTGAGGATAAGAATCATGGCACAATTTGAAACAAAATTTGTGAACATTATAGCCAAGTGCAACAGTTATAAAGTTTGATAATTCTATTTTCTATAAATCAAAAGTTTGTCTTTCGAAAATTAGAAATGGTTTTCATATTTTCATTAGTTTTTTTACATAAGTAATAATAAAGAAACTCGTGGATTTTGAATTTCAATTTATTATTTTGTTTTATGCAAAGTCGTTGGATGTACAAAAAAAGTCATACAATTCTACTGGAAAAGTTAGGCTGTCAATATTTTAAAACAGGAACTCTGTAACATTAAAGATTTTTCCCCTTTTATTTTATGACCATTGTGCTTGGCTATAATGATTCTTACTCTAAAAGTAAACATCTGTATATCGTTTAATTTCGATTAAAAAACTTGCTTTTTTTGACCCGCCCTATTATACGTTAGAATACTTCAAATCGCATTTAAAAATACGTGGCTTAAAAGCCTTGTATATGTAGGGTCCGACTTACACTTTAAATGAGATTCAAGATTTAAAATTAAACCTTATTTTATTTTAAATATCAAAATTGGAAAAATTAAGTTGAAGGAAACAAATTAAATTTCACAAAATTTGTATAGTATTAATTAATACTATAAATACTGATGATTACTATAACTGAAGTAACGATTACATTTGACCTAAAATAACTTGAATCCCATGAAAAGTTACGTGGCTTAAGAGCCTTAATAAATTTTTATTGAGATTCATGTAGGATCCGATTCACACTTTGAATGAGATTGAAATAATAATAGTTATATTCCTCAAGATTATAAAAATTAGGATCACTTTATAGGATCTTTGACATTATGAATCACGTATAAAGTTCCGTGGCTCAAAATCTTTGTCTTATGTTTTATGCACTTTCCGAGGCACTTTCAGTCTTTCAATATAATTTTTTTTTAATGTTCTATTTTATTTTCTCTGTTCATTTTCACAACCTATATTCTCGATTGACTTCCATTATAACGTATATGTTCAGGTTTGTCCTCAGAACATATACATTTTTTTTTGTCTTTTGGAATTTCTTTTATTCGGTGAGGAAATTGCAAAAACATAGTATCTTGGTGCTGATAATGACTGAATTGTAAATTTATCAAGTCTCCAAATATATTAATATGTCCACATGTTAAATACACTCCAGGAGTCTCAATAACTTCTGTATTTAATTCAGTATCCGGAATGGTTAAAAGATAGCTCAAGTCTTCCGTACTATCTGGAATATTAATCATTTCCGATTGATTGTTTGTTATTTCTTTGTCATAAGATTCTTATTGAGAAACGCATATGGATTGAAATTCTTGAGATAATAATTGTTCAGTTATATCACACAGGTCTGTATTTTCATTAATACTTAAATCATCAAGTGAATTCAAAAGTGTATTACCGTCAATAATATTTACATTTTATATTTATATGTTCCGCAAGAATACTTTTCGATGTTTGAAAACATTACATCAATTTGAGTATTAAAATCTGTTGTTACAGTACCTTTGGGTAACATTGATATTAATTTATTTTGATACATTAATTTTGTAAAAGCGGATGATCGTGTATCATCATTTAGATCAATGTTAAAATCACCCATAACAAGAATCTGAGAATTATGTTGTGATACAAAGTCTATAGTTGTTGTTAAATTTTCAGGGAAATTTTTATATCTGACTTTTGGAGACTTGTAACCACTAATTATGACAATATCTTTCAGTTTCAAGCATATCAAATCAACCTGCCCTCTGATGTTATACTTTCATTTTTAATTTATAATTCTTTCATTTATAATTCCTCTTAACTGGAAACTGTCGGAAGTGCTTGATCGAAATATTTCTTTAAAAGAGGGTATTTTCATATTAACGCTTTCTAGTAATCGCGTTTCAGCGAATATTAAAATGTGTCCTCTCTGATACCGCTGGTCATTAATAACTTTACTTGCATGCTTTTTCAATGATCTAGCGTTTAGGAAAATTACTGTTTTACCTTCAATATTCATCAAATTATCAAATGATAAAGTCAATTTTCTTTGTTTTGAAGCGGTCCATTTCGATGCTAATACACGGAAAAAAGTACACTGTAAGATGTACAATCTCGAACAGTTAAGCTGAGATTTAAAGCGTACCCATTGTGAAATGAGCAGTTTTCACAGTATTGAATGCAGTGTGAACCAGTAATCTGAATGAATACTGGTCGAAATACTATGGGCCGGTTTCACCAAACTCGGTTAAATCAGTGGTTAACTGACGGCGGGTTAAAGTTAACGCCATAGTTAAGCTTGGATTATCCTGTTGTGCGTTCCACCACATTTTTCGTGGGCGCGGTTAGCTAACCAGATAGTCGTTTCGAAGTAACTCCTATTTTACTTTAAATCATTCGTGTGATTGGCTACCCGTCGGTCGAGTGGAAAGCAAAGCAATATGTCCGTGCGCGCCAAATCCAGGTAAGGTTCACGCCACTCTCGTGTCTACACTAACCTAAAAAAAGTGAATGTTGGTGTATGTTTTGTTCGTGATATATTAATATATCACATAAAAATTCAAAAACATCTTCTTCGACTTCGTCATCAGACGATCTCAGAACTTCTTCCAAAAACTCCATATTTCACAACGACACTGCAGTTTTTAGGTTGGAGGACGATTAAGTCGCCTTAACCGATCAATTTTGACCGGTTAGATTTAACTGTAGTTAACGCGAGTTAACCGGCCGCTAGAAAGTGGTGGAACGCGTAACTAGGTTTAAGGGAGGATTAAGTTTTTAATCGAGGTCGGTGGAACCGGCCCTATTTGTAGCAATACATAAAGCAGCTATTACAGTTTGGCATTGTAGAGTCGAATAGCACTGGTAGGCGCTGTTTAAATTACTGCTCCACATTGTAAGGTTTCACTTATAAGCTGGCAGACGTTACGTTTTCGCATTGTAAATTAAAAATTGTGGATTATACAGTTTATAACTTGTAAGATATCCTCTTTCATACTGCGATGGGTAGTGGGCTACAAAGTAGATAGTGCAGTTTGAAATAGTAATTCGGTATACCAATATAGGGTCTCACCCCGCACCAATTTCGCAGTGTGAAAATGTAGCATTTCCTTTTACGTACTGCGTCAAGTACTAACGAGAGTGTTGGAGGTACAGTGTGAACTGAGGAAAAAAATGTTACTGGGCGAGATTGTAATATCTCCACTTTCAAATAGTGTTATTCGCTGAGCGAAATTTGTTTTATTTTTTACAATATTAGGTTTATTTGTATAATTAATTATTAATTAATAATAATTTTTCTAATTAAAAACTAAAAGGTGTATTGAGATTATATTAAACTACATATCTGCCGCACTAAGGAAAAGCTTACGTAAGTGGCATTGTCGTTTAGGTCGAATTTAACATTTTCAGGTATGAAAAAATAGACCGTAATCGCGAAGTCACTTACGTAAGTTTTTCCTTAGTACGGGAGAGAATAATAAATACACTTCAAGTGCTAATAAGATAATATACAAGGGTCCCAATTATTTTTCTTCAACCACCAAATCTAAAGCAGATCAATACTCCCAAAATAATATTAATTTAAGAAAAGCTAATAATATGATATAATTCCAAAATGAATATTTGCATTCTCTTTAAATTCGAATTAGTTAAAAAGAACTGATTGGAAAGCAAATTAGTCAGTCACTGTCACTGACTATTTAACAGTAAGTGATTATTAGTCAAACTTTAGTTCAATTTCAGTTTTAGGTTATGTTATTAAACTAAAAATAAAATATATAAATTATTTTGTCTAATTTTTTTGTCTACACGGAAAAAAGTAGATAGTTAGATTCACTTTTATGTATTATTCACTTGAAGTTTACTTATCCGCATTGTACAAGAAACAATTCAAATAGTTTTTGATACTGAATGAGATAGTGATATCAAAATATGCAAATCCTAAATTCAGCATTACTACTTCAAATGATAAAAATAAAGATGACTAGAACAAGTAGCTTCAATAACTATTCGAAATAGTACAGTTCAACATGTAAGCTGTATGAATAACTAATTTTCATAGTAAGCCAAGAATTGTGAGTTTGACTTTTGCAAGTGTAAGTGCAAGTAAGTTCACTGGCACAACTAGAAACGTGTAGGCCCCCTCTGCAAAATTTTTTAGGCGGTCCGTTTGAAATTAAAAAAGAAGGACGACTTATAACTTGCTTATCAGTAAAACAACAGATTTTCGCTTCTCAATCTATAAGACAGACCGCCCACTGACATTTTACAAAATGAAATAAATTGTCGGAAACTATTTTATAATATTTTCTCTTTTATTATAATATTATATGAGATAATTTTTATAAATAAACATAGTGAATAACTCTACTTTATACTTCAATACTGCTTGTTTGTTTTGTACAAAATTTTCAGAATTTAAAAATATTCTGAAGGATTGTATATAAAAAAATACTTCTTTAAAATTATTTCTACTATGGAATTTTCTGCTTATGATATTTTTAATTTCTTATAACACTAAAAATGATTAAGCCACCCAGGTTCAAATATGATATTTGGAAGAATTTTTTTTTAGTAGAATAATGCATTGTTTCCGACATATCATTTTTTGAAACAATTATTAAAAAATAATTTGTAATAAAATTTTAGTTCAAATTAATTTCCAATTTTAACGTAGTAATAATTTTTTCAACCTTTTCACATTGATATTTGTAGAAATTACTACCAATTCATGGAAAAAAAATATTTTCTAATTTTTTTCAGATTTTCAACAACAATAAAATCTACCATACTACTGTAATATCGCAGTCTTTAACATTAATTTCTCGGAACCGAATATATATTTTTTTGTTTTGAACAGTTTTTATTCTAATTGAGCGTCTCCATATCTCATGAGAAAAATTTTATTTTTTCAAAAAATTTAATTTTGAATCACTATTCAACGTTTGTCTCATCTCAAAATAGTGATTTCGATTTTGCATTTGATATATTATTACGATGTTTAAACTATTTTTTATTTATATATAGAAGTTACGTAAATGAATGTTGCGTTTTAAATAAAGTGAGATGATAATAAAGTCAAATTAAAAATTCCAAAAATTTCATTCGAAAAGATTTTTTCAAGTCTTAATTTTCAATAATACAAAATATGTACTTTTTAAAAATTGTAATTTAATTCATTTAATAATAATACATATAAATTACTAATAATGTATTTACTGTGTTAGTTAATACCTTTAAGCAAAATATTTCCCCAAGCTCCTTACAAAATATTAGATATCATCAGTAACAGATGAATTAAAAAAATTTTAAGTAAAAATTTATTATCATTTCTTGGCTGGCCACGTTTTTCTCAGAGAAACCGCTTGACCGAGAGTTTGTCAGAAAAATCTAAGCGGTTCCGTAGCTCACTTGACTAACGCGTGCGCTAGATTTAGGTTTTAGGACAGGTTTTAGGTAGTTAGGTAGGGAAATTTTTCAAAGCGATTGAGCGTGCGATCATTTGTGTAAGGCTCTGTGCGTGCAATTGTGTAAGAATAATCGTAGGTAGGGAGAAAGTCTGGCGATGCGTGGTGGAATGATGAAATTGCGGCAGCCCAAAAAGAAAAAGAAAAATCGCACAAAAAACGCTGAACATGACAGGTCTTAGCGATGATGAGAGAAATAGGCTCAAGAATGATTACAGACTCAAAAATAGGAAAGTTAAACGACTGGTCAAAGAGAGTAAAGAGAAAATCAGAACAGAAGAAGAGAACAAAATGCAAAACTACTTTGGAGGAATAATGAAACTACTATATAAACAGTTGAAGGAAAGTAAAAGTACAGAGTTTGCCAGCATGAGGAACAGCAAAGGTGAAATGCTATATGATATAGACGGGATAGTAGACGCTTTAAAAGACTCTTTTAAAGAACTATTAGGAGGTGAAGATATAGAACAACAAAACTGTGACATAGAACATAATGCATTAGAAAACCCAATTGAAAAAGTCTGTGTCACTGAGGTCAGAGACATAATAAAGAATTTGAAAAACGGTAAGGCTGCTGGTGCAGACAGTATTAGCGCTGAAATGCTTAAATACGGTGGCGAGTACATGCCTCACAGGTTGTGCGAATTGATAAATTTGTGTATCGAGACAGGAAAAGTTCCAGACGATTGGAGAAAAGCGATTATCGTACCAATATACAAAAGAAAGGGAGACAAAAGCAACTGCAGCAATTATAGAGGTATCAGCCTGCTAAGTACCGTAAGTAAAATATACTCAAAAATACTTATTCGTAGGGTAATGGAAATCACAGAAGAAAAAATATGGGAAGTCCAAAGTGGATTTATGCCAGGAAGATCATGTACAGATCAGATATTTAGCCTAAGACAGATCACAGAAAAAAGCTTGAGAGTAGGAAAGAAAGTTTTCTGTGCATTTATTGATCTAGAAAAAGCATTTGACACGGTAAATAGAAGTAAACTTTGGGAAGTTCTTAAAGAATACGGAGTAAATGGAGGTCTCCTGCAAGCAATAAAAACAATATATACAGGTAGTAAAGCGAGCGTAAGGGTAAACGGGAAACTGAGTGACTGGTTCGATATTACGCAAGGCGTGAAACAAGGATGCGTTATGTCCTCGTGGCTATTTATCATATTCATGGATAAGTGTCTAAGAACTGCACTCTTCGACGAAGAAAGTGTAGATCTCCAAACAGTTAAGGTACGTGGGTTAGCTTTCGCAGATGACAAGATTGTTATGGCAGAATCAGTCGAGGACTTGCAAAGAATGTTGAATAAACTTCATACAAGCATGAAGGACATGGGACTCAAAATTAACATAAATAAAACAAAAATCATGGTGTTTGAGGGAAAGAGTGAGAAAACAATGTCCAACATTGTCCTAAATGATGAGAGATTAGAACAAGTTGACAAGTACGTATACCTAGGTAGTCTATTCACTAGCGACGGAAAAATAGATGGGGAGTTAGATAGGCGCATAAATAAGGGTAAGCATGTTATCGGTAGAGCAGGGTCCATCCTAACAAATAAAAACATATCAATAAAAGCTAAAATGGCCATACATAATTCTATATTCGTACCGACTGTACTATACGGTAGCGAAACATGGACATGTCAAGAAAAGGACAGAAGTAAAATTAACGCGATCGGCATGAGACCTCTGCGCATAATATGCGGGAAAACACTGATGGATAAAGTCCGAAACGAGACAATCCTCAAAGAATGTGGTGCAAAAGAGACAATAGTTGACACATGGGAAAGAAATCAGTTAAGATGGTTCGGTCATCTTGAAAGAATGAAAGATGAGCGACTGACCAAACAAGTGTACAAAGGTAAAGTAAATGGCAGAATGCCTAGAGGTAGACCGCCGAAAGAATGGTTAGAATCGGTAAATGAGACATTAATCCGAAGAGACGTAAGAAGCCATAGAAACACAAGAGCTTGCATGAAAAAATGCATGGACGTGAAGGAAGCTAGAGTAGTATGCCAGGACAGAAAAGTGTGGCGACAAATAGTTTGTAAACAGAGTGACAATAGAATGAATGAAGCCTGAAACAAAGACCTTGGATTCTAATGGGCCCAAGTGGGGAACCATACATAACAATTTTGTGAGGCTCTTCACTTGGGGTGATCGCTAGAGAGATTGATCAGCAACCTGGGTCGGAGCAGTGTTGCGGAAGAAACGTGTCATTTGAATAAATGACACGAGAATTCGAGATCAATCTAAAACATATATACCTAACACCTATTTAACTATCTACTTTACACCTATATACCTATCTAACTTATACCTATATACTCTATACGAATACACCCATATACCCAATACTATTCCCCAACCGAGCAAGTCACGCCTACCCCGAAAGGGAAATGGCTTAATAGTATAATAATAATATTTGGCGTGTCCTGTTTTTTAATAGGATAACTTCATGCTGTTATTTTCAATGTAAAACAAACGACTCTGGGTTCCCACCAGTGGTCTCATTTTAGTACCACTCGAGACTATTTTTTCTGAATCTTATTTCAATACTTGAAATAATACTTGTTTTTACAGAGATGGGATAAATGATAAGTTGTGCTGAAAGAAAAATGTTGATTTTAAATGAGATTCTAGAGTCTAGAGAGAAGATATGACGATCGGCAGAAGCTTCTCGTTCGTTTAGAATCGCAACACGTAGGTAATAAAATTCATTCGGCTACCGACTGCAAATCGTATCCAAGAGCACCTATATCTACCGTATCGACCAATGCAATTCAATCATGTACCGATCGTTACTGCGCCGTTATACAACCACTGCCGCATACATATATCTGTATTTTATACTAAGGAAACCAAGCACAAACAATTATTTACGATCGTATGGAACAAAAGACCCTTACGATCTGCCCGCAAAATGGTGGTAGTGCCTGTTGCAATAACCTCGGATTAATATGGAAAATGGCGGCTGAGTTACTCGCACAGTGCGCTACAAATATCTGATTCGCTCGCGAAATTGGCTTTTAACACGAATCAAATCTGGATCTTCTCATGCGAGACCATCGACTAATCTTACATCGCGAAACTACTTTTCCAAATTGAAAAATATCGCTTTCAATTTAGAAATCCAATATTTCGATATCGATATATTTATATATCTATATATATGGACTGACACAGACTTATGTACTTGAAAAAAGTGGAAACAGTGACTAATTCAAGCTAAAAAGAGTAATTATATATAATAATAAAGTAATAAATAGATAGATAGATAATAATAATAAATAATAGAGTCATAAAAATTTAACTACTGTCAACACAAAAAGAGGACTGTAATATCAATACAAACACTTATAACCTTTCAAGTAAAAATATTGCGATTTCAACGATGAATTTTTAAATAGAAAGATGACTTTTCAATCAAGAAGATTAATATTCTACTAAAAACCCCTAATTTTCGAAAAAATACCTGAATTCTCAACCAAATAGTTGAATTTACTACTATAAAAACGATAAATTTTCAATCAAAAATGGAAAAGTTACATTTTCACTTAAAACCATTAATTTTCAAACAAACCAAAAAAAAGAAGAATTTTCCAAAAATAGTCAAATATTCAACAAAATAGTTGAATCCTAAATCCAGACAGATTATTAAGTTTTAACCAAATAGTTGCATTTTTAATAAAAAAATATGCAACCAAAATAAATTAATTTTCAATACAGTAGATTAATTTTTAACCAAAAACATTAATTTTCAATACAATAGATTAATTTCTAACCAAAAACATTAATTTTCAACCAAGAAGATAAATTTTTTACCAAAAAGACGAATTTTCAACAATACGCATCAATTTTCAACCAAATAGGTGAATTTAATAGACGAATTTAAAAGAAAACATGAATTTTTCACTAAATAGTTGAAGCTTCCACTAAAACAAGATGAATTTTAAATTAAAAATGGAATAGTTAAATTTTCAGTAATAAAAAAAAAATGTAGGCAAAAGAAAAACAAATTTTCAACAAAATAGTTTAATGTTCAACCAAAGAGATACAGTTTTAACTAAAATGATGAATCTTTAACAAAAAAAATTCATCTTTAACAAAATAGTTAAATCCTTAACTAAGATTATTAATTATTAACCAAATAGTTCCATTTTTAAGCAAAAAAGATGAAATTTTTTTCAGAAAGGAGATAAATTTTCGACAAAAAAGTTAGTTTTCGATCAATAAAGCTAAATTTTCAACCAAAGAGTTAAGTTTTTAAGCTAAAAAGTGGAATGTTTTCGAAAAACTTTGATTTTTAATCCAGAAAAGATGAATTTTCGACAAAAAACGTAATTTTGTAACCAAGATAGCTGAATTTTTAATCAAAAAGTTGTATTTTCAACCAAAGAAGATTATTTTTCTACCAAAATAGGTGAATTAAAGAAAATTGAGTTTTCAAGCTGAAAACTCGAATGTTTAAGAAAAAATTTGATTTTCAAGTTCGAAGCGATATATCTTCAACAAAAAAGTTAATTGACAATAAAAAAGATGGATTATCAACCAAATAGGTGAATTTTTTAGAAGACAGACAAATTTTGAACCAAGAGAGATGACATTTCTATCAATTAATATAAATTTTCTATCAAAAAAAAAAAAAAAAAATACGAATTTTCAACAAAACAGTTGAATTGTTGACCAAAAAATATGCGTTTTTAAATAAATAGTTAAATTTGAAATAAAATAATTAAATTTGTAACAAAATAATAAATTTTTTACCCCAGAAAGATGAGTTCCGAACCAAAAATATAATAGTAGACTTCTCAGCCATAAGAACTTAATTTTAACCAAAAATAGTTGGATTTTCTCATTAGGTTCTATTAATTCAGTTAGCACTTTAGCGAAATACCGCTTCGAAGTACAATGGGTGTATTCACTATTGGTGTAATTATGTGTGCTTATTTCATGAGAATTTTGCTCTCTCATAGTTATCAACTAAATTTGCTTCCTCATAGAGGCAGATTTTTCTCTAGCAAAAGAAAAAATTGAGACGTTTAATATGTTTCAAGCTTATGTTTCTGTCTTACCGAAAATCTTATTTTCAGAAAATCAGAGAGTCCAACAAAATCTCAATTAATGTGTTCTGTTACGATGAACAATTTTATAACTAACGGTAGTGTTATATTGCAAATTACAACAAAAGTTTTCTTCATATAAACAATTGGTTAATCAAGAATGGTCATCGAAAGTTTGTCAATAGATCAATCCGCGCTTCGATGACGATACGTATCGAACACGCTAACAAATATATGATGCACATAGATTATTGTTGTATTCCCAATATTAAAAAAGTTTTCGTCATATCAACAAAATAAACAATGTATCTTTTCAAATTTATAAATCGGTATTACTAGATCATGAAAGGTCATGGAAGGTACGTCAATAGGTCATTCGACTTGTCTCGAAGACGCGAAAAACATGTCACATACAGTACTGTAGTATTCCTAATATGAACAAACTTTTCCTCACATGAACAAAATAAACCATTTTTTGGAAAATTCATAAATCGGTATTGGCAGGTTATACATATAAGTTTCAACAATAAGTCGATCGATGCGTCTCAAAGACAGGAACAAATACACTAGTTACATTCTCATTCTAATGAGAAGGTATTGGTTTTATGTAAAATTTGACATAGTCGGTTTTCATCAAATCTCCACGTTTTGAGACCATCAGAGCTAGAAAAAACGATTTTTACGAAGGTGTCTGTCTGTCTGTAGTCTGTCTGTCTATCTATCTGTCTGTCTGTCTGTAGCCACGATAACTTTCGAAAAAATGATCAGATTTGATTGAGCTTTGGCACACTTTTTTATGGCCGAAAAATAGAGAACGAGTTCGTTAACCAGCTATTTTGGATGAAAATCCAAAAAGTGAGCACATTTTGAAAATTTTTGAGACCACTTTTTTTGAAGATTTGAAAATTCTATGTACGGTTATTAGTAGTACGCAAATAGACGAACAAAATATTTTTATGACTTTTCGTGATAAAAAAAAATTACTGGAGTTATAGCATTTTCAAAATTCCAAAAAACAAACGAAAATGAACATTTTAAGCCGAAAAACGCACGATATGAAAAAAAGTCTAGAGGAGAAAAACGTTGCTTTTTGAACACCCTATAATATTTTCATAACAGTTTTTTGAATTTTTCGAAAAATAAAAAATTCAAATTTTGATCGCACAAAAAAAATAATGAAAAATCAAAAATTCCATTTTGCTGTCAAACTATGCAAGATACGAGAAAAGATCATTGCACAAAAATTGTGCGCCTAAAAAAGATCTGCAAATTTCTAATGACTCACTTTTTGATATGACGCGTAGTTTTTGTTTTATTCGTAAAAAACAGCATTGAAAATAGAAAAATCAAATTTTCAGACGAATATTACCAGCTACGAAAAAATGACCAAAACAAAATTTGTTCATCCAAGGAAGAGGTACAAGTTTATTGTGACTCACGTTTCGATAGGATGCGTGGTTTTTTTTTATTCGTGAAAATAACATTGACAGTAAAAAAAATCAAATTTTTGAAAAAACAATGCAACGTACGAAAACATATAAATGAACACAAATTGTGCATTCAAAAAAGACTTACAAACCCGTAATCAATTTTTGTAGTAAGAATATATTGAAAATGAAAAAATTAACTTTTTTGATAAACGGCACAAGCTAAAATAAAATGTTAATTAATAAAATTTGTCGCCTGAATTATATCATTACTTCTCATTTGAAATCAAATACAAATTTAGTAATTTGTATATGAAGAACATATAACACGAAGCACAAAGTGCGCGCTCAGTGTATTTACCAAATCGCACGCCGTAAGTGCACTCAAACTTTTTTGTTTCTATCATACGGTTCAAATGATTTTCAAATCAAATATCGAGCGCGAAGCGCGAGTTTCTGGATGAGCATGTGTTCCTTAAGGTCGATAGAACCTTGAGTAAATAAAGTTCCTTTTCAGTCTAAAATAAAAAAAATTTAACAATCACTTAATATGTAGAGGTTTTGATAATTTTATAATATTTGCAAACAAACTTTTTCTTTTCATCGAAGTCGAACACGAAGTTGAAAAATCTAGAGGAGCCGAGCGTAAAGCGCGATGTAAATACGCCCGAGCGGGTAATCGAGCGCGAAGCGCGAGATCCAACAGTCGCGCGCCCTAGGCGCGCTCAAACTTGCGAGCGCAGCGAGCCGCGCGCGAAGCGCGCAATGAGAATGTGCCCGCCAAGCGGGCAGATTTTTTTCTCATGTAAACAAGGCAAAATTTTGTTTTAAATCTCTGAACTAAAAAAACAAACTATTTATAAACGGCTTATTTAGCGCTTATCATAGCTCCTTTACTTTTCGAGATATGGTGAACAGAAAAAAGTTACACACACAAGGACGGACATTTAACAAAATGTATTTTCGAGATTCTTGGGGCGAATTATATCGAAATATGTTGACGTATTGCTTAATCGATACCAAAAAAGTTTGATTGAAAAGAAGCTTCCAGTTATAATAAAATATTGTCCGAAGGTGATCATGTGCGGTTGACAAATTTTCTACCCTGTCCAAGTCGAATTGAGACAGTGACAAGAAATCAAATACTCAATTAAAAAATAAACTGATTTTCCATCCCCGAGATGTTAAGTTACTGAATGGAGGGGAAGAAAGTTTGATAAAAAAATCATTCAGTTCAGAGAAAATTAAGTTTTAGTTTTAGGGTTAGAATTTCATGGGGTCTGACAAATGTCTTAAAATCGTGACAAAAATTATAATTTTCATTTGTTTTAATGGTGACACGTCCCCGAGATATTGATTTGATGAAAACGAAGAAAAAAAGTTTTATCGACAAAATTTATCGAGTTCCGAGAAAATCAATTTTCAATGAGACAGTGTCACAATGTGGGAGACGATTTTTTGCTTTTACGTAGTGATAAATAAAATTGAGATTTTTTGTTGTTGAACCATGAAGGTATTGAAACATATTCCTTCCGTGAATATCATAAAAAATAGTTTGATCACAAAAAGTTTATATTTTTAATGGATATGAAAATGTAACTTTAAGGTATTGCGACAAAAAAAACAATGCGATTTCGAACAAATTCTTTTAACACGATGTGTATTTGGATTTTTGAGAATTTTCTGGCAAAAAAAAAAACACTTCTCTAAATTGAGATAGAGTAAAGTCACAAAAGTGGCCTTTTCCTTTAAAAAGCGATGACTATAGTTACTTTTTCTCAGAAAAATGACTTGAAAAAAGTCACTAAAAGTGACTTAAGTGACTGTGTGGCAGTCCTGATGATAGTTAAAATATATGTCTTATGTATAAGGTCATATTTATAAATTAGTTTTAAATGCTACGTGTATTGTTATTAACTTAATTGTCCTTAGTTTGTAATTTTTTTCTCTGCTCATATATTTATTGTTCAACATGTGTTAAGATTTTTGAAGATAATGCGAAAGGAGAGCTCTAAAGAGTCTAAAGTCTAAACTAAACGGCAGAGATACAACGTTAAGCACTTTAGGACTGAGGGGAGGGTTGACACTATCTCTGAGGTCTCTTGAGTGCAGCGGTGCAAACGGTAGTGACAACTCGCCAAGGCAATAATCGTAAAAAAGCAGTTTATTTTATCGCTGCTGCGTCGCTTGGGTGCAGGGTATGAATACGTAACGGCTATCCAATAATTTTCAGCACTCGCTTTTCCTGTGATTTCAGAAAACGGCAGATAACCCCTTTATGATAATCGCCTAGAAAAATAGTTATTATTTCGTAATATTTCCGGCTGTAAGTTTTAGATGTCGGAAGTTATTTTCGTGGTGATAAATTAGAAAGAAATTGGTAAGATACGAGAAATTCTCAGCTACTCAAGTATCCACTTCACATTAAACAATGGTTAGTTGAAATGTCAGCCACATAGTTATATCCAAATGTGAAAATAAATTTGGTGGCAGTTGTATGATTGTTGTATCTAAATTCTAAAAGAACACATCAATATGTACATACGTAGAATCTAATTGTAAATTTGAATATATTGTTGAGTGAAGTTTAGAGTAATATTACTTAGAAATAAAACTCTAAGGATCCCGAAAAAATCGAAGCCATCATCATGCTACGCTGGGGACGAATCCAGAACCTCTCGATTGCCGGTCGAGTGTTCTAACACTGAGCTATGTTGTCTCGGGTGGAACTAAATTGATTAACTTCAGTCTTACTAGAAGACCACTACAATTATTTTTTACATTAGAATTAACTGAATGAAGTTATTCCAATTTAAAACAAGACTTCTCGAATCTGTATTAATGCCAAATAAAAAATAAGACGGAAAATAAAAGGCACTTCCTCGTGGGAAGCTTTGGAAAACCATGCGGGAGGATCCCGAGACCATCGTGGAAGGCCCTGAAGGATATAGGGGTCCTCCTGGAAGGCTCTGATGGCCCTCGTGGAAGCCTCTGTAGACCACCGTAGGAGGCAATGGAGGCCTTTGCGCGAGGCTTTGAAAGCCTCTGCGGGAGGATCTGAAGACCATCGTGGGAGTTTCTGGAGGCCCAAGAAGCCCTCTTGAATGGCTGCGGAGGCTCTCGTGGAAGGCTCTGTAGACTGTCGTGGGAGGCTCTAGAGGCCTTCGCGCAAGGCTTTGGAGACCCACGCGGGAGGATTTGGAGACCATCGGAGGTTCCGGTGTCTCTAGGGGCCCCCGCAAAAGGCTTTCGAGGCCCTCATGTGAGTCTCTGTAGACCATAGTAGGGGTTGCTAGAATCCCTCGCCCTGAACCTTTGGAGATCCTCTTGAGAGGCTCTCGAGGCCCGCGCGAGAGGATCTCAAGCCCATCGTAGTAGCCTCTGGAGGCTCTATCGTGTGAGGCATTGAAGGCTCTAAAGGCCCTCGTGGGAGGCTCTGACGACATCTTGGCAGGTGCCCGAGGCTCTCGCGGGAGGTCTCCTCAGACTTCCTGGCACGGCAACGGCGCTGAGATCTTTTTATAATATAGAGAGACAATTAAAACATTAAAATCGTACCTCCTTCTACATTTTTTTATATATTGTGGATGCTTATGTTTTTACAACTTTATGACAAATTCTTTTAAATAAATTTTTTTATGTTTTCATAATTTGATATTACATGTTTTTTTAAATATAACGTAAAGTTCAATTTTTAATACTTGAATATAAAATATAATTTTAAATGTACAAAATATGCGGAATCTCGAGTTTTCGAATTTAAAACGTCGTAATTTTGAAGTTTCTCAATTCTAAACTACTTCATCTTGAATATCTCGCAGAGTAAAAATTATACAAACTTTTATTCACCTGTAAGTTTAAGTCACATTCAACTGTGTGATGGCTGTGAATTGTGCATTAAAATTATGTTATGGATCCTACAGAATACATATGCATGCCTTGTTTCAAAATGATTATGTTAAAAGTAACACTGTGAGGGAGACTTGTATCGACTGTTAAATCTGGCAAAGTCGACCGAGAAACGACTTCTTGGCATAGCGAGAATCGAAATTTTATATGGAGATTGCGGATCTTCGCAGGGGCACTAAAGAGAGTTAAGGGCCACTTAAAATGGCTGTCGTTTATCCGCAAGAGGCAAACGCCGTGTGGTTGGTATTATTATTATGGAGACGAGTTCTGGCATAAATAAAGCATAAATCACAGTCCGTCATAAATGTCCAAAACCTGCGAGACAGTTCGGAACTTACGCGCTTACCCGCAGCCAATGGTGACTTCTTGGTGCTAAATTTTTCATACTTATCTGTACATCTTATGAAGGTCGTTTATCAATGTTTAAGTTGACCGCCGATTATGTTGTAAAGGATCTAAAGCGAATTTATCCAGCATTATTAGCACTAGGTAAGATCATCAGAAATGAATATATGTATAATAAGGAAATATTTGTAGGAAGCAATCATTCTAAATACAATTTATGTGATTATAATTCGATAATGTTGGACTCATATGCGAATCAGTATTATAAACACGGTGTTAAACGTTTCTTAACGGTCATTAGTATATAATAGTATATTATTATTAACAGCCATACCACGCTGAAAGAACCAGTTCTCGTCAGATCACTGAAGTTAAGCAGCGTTGGGCGCGGTTAGTACTTGGATGGGTGACCATTCGAGAAAACCGAGTGCTGTTGGCACATCGTGGGTGTGGTGAGCCCACACTTGTAGTTATTTTACTACAAGCTATCAACCTAGAAACACTACCCGAATCGGGTAGTGTCACGCCTACCCTGAAAGGGAAAATGGCTTAATGGTATATATATATATATATATTACATTACGTTACGTTACGCAACACTACGCAACACTACACTACACTACACTACACTACACTACACTACACTACACTGCACTGCACTACACTACACTACACTACACTGCACTGCACTGCACTGCACTGCACTGCACTGCACTGCACTGCA